>OY731400.1:65675433-66160177 GCA_963425845.1 Sphenostylis stenocarpa
GAAAGTGAGTAAGAGAAATCTTTAAACCATGAATAGCCAAACACCACCACCGCAGTCCGGTCCCGTTAGTCCCGTTGGTCCCGTTCTTTTAAATTCAACTCTTTCTCTTCCCGAAAATATTTCAAAAACTCTTTCCTCTAAAATAGAACATCTTATAGAATATTCCTATATTCCGTAAGATGCTCGATCTCTCGAGACATACAAGTCCTCTCCTTAGTCCTTATAATATTTTCAAAAGACAACGATCTACTCTTAAATCCATTACCCGTTTGATTCATACCGTAAGACCTCCCGTTAAGGAGTACGTTCAAGCCTCCGTAATGGATCAAGTGCACCTTAGCATCCACTCGCCGAAGAGCAATATGTAAGTATTGAGATTCCTAAAGAAGCTATTAGGCACCGGCAAACCGAAGGATACACCCATCTCCACTATGGAGCAGCTCGACTTGTTCTCTCTCTACACGTAAGACTGGATTACCTGCTCTCACCAGTAGTTTCTCTTTAGACTCTAGCTACCTTCACTATGAACATGTCAGTCATTGGCACTCGCTCTAACTACTCTTCATGCCGGAAGTGTAGTTCTCACCATCTTCCCTAACTTCAACGTTAGTTTAAGAGATCCTACAATCTCCCGTAGATTGAAGGTACAAATCCAGATCACTGGAGCCGAACAAGTAGCTGAAGCCTTATCGGCCACCCTTCATCATCGTATCATATATAGGTTGCAAGATCATGCTATTAATCTTGCCCTACCATCTTGCAAAGATGGAGCACTTTTCGTCTTGGCCAATAACCAAGATGAAACACCTTCTATAGTCCAAATCCCCGTAAATATTTCTGCACAAGAGCTTCAAAAGCTCATTCCTATGCAATGGGTCACCAATTATGAGAAGCTCCATGCTAACCGTAAACCCATCCAAGCTATGTAAGCCACTTTCGTAAGATCTCGTGGATGGAACCGTCGTAACCATCTTCAAGAATTCGAAGAAACTCCTAGCTCCAAAGACCTCCATTTTCCAACCAATGATGATAATACCCGTAGTCAAAGAAGGAAAAATCCCAATCAACAAGTGTACGTCCCGATGGTAAACCTATCTTTACCGACAAGATAGGGGGACATTTCATTTGGGATATTGACCCGTAAATGTGCGATTCTCGACCGTGGATCGCCGTGACCACTATGGAGACACTAGCGATGAAGACGACGACTCGATGATGATGATGATGATGATGACTTCAAAGGAGGATCCCGCAAACCTCCATTCTCTCCTTCCAGGAAATTTGAACCCGGAAAAGGCCCATGGATAGGAATCCATCGCCAACCCGAACCAGCATCCCCTATGGAAATACAAGCGATATGTCGAAATCCTTGAAGAAGAGGGCCTCCTCTTCCCTAAACAAGAAAAGTGTAGAACCTCTACCATACTACCTCAGCCTACTTCTAAAGCTCTTCCCGTTCCATGTATGATGATAAAACCCTCAACTTATAAGGAAGAATTTCCTCCATTAGAGAGGAACACCGACCCAGCTTCCAAAACAATGACTAAACCTCATGTAGTTTGTCAAGAAATTGGGCCGTATGGAAAGATTAAACCATTAAGTCGCGTAAGAAGTCCCGAATCGGCGTACGTAAAATGCTCGAGCTCGTAACTCAATCTTACGTAAGATTGACAAAAAGATTGATAAGATCTCCACGCATCTAGAGGAGACCGATGATAAGCTCCAAGATCTTAACTCTACTTTGAGAAAACACTATAAACAACTCTCCGCGAAATCTCAAAGTTAGAAGAAGATTGGAAGACCACCGCTTTGGAGAATTATCTCATGCAAAAGAAAGAGAAATAAGGAGACTCAAAGCTCAAATCCAAGAAATGGATAATTACATTGAAGAAAAGATTAGGCAACAAAATCCAGAGAAACAACCATATACATCCTTGTTCTCTACAACTCCAACTCTATTCTTCTTTTCAAAATCCTCCTCATTTCCGACCAAACTCACAAACCACGTGGACATTACCCACAGCTACAGCCTTATAGGGCTAGGTTCAAACCAAGTAGCCTCTAAACCAGTATAAAGGAAAGAAGGTGGCTCAACCTTCTTCGAATCATCTTTTGATGATCAACCCTCACCAAAAAGGCCTACTCAAGCAAGAACCATTTGACCCAATCTTTCAAGATTCCCAAGATCCATACTCTCGCTAACCATAGAACCCTTTCCAACCCCCGCAACCCGCATACTCCAATAATGCTTGAGGAATCCTCTCGAGAACTCGTAAACCGAGATTCATGTTTCGATGAATCTGAAATCGAAGTCCTTACTTCGAATCGAAACGAAGTCCCTAGTTATGAGGATCTTACACAGTATACTCATGACCAATACCTCCAGATCGAAGTCCGACATGAGCCAATTTACGACCCTCCGCACGAAGAAGCCGACTCAGTCCCTCAAGGACAAATATGTCATCAAAGACAAATGGTGGACCCCGGTTCACTATTGATGATATTCCTCCCAGCCAATGGAGAGCCAGATTAATCGAATTTGGTGCATGGTTAGATACCAAATTAGTCAACAATTTCGACTCTTATAAAGTAATTGAGGAGTTCTGCCGTAGAATGACCGAACACTTAAAGGATGGTATCATAACTTGGGAGTAGTCCGACGTAACCAGCTCCATGAACTGGGCCAAACAAGCAAGCAGTATTTGGTGCTTTACATGAAGAATTCATAGGTGACGGATCAATCATCGATAAAAAACTCGCACAAGAGTTTTTCGAAATGAGATGTTGCTCAATAAAAATCAAAGACTTGGAAAAACATTATCAACGAATGAGCAAAAGATTCTATCATCTCAATGGGCTCAATGATCCTAGTTTAAAGAACACCTATGTCGCATCTCTTCCCGCCGAGATCCAACCAGAATTGAACAGGATGGCCATGTCCATTCGTAAAGACTTCACCACTCCGACTATGGGACAAATTCACCAGCATGACCTTAGAAGCCGTTGATAAGCTATGCGTACAACATGAGTTCTTCTCGTACATCATGACTCGTAAAAGCAAATTTAGCAAAGCTTGCCGTAAACCTTATTTGGAGATTAAATGCAAGAAGCCTTGTTCAGAACCCGCAAGGTGAAGAAAAAGAAAGAAAAACCCATTTTCGTAAAAAAGAAAAAGAATTTAAAATTCTTTAAGAAGAAGAAGTTTAGGGGAAAAGCACAAGATCAACGGTGCTTCATTTGCAAGAAAAAGGGACACTTTTCCAAAAACTGTCCCCACAAAGCTGACAGAGCCATCAAGCTCATCTCCACCCTCCAACTTGATGATAAAGACGATATAGAATCTCTGTATTCTGAACAGAGTTCTGCAGACGAAGAAACTGTCTTCGCCCTCAACATCTCCTCTCGATGAATCGAATCGAATATTCCGAGGAATTCGAGACTCGATACCGTTCCAAGATTCTCTTTCCAGAAACTCACCTCATCAATGTCTCTCCTCCTCAACCTTGTTTAGAAGTTCAAATTCTTCCGTCTAAATATGACAAATCTATCCAAGCCATAGCCTACATTGATACCGGAGCACGTAAATCCATGATGGATCCCGATATTCTTCCCAAAGAATTTTGGAAGAAAGAAGCCTCCTATTTTGTAGCAAATTGACTGAAAAGTCTTCAAGACCGAGTTAATAACCAGAGCTCCAATCGAATTAAATTCTTTCCGTAATGCACCGTTTGGAGTAAAGTTATAGGAAGTAAGCTTCCCAACAAAGACATATTGATAGGCATGGACATCTTCTCCATGACTAGTAGATTTCAAATACTTCCTAAAGGAATCAAGTTCAAAAGAGAATTCAAGCTTTTTACAGAGATACCAAGACTCTTTTCTCTCTCTGAAGCTCCTCCAGAACTTGAAGAGATAAAACAAAAGTTAACCTCTCTGTGTGCCAACAGTCATGAAGAATTTTCTCATCCCAAGCCATTATGGAAGAATTCTAATTTCTTTGTACAATTACCCTTCAAGCTCAACGAAGATGTTAATCCAACCAAAGCTACTCACCCAGGAATGTCTCCCTCGACCTACAGCTAGCAAGACAAGAATGTCAAGAACTCGTTGAAACAAGGCTCGATTGAACCAACCCAATCCAATTGGGCCCGTCAAGCCTTCTATGTAGAAAAGAGGTCCGAAAAATCGTAGGGAAAAAGAGGTTAGTAATTGACTACAAGCCTCTTAACTGTTTTCTTAAGGATGATAAATTCCCAATACCCAAAGCTTCATCCTTACCCATCTTGATAAAAGAAGCCCATATCTTTTCTAAGTTCGACCTCAAATCCGGATTTTGGCAATTAGGCATTGACCCACCTGATAGATACAAAACTGCTTTTTGCATACCCAATGCCCAATACCAATGGAAAGTAATGCCCTTTGGGCTTAAAACAGCCCCATCACTGTTTCAAAAGGCCATGACCAAAATCTTCGAGCCCATATTAGATAGAGCAATTGTCTACATTGATGATATTTTATTGTTCTCACCAAACATAGACTCTCATAAACAGTTATTGGATCAATTTTTTAACATAGCCCATCAACATGGGATAATGCTCTCAGAGAAAAAGATCCACCTTGCCCAAGAAGAAATTGACTTTTTAGGAATGCACTTCAGTCATGGATCTTATCAGCCTCAACCTCACATTGCTGAAGAACTTCTCAACTTCCCAGATGAAAATCTGACCATCAAACAGATCCAACAATTTCTCGGGATAGTCAATTATATCGTGGAATTCATCCCTAATGTTGCAAGAAATACAAGTCTTTTGTCCAAGCTCTTAAAGAAGAATCCACCTCCATGGGGATCGAACAAACCAGAGCTATTAAAGAACTGAAGAAGATAGCTCAAGCTCCTCCTCGCTCCGAAAATTCCAGTGCAATGGAAAAAGAATATTGCAGATCGATGCCGCCGATGAATACCGGGGAGCAAGACTCATTGAAGAAGAAAATGGGAAAAGATACTATTGTGGACATGCAAGTGGACAATTCAAAGATGCGTAAAAACATTATCACACCACGTTCAAGGAAGCCTTAGCAGTCAAAAATGGCATAAAAAAGTTCGACTTCCATCTTAGAGGATATCACTTTGAAGTTCGATGGACAACTCTTCATTCCCGAAGATCTTGGAGTTCAAGAACAAGATGCCTCCTAATCCTCGGATTCTTAGGCTAATGGACTGGTTTTCCGTGTATGATTTTACCGTTAAGCACATTAAAGGAAACCTAAACACAGCTCTGCACTTTTTGTCTAGACCAAAAAAGAATGTCCAATTAATAGTTGACACTTATAGTCTTCCTCTTATCCTTATGGTCAAACCTCTCTCGATAAAGCCAAAACTCGTCAAAATTTATCCACCCGGCTTAAACCCAACCACACCAAACTGATATTCTCCACTATGCCGTAACCGCATATTTTTACTTTTTACATGAAACCCTCGTATACAAAGTAATTTCAACCTCATCGTTCAATCCCGATATTCCCTTTGGAGGAATTTTTGAACTATTCTCGTGAACCTGGTTGGGACCTTTGTGAGCCTACCCTTTGGACCATTTGGTGCGATACAGCTCAATACTCCATTCCTATTGCATTAAAGGCTCAAACAGACTTACAATATTTTGACACATCCGTATAAAGACAAATTCCTTTTTTGGACATTGCTCGAATGGTTTTCTCCAATACCCTGGTGGAGACAACAACTTAAGGAGATCATAGACCGTCAAAAGCGTAAAGGAGTTACCGAAGACTCTCTCAAGAATTTGACATCTATCTTCATCATCCACCGTCCATACTTCATGAATCCAGCTGGAACCCTTTGGTCAAAAAATGAAGCTTACCTATGGGCTAGCTTTGACACCTATCCACTTGATAACAGTTACCGTGCACAACTGGCGCATCACCTTTGTGAAATAAATCATTATCAACCAAAGCCAGTAGACCCCAACATTGCCAGCTCATCCCAGAGACCATCTGACACATACCAGTTGAATCAAATCACTCCAGAAGAAGACAAATCCCAAGAGATAAGAAGAGCAGAGATGAACGTCCCAGATGAAGACTTCCAGAAAGTTGAAGATCTAGCAGAAGATATCAACGAAGATCCGATGGAAGAAATGTTAATGCATAAAAAGATGTACCCTCATCGGGACCCATTACATGGAAGCATGACAAGGAGTGAAGCACAACAGATGAACTACTCAGTGCTCCACCCGATCTCGACTAAAGTAAAGGCTTTAGTTAATGGTCGTCATTCTGACATGCTACTAAAGCAAGATTCCCTTATCTTTACACGTGTCTATTGCGTTTACCGCAAACGTGTTAATGAAGATAAGTCTGGATCAACTTTACTTTCCATGAAGAGATAAGACATCATTTTCGAATCTTATCTTATCTTTTCTACTTTGTCCATACGTATGACTTTAAATAAAGTGTGAATCATGGTGTTTTGTCCTTTGTAAGGCCATTATGATGTGTGGGCCATAGTTTGAATAAGTTACTTCGGATTCCACCTTGTAACATAAGTTTCGGGTCCGAATTTCATTTTAGTTTAGCGAAGCTTTGAATTCCGTGTGTTTGTTTTCGCTATAAATAAGGGATACTTGTAATGTTGAAGGCAGAGTTCAATCAAATGAAATCAATACAAGTTCTCTTTAAAATGCTTTCTCTCTAAGTTTTCTCTTCTCTGAAAGCTTGAAGCTTATAATTCTTAGTATCGTTCCCCACTTAGATGCAAGTATGCTCTACACTTGCCTCGAAAGAGGATCCTGTGTATCAGAAAGCTTCCGATCTATGAAACCATTTTATTTCAGAGTGCTCTTCTTATAAGAAATATGAACTTGAGTGGGCTTTTAGCCGAGGGATGGCGCCGTTATGCCCGAGTATGTTCATATAGTCTGGATAAGAAGGGGTCTCTGTCCGAAATGGTATCAGAGCCTAACCATTTTCAGAAGGGGGTATGATAGTAGGAATTATGAGTGGAAAGTGAGTAAGAGAAATCTTTAAACCATGAATAGCCAAACACCACCACCGCAGTCCGGTCCCGTTAGTCCCGTTGGTCCCGTTCTTTTAAATTCAACTCTTTCTCTTCCCGAAAATATTTCAAAAACTCTTTCCTCTAAAATAGAACATCTTATAGAATATTCCTATATTCCAGAAGATGCTCAGATCTCTGAGACATACAGATCCTCTCCTTAGTCCTTATAATATTTTCAAAAGACAACGATCTACTCTTAAATCCATTACCCGTTTGATTCATACCGAAGACCTCCCGTTAAGGAGTACGTTCAAGCCTCCGTAATGGATCAGTGCACCTTAGCATCCACCGCCGAAGAGCAATATGTAAGTATTGAGATTCCTAAAGAAGCTATTAGGCACCGGCAAACCGAAGGATACACCCATCTCCACTATGGAGCAGCTCGACTTGTTCTCTCTCTACACGAAGACGGGATTACCTGTCTCAGCCGGAGTTTCTCTTTAGACTCTAGCTACCTTCACTATGAACATGCCGTCATTGGCACCGTTCTAACTACTCTTCATGCCGGAAGTGTAGTTCTCACCATCTTCCCTAACTTCAACGTTAGTTTAAGAGATCCTACAATCTCCCGTAGATTGAAGGTACAAATCCAGCATCACCGGAGCCGAACAAGTAGCCGAAGCCTTATCGGCCACCCTTCATCATCAGATCATATATAGGTTGCAAGATCATGCTATTAATCTTGCCCTACCATCTTGCAAAGATGGAGCACTTTTCGTCTTGGCCAATAACCAAGATGAAACACCTTCTATAGTCCAAATCCCCGTAAATATTTCTGCACAAGAGCTTCAAAAGCTCATTCCTATGCAATGGGTCACCAATTATGAGAAGCTCCATGCTAACCAGTAAACCCATCCAAGCTTACGTAAGCCACTTTCGAAGATCTCGTGGATGGAACCGTCGAACCATCTTCAAGAATTCGAAGAAACTCCCAGGCCCAAGACCTCCATTTTCCAACCAATGATGATAATACCCGTAGTCAAAGAAGGAAAAATCCCAATCAACAAGTGTACGTCCCGATGGTAAACCTATCTTTACCGACAAGATAGGGGGACATTTCATTTGGGATATTGACCCGTAAATGTGCGATTCTGACCGTGGACCGCCGTGACCACTATGGAGACACTAGCGATGAAGACGACGACTCGATGATGATGATGATGATGATGACTTCAAAGGAGGATCCTGCAAACCTCCATTCTCTCCTTCCAGGAAATTTGAACCTGGAAAAGGCCCATGGATAGGAATCCATCGCCAACCTGAACCAGATCCCCTATGGAAATACAAGCGATATGCTGAAATCCTTGAAGAAGAGGGCCTCCTCTTCCCTAAACAAGAAAAGTGTAGAACCTCTACCATACTACCTCAGCTTACTTCTAAAGCTCTTCCCGTTCCATGTATGATGATAAAACCCTCAGCCTATAAGGAAGAATTTCCTCCATTAGAGAGGAACACCGACCCAGTTTCCAAAACAATGACTAAACCTCATGTAGTTTGTCAAGAAATTGGGCCAGATGGAAAGATTAAACCATTAAGTCAGCGTAAGAAGTCCCGAATCGGCGTACGTAAAATGCTCGAGCTCGTAACTCAATCTTACGTAAGATTGACAAAAAGATTGATAAGATCTCCACGCATCTAGAGGAGACTGATGATAAGCTCCAGCATCTTAACTCTACTTTGAGAAAACACTATAAACAACTCTCCGCAGAAATCTCAAAGTTAGAAGAAGATTGGAAGACCACTGTTTTCGGAGAATTATCTCATGCAAAAGAAAGAGAAATAAGGAGACTCAAAGCTCAAATCCAAGAAATGGATAATTACATTGAAGAAAAGATTAGGCAACAAAATCCAGAGAAACAACCATATACATCCTTGTTCTCTACAACTCCAGCCTATTCTTCTTTTCAAAATCCTCCTCATTTCCGACCAAACTCACAAACCACGTGGACATTACCCACAGCTACAGCTTATAGGGCTAGGTTCAAACCAAGTAGCCTCTAAACCAGATAAAGGAAAGAAGGTGGCTCAACCTTCTTCGAATCATCTTTCGATGATCAACCCTCACCAAAAAGGCCTACTCAAAGAAGAACCATTTGACCCAATCTTTCAAGATTCCCAAGATCCATACTCTCGCTAACCATAGAACCCTTTCCAACCCCCGCAACTCCGCATACTCCAATAATGCTTGAGGAATCCTTCCGAGAACTCGTAAACCGAGATTCATGTTTCGATGAATCTGAAATCGAAGTCCTTACTTCTGAATCGAAACGAAGTCCCTAGTTATGAGGATCTTACACGTATACTCATGACCAATACCTCCAGCATCGAAGTCCGACATGAGCCAATTTACGACCCTCCGTACGAAGAAGCCGACTCAGGTCCCTCAAGGACAAATATGTCATCAAAGACAAATGGTGGACCCTGGTTCACTATTGATGATATTCCTCCCAGCCAATGGAGAGCCGGATTAATCGAATTTGGTGCATGGTTAGATACCAAATTAGTCAACAATTCCGACTCTTATAAAGTAATTGAGGAGTTCTGCCGTAGAATGACCGAACACTTAAAGGATGGTATCATAACTTGGGAGTAGTCCGACGTAACCAGCTCCATGAACTGGGCCAAACAAGAAGCAGTACTTGGTGCTTTACATGAAGAATTCATAGGTGACGGATCAATCATCGATAAAAAACTCGACAAGAGTTTTTCGAAATGAGATGTTGCTCAATAAAAATCAAAGACTTGGAAAAACATTATCAACGAATGAGCAAAAGATTCTATCATCTCAATGGGCTCAATGATCCTAGTTTAAAGAACACCTATGTCGCATCTCTTCCCGCCGAGATCCAACCTGAATTGAACAGATGGCCATGTCCATTCAGAAAGACTTCACCACTCTGACTATGGGACAAATTCACCAGATGACCTTAGAAGCCGTTGATAAGCTATGCAGACAACATGAGTTCTTCTCAGACATCATGACTCAGAAAAGCAAATTTAGCAAAGCTTGCCAGAAACCTTATTTGGAGATTAAATGCAAGAAGCCTTGTTCAGGAACCTGCAAGGTGAAGAAAAAGAAAGAAAAACCCATTTTCGAAAAAAGAAAAAGAATTTAAAATTCTTTAAGAAGAAGAAGTTTAGGGGAAAAGCACAAGATCAACTGTGCTTCATTTGCAAGAAAAAGGGACACTTTTCCAAAAACTGTCCCCACAAAGCCGACAGAGCCATCAAGCTCATCTCCACCCTCCAACTTGATGATAAAGACGATATAGAATCTCTCGTATTCCGAACGTAGTTCCGCAGTACGAAGAAACCGTCTTCGCCCTCAACATCTCCTCCGATGAATCCGAATCGAATATTCCGAGGAATTCGAGACTCGATACTGTTCCAAGATTCTCTTTCCAGAAACTCACCTCATCAATGTCTCTCCTCCTCAACCTTGTTTAGAAGTTCAAATTCTTCCGTCTAAATATGACAAATCTATCCAAGCCATAGCCTACATTGATACCGGAGCACGTAAATCCATGATGGATCCCGATATTCTTCCCAAAGAATTTTGGAAGAAAGAAGCCTCCTATTTTGTAGCAACTGACTGAAAAGTCTTCAAGACTCGAGTTAATAACCAGAGCTCCAATCTGAATTAAATTCTTTCCGTAATGCACCGTTTGGAGTAAAGTTATAGGAAGTAAGCTTCCCAACAAAGACATATTGATAGGCATGGACATCTTCTCCATGACTAGTAGATTTCAAATACTTCCTAAAGGAATCAAGTTCAAAAGAGAATTCAAGCTTTTTACGTAGATACCAAGACTCTTTTCTCTCTCTCGAAGCTCCTCCGAACTTGAAGAGATAAAACAAAAGTTAACCTCTCTCGTGTGCCAACAGTCATGAAGAATTTTCTCATCCCAAGCCATTATGGAAGAATTCTAATTTCTTTGTACAATTACCCTTCAAGCTCAACGAAGATGTTAATCCAACCAAAGCTACTCACCCAGGAATGTCTCCCTCGCACCTACAGCTAGCAAGACAAGAATGTCAAGAACTCGTTGAAACAAGGCCTCGATTGAACCAACCCAATCCAATTGGGCCTGTCAAGCCTTCTATGTAGAAAAGAGGTCCGAAAAATCGTAGGGAAAAAGAGGTTAGTAATTGACTACAAGCCTCTTAACTGTTTTCTTAAGGATGATAAATTCCCAATACCCAAAGCTTCATCCTTACCCATCTTGATAAAAGAAGCCCATATCTTTTCTAAGTTCGACCTCAAATCCGGATTTTGGCAATTAGGCATTGACCCACCCGATAGATACAAAACCGCTTTTTGCATACCCAATGCCCAATACCAATGGAAAGTAATGCCCTTTGGGCTTAAAACAGCCCCATCAATCGTTTCAAAAGGCCATGACCAAAATCTTCGAGCCCATATTAGATAGAGCAATTGTCTACATTGATGATATTTTATTGTTCTCACCAAACATAGACTCTCATAAACAGTTATTGGATCAATTTTTTAACATAGCCCATCAACATGGGATAATGCTCTCAGAGAAAAAGATCCACCTTGCCCAAGAAGAAATTGACTTTTTAGGAATGCACTTCAGTCATGGATCTTATCAGCCTCAACCTCACATTGCTGAAGAACTTCTCAACTTCCCAGATGAAAATCTGACCATCAAACAGATCCAACAATTTCTCGGGATAGTCAATTATATCAGGGAATTCATCCCTAATGTTGCAAGAAATACAAGTCTTTTGTCCAAGCTCTTAAAGAAGAATCCACCTCCATGGGGATCGAACAAACCAGAGCTATTAAAGAACCGAAGAAGATAGCTCAAGCTCCTCCTCGCTCCGAAAATTCCAGGCAATGGAAAAAGAATATTGCAGACTGATGCCAGCGATGAATACTGGGGAGCAGTACTCATTGAAGAAGAAAATGGGAAAAGATACTATTGTGGACATGCAAGTGGACAATTCAAAGATGCAGAAAAACATTATCACACCACGTTCAAGGAAGCCTTAGCAGTCAAAAATGGCATAAAAAAGTTCGACTTCCATCTTAGAGGATATCACTTTGAAGTTCAGATGGACAACTCTTCATTCCCGAAGATCTTGGAGTTCAAGAACAAGATGCCTCCTAATCCTCAGATTCTTAGGCTAATGGACTGGTTTTCCAGGTATGATTTTACTGTTAAGCACATTAAAGGAAACCTAAACACAGTTCCAGACTTTTTGTCTAGACCAAAAAAGAATGTCCAATTAATAGTTGACACTTATAGTCTTCCTCTTATCCTTATGGTCAAACCTCTCTCAGATAAAGCCAAAACTCGTCAAAATTTATCCACCCGGTTTAAACCCAACCACACCAACTGATATTCTCCACTATGCCGTAACCGGATATTTTTACTTTTTACATGAAACCCTCGGATACAAAGTAATTTCAGCCTCATCGTTCAATCCTGATATTCCCTTTGGAGGAATTTTTGAACTATTCTGTGAACCTGGTTGGGACCTTTGTGAGCCTACCCTTTGGACCATTTGGTGCGATACAGTTCAATACTCCATTCCTATTGCATTAAAGGCTCAAACAGCTTACAATATTTTGACACATCCGTATAAAGACAAATTCCTTTTTTGGACATTGCTCGAATGGTTTTCTCCAATACCCTGGTGGAGACAACAGCTTAAGGAGATCATAGACCGTCAAAAGCAGAAAGGAGTTACTGAAGACTCTCTCAAGAATTTGACATCTATCTTCATCATCCACCGTCCATACTTCATGAATCCAGCTGGAACCCTTTGGTCAAAAAATGAAGCTTACCTATGGGCTAGCTTTGACACCTATCCACTTGATAACAGTTACCGTGCACAACTGGCGCATCACCTTTGTGAAATAAATCATTATCAACCAAAGCCAGTAGACCCCAACATTGCCGACTCATCCCGTAGACCATCCGACACATACCAGCTTGAATCAAATCACTCCGAAGAAGACAAATCCCAAGAGATAAGAAGAGCAGAGATGAACGTCCCAGCATGAAGACTTCCGTAAAGTTGAAGATCTAGCAGAAGATATCAACGAAGATCCGATGGAAGAAATGTTAATGCATAAAAAGATGTACCCTTATCGGGACCCATTACATGGAAGCATGACAAGGAGTGAAGCACAACAGATGAACTACTCGTGCTCCACCCGATCTCGACTAAAGTAAAGGCTTTAGTTAATGGTCGTCATTCTGACATGCTACTAAAGCAAGATTCCCTTATCTTTACACGTGTCTATTGCGTTTACCGCAAACGTGTTAATGAAGATAAGTCTGGATCAACTTTACTTTCCATGAAGAGATAAGACATCATTTTCGAATCTTATCTTATCTTTTCTACTTTGTCCATACGTATGACTTTAAATAAAGTGTGAATCATGGTGTTTTGTCCTTTGTAAGGCCATTATGATGTGTGGGCCATAGTTTGAATAAGTTACTTCGGATTCCACCTTGTAACATAAGTTTCGGGTCCGAATTTCATTTTAGTTTAGCGAAGCTTTGAATTCCGTGTGTTTGTTTTCGCTATAAATAAGGGATACTTGTAATGTTGAAGGCAGAGTTCAATCAAATGAAATCAATACAAGTTCTCTTTAAAATGCTTTCTCTCTAAGTTTTCTCTTCTCTGAAAGCTTGAAGCTTATAATTCTTAGTATCGTTCCCCACTTAGATGCAAGTATGCTCTACACTTGCCTCGAAAGAGGATCCTGTGTATCAGAAAGCTTCCGATCTATGAAACCATTTTATTTCAGAGTGCTCTTCTTATAAGAAATATGAACTTGAGTGGGCTTTTAGCCGAGGGATGGCGCCGTTATGCCCGAGTATGTTCATATAGTCTGGATAAGAAGGGGTCTCTGTCCGAAATGGTATCAGAGCCTAACCATTTTCAGAAGGGGGTATGATAGTAGGAATTATGAGTGGAAAGTGAGTAAGAGAAATCTTTAAACCATGAATAGCCAAACACCACCACCAGAGTCCGGTCCCGTTAGTCCCGTTGGTCCCGTTCTTTTAAATTCAACTCTTTCTCTTCCCGAAAATATTTCAAAAACTCTTTCCTCTAAAATAGAACATCTTATAGAATATTCCTATATTCCAGAAGATGCTCAGATCTCTGAGACATACAGTCCTCTCCTTAGTCCTTATAATATTTTCAAAAGACAACGATCTACTCTTAAATCCATTACCCGTTTGATTCATACCAGAAGACCTCCTGTTAAGGAGTACGTTCAAGCCTCCAGAATGGATCAGTGCACCTTAGCATCCACTGCTGAAGAGCAATATGTAAGTATTGAGATTCCTAAAGAAGCTATTAGGCACTGGCAAACTGAAGGATACACCCATCTCCACTATGGAGCAGTTCGACTTGTTCTCTCTCTACACGGAAGACGGGGATTACCTGTCTCAGCCAGAGTTTCTCTTTTAGACTCTAGCTACCTTCACTATGAACATGCTGTCATTGGCACTGTTCTAACTACTCTTCATGCTGGAAGTGTAGTTCTCACCATCTTCCCTAACTTCAACGTTAGTTTAAGAGATCCTACAATCTCCCAGAGATTGAAGGTACAAATCCAGATCACTGGAGCTGAACAAGTAGCTGAAGCCTTATCGGCCACCCTTCATCATCAGATCATATATAGGTTGCAAGATCATGCTATTAATCTTGCCCTACCATCTTGCAAAGATGGAGCACTTTTCGTCTTGGCCAATAACCAAGATGAAACACCTTCTATAGTCCAAATCCCCGTAAATATTTCTGCACAAGAGCTTCAAAAGCTCATTCCTATGCAATGGGTCACCAATTATGAGAAGCTCCATGCTAACCGTAAACCCATCCAGCTTACGTAAGCCACTTTCGTAAGATCCGTGGATGGAACCGTCGAACCATCTTCAAGAATTCGAAGAAACTCCTAGCCCAAAGACCTCCATTTTCCAAGTCAATGATGATAATACCCGTAGTCAAAGAAGGAAAAATCCCAATCAACAGTGGTACGTCCCGATGGTAAACCTATCTTTACCGACAAGATAGGGGGACATTTCATTTGGGATATTGACCCGTAAATGTGCGATTCTCGACCGTGATCGCCGTGACCACTATGGAGACACTAGCGATGAAGACGACGACTCGTATGATGATGATGATGATGATGACTTCAAAGGAGGATCCTCGCAAACCTCCATTCTCTCCTTCCAGGAAATTTGAACCTGGAAAAGGCCCATGGATAGGAATCCATCGCCAACCCGAACCAGATCCCCTATGGAAATACAAGCGATATGTCGAAATCCTTGAAGAAGAGGGCCTCCTCTTCCCTAAACAAGAAAAGTGTAGAACCTCTACCATACTACCTCAGCCTTACTTCTAAAGCTCTTCCCGTTCCATGTATGATGATAAAACCCTCAGCCTATAAGGAAGAATTTCCTCCATTAGAGAGGAACACCGACCCAGCTTCCAAAACAATGACTAAACCTCATGTAGTTTGTCAAGAAATTGGGCCAGATGGAAAGATTAAACCATTAAGTCAGCAGTAAGAAGTCCCGAATCAGCGCATGTAAAATGCTCGAGCTCGAACTCAATCTTACGTAAGATTGACAAAAAGATTGATAAGATCTCCACGCATCTAGAGGAGACCGATGATAAGCTCCAAGCATCTTAACTCTACTTTGAGAAAACACTATAAACAACTCTCCGCGAAATCTCAAAGTTAGAAGAAGATTGGAAGACCACCGTTTTCGGAGAATTATCTCATGCAA
Organism: Sphenostylis stenocarpa; assembly: GCA_963425845.1. NCBI lineage: Eukaryota > Viridiplantae > Streptophyta > Magnoliopsida > Fabales > Fabaceae > Sphenostylis > Sphenostylis stenocarpa. The sequence continues at coordinate 65,691,289 of OY731400.1, forward strand.
AAGAAAGAGAAATAAGGAGACTCAAAGCTCAAATCCAAGAAATGGATAATTACATTGAAGAAAAGATTAGGCAACAAAATCCAGAGAAACAACCATATACATCCTTGTTCTCTACAACTCCAGCCTATTCTTCTTTTCAAAATCCTCCTCATTTCCGACCAAACTCACAAACCACGTGGACATTACCCACAGCCTACAGCCTTATAGGGCTAGGTTCAAACCAAGTAGCCTCTAAACCGGATAAAGGAAAGAAGGTGGCTCAACCTTCTTCGAATCATCTTTTGATGATCAACCCTCACCAAAAAGGCCTACTCAAGAAGAACCATTTGACCCAATCTTTCAAGATTCCCAAGATCCATACTCTCGCTTAACCATAGAACCCTTTCCAACCCCCGCAACTCCGCATACTCCAATAATGCTTGAGGAATCCTCTCGAGAACTCGTAAACCGAGATTCATGTTTCGATGAATCTGAAATCGAAGTCCTTACTTCGAATCGAAACGAAGTCCCTAGTTATGAGGATCTTACACGTATACTCATGACCAATACCTCCAGATCGAAGTCCGACATGAGCCAATTTACGACCCTCCGGACGAAGAAGCCGACTCAGGTCCCTCAAGGACAAATATGTCATCAAAGACAAATGGTGGACCCTGGTTCACTATTGATGATATTCCTCCTAGCCCAATGGAGAGCCGCATTAATCGAATTTGGTGCATGGTTAGATACCAAATTAGTCAACAATTCTGACTCTTATAAAGTAATTGAGGAGTTCTGCCGTAGAATGACCGAACACTTAAAGGATGGTATCATAACTTGGGAGTAGTCCGACGTAACCAGCTCCATGAACTGGGCCAAACAAGAAGCAGTACTTGGTGCTTTACATGAAGAATTCATAGGTGACGGATCAATCATCGATAAAAAACTCGACAAGAGTTTTTCGAAATGAGATGTTGCTCAATAAAAATCAAAGACTTGGAAAAACATTATCAACGAATGAGCAAAAGATTCTATCATCTCAATGGGCTCAATGATCCTAGTTTAAAGAACACCTATGTCGCATCTCTTCCTGCCGAGATCCAACCGGAATTGAACAGGATGGCCATGTCCATTCGGAAAGACTTCACCACTCGACTATGGGACAAATTCACCGAGATGACCTTAGAAGCCGTTGATAAGCTATGCGAGACAACATGAGTTCTTCTCAGACATCATGACTCGTAAAAGCAAATTTAGCAAAGCTTGCCGAAACCTATCTCTCGAGAGCATTATCCCATGTTGATGGGCTATGTTAAATTTAGCAAAGCTTTGACACCTATCCAGACTTTGACCCTTAATATTTTTTATGTTTTTAATTCATTATTTAATATTTTAATACAACGTTTAAATTTAATATTTTAAAATAAAATTTTAATGTTTTTATTAGTTTTATGTTAACATAAATCCAAAATAATTAATAATAATTATTATTACTAGTAAATATATTTAATATTAATTTTTAATAATACTCATACATTTAAATTAAATAATAACTATCATTAATCAAAACCAGTTTTAATATCATTATTTAATATTAATTTTAATAATTATAAACTTTAAATATTATTTTATTGATTATATTAAATATATTAATCAGATTTATCAATTTTTAAAAATATTTTTCTAAATACATTAAAAAAAACTTATACAAAAATAAGCTCACCGATTTCTAACACTGAAATAAAAAACACTAGTGCATATTGTTAAATAGAAAAGTATTGATTGAGAAATAATTATAAAAAAATAATCCAAAAATTCCTTTATTAACATAAAATCAATAACATATTACTTATTATTATTATTATTATTATTTTATAATTAAATAAGAGTTGTAAAATAGATACTCTTGAAAAAATTGGTTATTTGTATATCATAATTGTTGTAAAATCGAGCTCTTGAAGCCGATTTATGTGATGAATAAAATTTTAACTTTTTTTTTATTAAATATATTAATAATTAGTCCTGACACAAAAGATTTTAATTTACTGTAGAATATATTTGATGCAATATATGATATATGATTAAATTTAAAAGAAGTAGACGAGATAAAATGATCAAAATTTGACTTTTGAGAGAGAGGAGACTGCAATGCTATACAATGCCCAATGGGTACCTAGGCAAGTACAGTACAAGTTATAACGACACTAAACATCCAATCTCTGTAACACAAGATGGAAATACTCAGTTCAGAACAGCTCCAATTCTTCGATTCTCAAGGTACCCTTTTTGGTCTTAAGCATAATTCCTAACCTCGACCAACCAAATCTCAAATTTTTGGTACCACATACGCAGGTTATCTTGTTATTGAATCGTTTGCTAGTACCGATGAGATTGAGTTCATGATGAAGAGGATGCAGCAGTTGGTGGATGAGTTTGATCCTTCTTCCACCGCCTCTATTTTCTCCACCAAGAACCAGGTTACTTTTAACATTTTGTTTTCTCATCATGGTTCTCATTTTAAAATTGGACTATTTATCTTTTTCCTTACTCTTGCTCTTTATTTATTTTTTTCTTCAGCAACAGTCGACCGATGATTACTTTTTCGATAGCGTGGAGAGGATTTCTTTCTTCTTTGAGGGTATGTGAAAAAATTAATCTTTTGGGTTTTTGAGTAATCGTATTTCGTTTAGTTTAATCTTTTTCTGTTTCACTTTTGCCAGAAAAAGCATTTGGTGATGATGGTAAATTAAAGCAGCCGAAGCAACTCTCTCTTAATAAAGTTGGTCACGGTAAGCCTTTTATGCTGTGACATTTTATCTTTCACTTTTTGGTAGAAGGGATAAAACTTAGATGCAATTCTTTATATGCCTTTGATGCCGTATTTGAATCAGATTTAGAGTTTTACTTTAATAATCCTCAAAATAAATGGGGTTTTATCTGTTTACATAGTATGTAGTTAAATTAGTTAGTTTATGACAGTGGGGCACTGCTGTGGTGCTAACTGGTAAATGAATGCGTGCTCCAAGGCTAGCATTATTCCTTATAAATTGATTCAATTTCCTTTTAATTGTTGTGTTTGATTTGTGCAGCTCTTCACGAAATTGAACCCGCATTCAAGAAGTTTTCTTCTTCTGACAAAATTTCAAGTTTAATGTACTCCTTAGGTTACAAGAGACCTGTAGTAATGCAGTCAATGTATATATTTAAGGTACACTTTTGGTTCTTTGTGACATCCACTTGCTGGTAATATAGTTGAAATAACTCAAGTTCAATACTTTAATATGTTGTGGCATTATGTATGAGCAATAGATATGTGAACTGGTTGAAGGTTGTGTATATGTTCATCTTCTTTCCTGGGTTGACGGGAAAGGGAGTTATGTGATTTGGTTCTTATATTTGTACTCCATTTTGGAAAATGCACTTTCTCCTCCTTAATATTGTTACTTGTGTCAGTTGCTTCTGTAAGTTGCAATCAAACTGGCAAATTCTTGAATGATGCTTGAAAACTGTAGTGTTATAGTGGTTCAATGCATTGAATATTCTGTTATGGAGTTATTCACCTGAAAATAGAACTTATATATCTCTGCCAAAATGGCATATATCTTGTTGAGTTTTTAATGATTCTTGAATTTGATATTATTTTCTGGTATTTTGGATATATTATGGGCATATGTTGGGATGGTTATTTCAATATTGCTGTGGTTTGAACTTGAAGACCCACCCATTTTTTTGTACGTAGTTAACATATTAAATCTGTTTGAATTTTTTTTCTTCTAAGCATGCTATACAATGAGTATTTTGTGTTCCAAACTTTTTTTTTACTGGATTTTCATATATTTAAAATGAATATTTCTTTTAAAATGCATTAAAAAATAATGAGAAGAACCTTGTGTTTCTTTTGTGTTATCTTAACTAGTGCAGTTATATACTTTACTCAGTTAATTGGCTGATAGAAGCTGCTATACCTATTTATTTTATGCAAGAATTTGTTTGTTTTAAGTGTTTGATGTTTCATATGTGAGAGAAAAAATCTGGGGACATGGTTATGAGCAATTTTTATGTGGCCATATATCTAGGTATAAAAGTATTTGATGCCTGACTGATCATGAAACTTTTATTATCAGCAACCAGGCATTGGGGGTGAAGTAGTGCCACACCAGGATAACTCGTTTCTTTATACTGAACCACAAACGTGCACAGGGTTGTGGCTGGCCCTAGAAGATGCAAACACATTAAATGGTTGCCTTTGGGCAATTCCTGGATCTCACAAAAGTAACTTTTTCCTACCTTTTGGTTTATTTCTTACCCTGATAATTTATCTTTTGCTTGGTTCATATGATCTTAATCTATTTTGCTCTATGTTTGCTATAGATGGGCTTGTAAGAAGGTTCTTGAGAGATGAAGATGGTGTCAAATTCGATCGACCATCACCATCTTATGATCAAAAAGAGTTTGTTCCTATTGAAGTAAAAGCTGGTTCTTTGGTTGTCATCCATGGTGATCTTATCCACCAAAGGTTTGTCAACTATTCTCTCCATATGACGTGTATAACATGAAGTATAGAAAGAAAAATTCCTTTGACAGTGTCTTCCTGATAATTTATCCTTCTCTGCTTTTCTATCCAAATGCAGCTTTGAAAACCAGTCTCCAAAATCAAGACATGCGTACAGCTTGCATGTGGTGGATACAGTTGGCTGCAAATGGGCACCAGAAAATTGGTGAGTTTAGATCATGGGTAGAATTTGCTTGTTAGCACTTTTCCACCTTTAGGAGTTTAGTTGTCATTGAAATGTTTATTAACTAAAAGATATAGTCTGAGTTATATGATCATATTACAATTCAACACTCACCTCTGCCTTGATTGAATCTCTTAGATCCTGACCACTTCAATTTTTCCTGAGTTTTCTGTGTTTACTGTTTTGCATTCTACTTTTGTAAGAGTTTGTTGGGAAGTCCTTGTCTTAATTCTTGGAATGTCACTTGTATATTTGATAGACAACTTCACTTAATATGTTTTAAGATGAAATATAACATCTTTGGACTTATGCTTGTACCATGATAAGTGCTAAGTCTTCCTACAGGCAATAATTGACACTCGTAAGTGCAAAAGAATTGTTTGTTGTATGATAAAGTGGACTTACTATGCACACTTGCTACTGTACAGAGTAATTTGAACTTTGCATTGGTCCCAACTTTTGGGTGGATTTTGCTAAACACATGCTCATTTCTGTCAAATTTTCTTTCAGGATCAGACGAAAAGTGGAACCTGAACCACTCTTCGTAAGCTGACTTTCTGTCAAATTCTCTTGCAGTCTAGTTTTCAATTTCGAAGTTTAAAGCATTGTAATAATGTCAACCTCCTTCTTGTTGCCACTGAACCCTAGATTTCACCTCTTTCTTTGGCGTTGGGATATGAATGATCAAAATTTGATAGTTTATATTTCGATAATAATTGTTTATAATTTCAGTATTTCTTTGATTGAGTTTAAATTATATGCATTGTGAATGGACATCTACAAGGGATTCATCTTTCAGACATATATTCTTTTAGATGTCTTAATAGAATTTTTTATAGTGACAATACATTTTAAATTGAATACTTATTGTTTTCTTGTTTACTTTGCTGATATTTCACTTACTATCCTTTTTTTTTCTATTTTTTATAAGGGTATAAATGAGAAACTAATAAAAAAAAACATCTTTGAAAATTTAAAATGATAGATAAATTAAAGCAATGTTTTTTTTTTCCTTTTAAATGTAATAGAAAGAAAAGAAGGTATGGAAATCCTTAAAATATTGGTTAAAAATAAAATCAAAATAGTAAATAAATAGTAAAATCACTTAAGAACTTTGATAGTTAAAATATTTAGAGAAAATATGGTTTTGATTACGTACTGTGGGACCAAAATTGGTTTTATTCATGTATTTTCTAATAAGATAAATTTGATTCTTAAACTAAAAAAAAAAAAACGTGTATTTAGTCCTTTGTTGGGGCAGGTAATCATAGAGTATCCCTTGTTGTAGTTTGAAATATAGCTTTTAGTGGTTATAGCTGTCGCAAAAGATGCACTCAACAATGGTTTTTAATCACTACAATTTATAACGAATGGTTATTTATATAAGTAATTTTTTTATTGTTGTGCCACAAAATTAAATAAGATAGAAGAGATATTTTGTTTGTCTACATATTTTTTTCAAACTAATTAAATTAAATATTAATAGGAATATTTACTATACCATTATCCATGGAAACTTAGTTCTAAAAAGGAGGATACTTTGAATGTTTGGTGAAATTCAATCAAACTCATTTTTCGTTTAATTAGTATTGGGTTTTCGTGTTGAACCCATCACATTCATTGTAAAATATATTTTGAATTAATTAATTAATTAATTATAGATGTTTTATAAAGAAATGAATATTGTAAAATCTTAGAGCTTTTTAACGTCCAATAAACATATGCTCTTACGTCTTCTCACTTTGTATAAAATTATTATTTAATTTGATTCAATTTGTTTAAATGTACTCTTGAATCAAAATACATATATAAAATATTCAAATGTTATATCAAAATGGATAGATAGAATTGGTTTAATTTGAATTTGATTAAAAAAAAATGTTGTGAGTTGTAAGTAAAAATAAATGAATGAATAACTAATAAGAAACATTATTATTGAGTTTGTAAGAGATGGTCGGGGGACAAACAGCTATGTAATAGTTAATCAGCATCCAAACATGAGACACATCTATAGGCACCAGATTGAGTTTGAGGTTGGCTATATGATACGGTTACTATTTACTGTTTTAATTCTTCTACACGTGAGACACGCAGCCATGCTTTAATTATGCGACAACGTTTTTGCTTTGCATTCAATAACCATTCACTCTCTCACTCACTCTACTATCATCCACACGCAAACTTTTTTTTTTTTTAACACAGAAAGGGTTCGTCATGATTCTTCCCAGTAACAGAATAATCTCACTTTTGTTTCCCACTTCTCTATCATATGTTTACCGTATCATTCATTTCACTCCAATTAATCTTATATTTTTTAACAAGAGTCACATGTTCAAAAGTAAATTCCATTAAAAAAATGAAGTGGGTTCCCAAAAGAGCTATTGCAGGGGGAGATGAGAGTGATTAAAAGATGAAGAAAAGGTACACATGAAGATGTCAGGTTGCTAAAATTGTGAGCACGATTTTTATTTGAAGTATCATCTAACTGTACTGGCAAGCCATAAAAAATTGCAACAGATTGATTTATTATGGAGTTGCTGTCAAGAAATCATGACTTTATTTGAGGCTTCTGCAGTTACGTGAAAGTAAAACATTTTGGCTGATGAAATTAAAGAAGCAGACCTGTTTTGTCCTCAATGCATTTGCCCTACTTCTATTTGTATAGTTAGCATAAAGTGTTTGTTATTTCTCACACAACATGATTCTCTGGCCCTCTGCTTCTCATTTGTTAACTTAGTGCAACAAATTCTAACGCAAAGATTCGTTTACATTCACAAAACGGCAAGTAGCAAACCAGACAAGTTATATGCATCAATATAATATATATAAAAAAATCGTATCACTTTGAAATTGACCCTTAACTGAACATTTTACCTTTAGAGAGACTCTTCATCTACCCTTGTAAATATTCGTTTCTACAAAACATGTCTTCAATTTAGAGCTGTGTTAACTCAACTGTTTCTACTTTAGGGAGAGGAAATATAGGGGATGAATTTGAAGAAAATGAGCAAAAAAATTTATGTGTTTTCTTCATTATTTAAGAGGAAGCTATGTGAAAACATCACATCTTAGATCAGAATATGGGTGGAGTTGCTTAATTGTTTTGCAACATTTAGATAATTCTTTTTTTCCAATAGTGGCTGTTAAAGTTGTGATTGTCCAAAAGTGTAGTTTGTTCATATACAGTGTCAACTGCGAGGTACAAGACAAAGCAAAGAAGTACTCATACGAAACAGGTCTCCTATGTGTACTTCTAGGTTGTGTGTCTCAAACGGAGGAGGAGAAAGGAAGAGTGAAAGGCACTATCCACTCTGAGGGAAAAAAAAAAAAATTTAACCATGTGAGCGTGTTGTGTAGGATGGAAGAGGAGACATAGGGAAGAAGCAACTTTAATAACACTACATCATCATCATCATCAGCATCATCATCATGCTATGTCCTTTTTCAGGAACACACACACCTTCACTCTCCAAATCTCTCAGAATTCTACGCTTTCCATTTCCCACTCTCTTCTCTCTTTCTCTCTCTCTCCTCATGATTTGAATACATAACTCGCTTTCTGTATTATTACTATTGTATACTATTATACATATTGGTCAACTCTTTTGTTGGTTGCTGCTCCACCTAAAGCTTTTACTACAACTTCCCTCTCCCTATAAATACACTATCCCTCTCACCCCATCCATTACATCTTTCTCACACACAAACCCTATTTTCAAACCGCAAAAGGCAGAAACCTTAGTAGCCAATTTGCAATACTATGACAAAGACCTTTTAGAGTAGATTCTAAAACTCAACATGTCTGATTCATTTGGTAGTACCTTTCACTCTTCCACTCCAAACATCAGCCCCCATGCAGCCCCCAAAATCTCCACATTGTGCTCAATAGCCCAACCGTATTGTATTTGCACCCAGTGTAACCACGTCCTCGCCTTCAACCACCATGTTGGTAAGCCTAAGTCAGATACTAAGGGCATGTCTGTAACCATTCTAAGCATATTTTTGAGCGTTGAATGTTGGGACATTCTTTGTATCTTTGATTTGTATATTTGGAACAAGTGAAATGATTATCCATATATAAATGCACTGATTCATCAAATTCTCATACATACACATGCTCATAGTATAGCCGTCTTACTACTCTTTTTTAATGTGCCTAATTAACATTGACTTGGTTATGGTAAGAAATTTGATTGTATTGTGAAGTGTGAACTTACACTTAGGATAATCATTCATTTCCCATGTGTCCTATGGTGCAGGTAATGTAGCAGAGGAAGGGACAAATAACGCAGGGTCCCATGTCTCCCAGCAAAGCACAAGGTGGAGTCCAACGCCAGTTCAGTTACTCGTCCTTGAGGAGTTGTATAGGCAAGGAACTAAAACACCATCAGCTGAACAAATTCAACAAATAGCTTCACAGTTGCGCCAGTTTGGGAAGATTGAAGGGAAGAACGTGTTCTACTGGTTCCAGAATCACAAGGCGAGAGAGAGACAGAAGAGGCGTCGCAGGGAGATGGAGGAAAATAATGCTGCTTCTTCTAGTGAAGGTAAGCAAGAAAGATAGTACGTTATGGGAAATTCAGAAAAGGCAGTAAGATAGAGGCAGGAGGTACATATACAGCTAGATATTATCATGTGCTAATACCATAACGTTTTTTTGGCCTTTGGGGCTATTCAAGGTTCTTTTAGTGGTCAAAAGATTCCTATATTATACATCACTCTTGCACTGATGATTAAAACCATGAGAGAGAGATAGAGAGTGCGTGGTTTCTTATGATTTTTTTAGGATGCAAGATTTGACGTTGAATTTTGGGGGTGTTTGGATTTTGGCCCAGGGTTGAAAGAGACAGGTTGTGGAGTTAAAGAGACAAAGAAGTGGGCATCCACTTCAAACTGCAGTGGACATGCAGAGGTCTGTAATTACTCTTGGCTTTGTTCACGGTACTGCTACAACATTTTATTCAGCTTTGTTAAGCAAAGATACCCCAAAGATTATAGGAGACCAATAATAGGGTCTAATTATTTGTTCACAAGGTAAAATAAAAGATAAAGCCAAAATAAATATTTTACTCGGTATTGACAAGTAACAAAGAAATAAAAGAAAACAACAAGAGCTTTTGTATCTTGGAAAAAAGGAGAGGTATCAAAAGCTGCTTTTTTTAACTTTCTGTTGGGGCTGTTTTGTGCTAGATCAGTTCAGAGTTTCTTGGACTTGTGAATTGAATGTGAATTATGAATTTTCTCCACCCCATTTTTATTTATCTCTCTCTCTCTCTCTCTCTCTTATCTTTTAATTTTAAATTGTTTTTACTGCTAACTTTTACTATCCGTATATTTTTCAGGAATCTGCTGCACTGGATATAGCAGAAAAGGGATCTAATGGGTGGACTCAGTTTGAGGAGAGAGGCATACAAGTTTTGAGGAGAAACATAGCAGAAAGGCAAGCTAAGTTGCAATTGCAAGATAATGTGGAAATGCCTTGTTTCCCTCCCACGACTATGGCAGCTCTTGCAACTTCACACAGAACACTTAACACGCAACTTTTAATCCCTCAAAGTTATAACGGAGAATGTTTAAGCTACTATGATGGAGAAAATGCAGATCCTCGAACCCTCAACCTATTTCCACATAAGAGGGATGACCAAGATAGCATTTGTCTTGCTGAGAGGAAATCTATGTTCTGTGCCAGTGCTTCCATGGACACGGATATCACCTCCAACCAGTTTTTTGAGTTTCTTCCTTTAAGAAACTGAATGGAGCTGGTATGGTATGTCATGTCATGTGATTTTTGGAATACATATATGCACTTGTTTAACCAAAATAATTGGCTGTAACGAATAATATATATACATGTCCATTAATTTCTTTTTCCCTCTTTTTGGGACTCGCAAATCTTTGGTTTCGTTTCTCTCTTCTGAGTCAGTGATCATGCATGTAGAAGTTACCTGTACGCGTGCATTTGGACCTAATTTTTTTGTCTTGTTGACTCACTTCACGACTTTTCAGTTTTTGAGTCCCTGGTTTTTGGGAAAGACGTGCTCGTCATAAACTCCATATATATTTTGTTTTAAACTTAAGATAGAGCGACTCACACACCCCTTTTACGTAGATAATGATTGATTCGCTAACAAGGATCGTTGTTTTTGTACAGAACCAGTGTAGAGTCTCTATCTCTCCTCATCTCTGTGTCTATTCACATTGGGACATACCCAGTGACAGAGATCTAACTGATGAGAACAGTTCATCTTCACCATATGTTATAACTGATTAAGACTCCTTTACTTTATTCTAAATCCCTTTGTTTTGATTAGCTGTTCCAAGATTATTTCTTCCCGTATATTTTCGATATATATAGAAAAATGTCAACATGTGATACTTGTATGTGTATCCTTAAAAGTTAGAAAAAACAAAAAGACAACTAAGTTTTGAGCAAGCTTTGAATACTAGGTACTTTCTACCATGCCCTTCTTAAGAATTTAAATGCTACAAAGGATTATAAAGATTTGTGACCAAGCCTTACTTGCGTATGCATATGAACCTTAATGTGACCATCAATCTTCAAGTGGTTTAATCCTCAATTTTAACAAGCCTAATTTTGATAGAAAAAGGAGATATTACCTCCAATTTTAAAAAATCTTCAAATTTTATCTTTTTGTGATATTTATCACCTTTATACTAATCATATCGACAATATTTTTTTTTTACATACCAACAATCTTTATTTTAGATGTTTTTAGAACTTAGTCATTATTACTAATACATTCTCGATGATTTTATAATTTTTAACGTAACTAGAAAACTTTGATATAAGAGATAGATTCACATATAGGTCCATCATATCCATTATCATTCATAACTTATTTGAGTTAGGCATTTGGTTGCCACATCAAATACCATTCATTAAAATTACAAAGGTAATAAAACACTTCATAAAATTTCCATTAATGAACCATGAATTAGTAAAAAAAATTAAAATAACATTATACTGCTACATTAAATACAAAACTTCAAAATAATAGATCTGTGTCACTCCATAAATACTCAACATATTCATTTCTAATATAAGACTTATTTTTTTTATAGTCGCACGCAGCAAAACTAGCACAAAACCAATAGAACATAGCATGGTAGCAATTTAAGAAAGAAAGACCAAGGAGGAAAACCTACAAATAAAATTGATATATGAATTAGCATAATTTTAAGTAATTATTAGTATGTTTGATCTTCTAAGATTATTATAGAGATATTGTTAATGTTAATTATTATGTTTAAAATATTATTTATTTCAATTTTATTGTTTATCATGGTTTTGTCTTTAAAAGTGTATATTACACGTCACTGTATTTATAGTCGATGTGATATTTTTCAACAAATATTAATTTTAAAAATTGAAAAGATTTTAGATAACTTTTATATTAAATGAACAAATACTTTAAAAATATTCAAACATAAAATAGGTTGAGTTTAGGGTTTATTGAAACCTACATCGTGTAATACAGTTTAATGGATAAGGATGACAACGGGACGAGGCAGACAAGAATAGAATTATCCGTCCAGTAAATAAAAAATTCACTCGTTATTTAGTGGGTATTCACTTAAAAAAATATTTATGAATTTTTTTATAACTGTGTGTATCCATGGATATTCGTAAAATTTATTTATTTATTATTTTTCTTTAAATATAATATTTTAAAAATCATTTTAATTAAAAAATATAATTTAAATAAAATTAGTCTTTATAAAATATTAATTTTAATAAGTTGTAATATAAAAAGCAAATTTAAATAATATTACTTTTTTTAAAATAAAGAGAAAATTAAAAATTAACAATAAAGAAAATATAATCATGCAAGCCTTCGTATTTCTACAAGCCGTTATTATATAAAAAAAATTAGTTCTTGTGTAACGGTCTTCAGTGTAATAGCCGATAAAATAATATTATCTATAGTATTATTAATGAGAAATAATTATTTTAATATTATTTATTTGAAAAATATGAGAGAAAAAAAAAGTATGATAGACTAGAAAATAATATATATATATATATATATATATATATATATATATATAAATTAAATTTTTTTATTTTTTTAAATTATATATAGAGAGAGAGAGCAGTGCATTAGGACATGTGTTTTGATTGGTTTGATATAAATAAAGTTGAAATGAGTGTGGAAAGAAAGCAGCTTCTTTCCGCGTTTAAGGAGTTTCAGCTTTTTGCATTGGATTTGTTTGCATCTGTTATCAAACATTTGGTATGCTCGTGATGATGAACTTAAACAACTGTCAATGTCGAATATCCCCTTTTTCATTCAACTTAACAAACTGCATTATGCTGTGAAGACGTGATTTTACCCTTCACACTCACAACTTCAAAAACAAATCATTCACTGTTCTCCTTTTATGGGTCAAAATCCCTCCCTCATACCAACAAATAACTATCATTTGTTTTTATATATTTATAAATATATAAATACTATTTTTCTATAATTTATTAAAATGTTTCTAAAGATAAAAATCGTAAAAAATTACAATTTTAAAATAAATTATACTTAAAATATGAGAATTAGATTACCAGAATAAGAATTTATAACTAAATAAAAGTTGAGAGAAAAAAGAAACAAAATTAATAATAGATAATAAAAAAATTTTATTAAAAAAATTATAATATATTTTTTTAAATCTAATGACAAAACAATAATATTTTCTAAAGAAATAAAATAATCCAATTAGGAAAAAAAGAAAAAAGTTATTTTAGGTGATTTATAAAATAAATATTATAATTTTTTTATAGAAAGAAAATAAATATTTATATATACTTTATTTAGTGTGAGATTTATTTTCTATTATCCTATTACTCTTAGAGGAAACTTGAAGTAGAAACAATCTTATTTTTAAATTAAATATTATTTATTGATAGTGATTAACTTTTTTCTAAATCACATAAATTCATTTCAAATCTTAATTAAAATATAATATAAGAATTTATTAAAGGAAAAAATTATTTTAACAAAGCATCTTTTTTCGAACATTCCATCAACAATTGAATTTAATGTTATAATAATATTTAAAATTATTTTTATTTTCATTAAATCCTTTTATAATTATTATATTAAAAAAAGTTATCTAAGGAATATCGTTTGAGAAACGGGTTGCCAATATATCATTTTTCTTTACTAAATTATGCTTGATTTAGTTTGTAGAAAAAGTAGAATACCAAGTTGTATTTTTTAATGTATTTGAAAAAAACTAATATAATAATAAATGGGAGCGAGAGAGTTTTGAAGCAAGAATAAAATTAGAGGTTGGAAACATTGCTTCAAGTTTACATCTATTTATTTTGTTTTTTTATTTTTGAAATTTTTGTATATGTACAAGTTTAATCTCCTTAACTTGAAGATTTTTTTTTTTAACATTCGTTGATAAAGAAAAGAAAAATAATAATACTTATAACCTGGTACAGTTATAAAATGTAGGTGAGATGAAGTAAAATATCAGAAAGTGTTAATTTATTGTGATTTGATTTGGATGTTTAATATGTAATTTTGATGTTTATTCTCACGTAAATAATTCTATTTCCTTTGATGATGTTAAGATTAAGTAGAGGAATTAATTTAGATTTTTTTTCATAAATTGAGTGGGAAAGAAATTTTTAATGGATTAAAAATTATTTTAATTAATTAAAAATTGTTCTTCAAGTTTATGAAAAAAATAACAAGTTAATTTTACTGTTTACTTAATGTTTACAATATTTATAATTTTTAATGGATTAAAATTTGAATTAATATAGTAATGTTCTTTTATTGGGTGATAAATGTTTATATAAATTAAATTATGTTTTAACAAATTAATCTTATTATTTTACAAAATCAAAATATTGAAAATTATTGGTTAAAGAATCACCATTAAGATTATCTGTTATATGTATATAAATGATTAAAAAAATATCAATTATTTATTCACATAATTTATTAATAATAAAATTTAATACATATTATGTTGACGTATATCATAAAAAATGTATATTATATTAATATGAGACCAAAATTTTTAAATTTTAAAAACTTGAAGATAAAATCTACAATTTAAAATTTTATAAAATTTAATTACAAACTCTATATAACATATTTTTTTTAACATCTCGTCAATATCTTTTTTTTCTTTCTCTTTATCACATTATAATTATTATAAAAATTATTTTTTTCTCTATCAATGTGCCATGTGTTTATCTTTTAATTTCGTGGGTATTCGTGGAAATTTTTCCTTTGTAAATGGCCTCCAAAAGTTTTAAAGCAACTAAGAGTTGAGTGTTGATAAAATAAACAAATAATTTGAGAGATAGTGAGAATGTAATACCATAATAACAGTATATAAATTACTGTGACAAGTTTTTCCCAATCTGTTGCGGTAAAAACTAATGATGATGTTCATGGTTATATATAACTATGTAGTTGGATGAAGGAGTTGAACTATGAAGGTGCAAATTTAATTTGATGAAGTTAGATGAAGAGTGTGAAGAATTATGATAAAATGCTGATAGATTTAAGAAGTGAAAAGAGATGGAAAAAGTGGCGTGGATGGGTGAGGTGACGTTGACCCAGCAAGAGCAGAAGTGAAAGATCATGACTCACCCCTGAGCAGAAAGGTACACAAGGTGTATGAGGAATTGAAAGAGAGAAGAAAAAAGAGAAAGAAAAGGGTTGCATTTATGTGGCAATGAGGCAGTGATAATTGAAGAGGGAAACGAAAGAAGGGTTTGTCTACGATTATGCAAAACTAGAAGTTGCAGGATTGTCATCACTGCTGCATGTCTCTGTGCAATGTGAGTGTGTGTGTGTGTGTGAGAGAGAGAGAGGAGAAAAGGACAGAAAGAACACTGTAGAAAGAAAGAGAGAGGTAATGGACTAAGCAAAGGTTGTGAAGAGAAAACCCTGCAAAGAAAATGAATTAATTGAGGTGGCAATGCAATGCAATGTTACTATGGTGGTGGCAGGGTCCTTAGACTCTCTTGTCTGTCTGTCTGTCTGTCTCTTCTCCCACCCAACAACTCCACAACATAATAACAACAACACCACCACCACCATATCACATCACTCACTAACATCCATTTCCCACACCACATCTGTTTTATTTCCCATTTGTGATCCATCATCTGTCTTTTAACACCTCAATAATTATCATGATGCTGAAACTTCATCATTCAACACCCTCTTCTGTGCTCCCGTTCTACCAGTACCACACTTCTTTTTGTAACAAAAATTATAATACTATATCTCCCTCTAACTGCAACTGTAAAAACACACAGTAAATATTCAGTACACTACTGTCTATTAAGTACTCTGCATTCTTCTACTTAACCTTCAAATCTTCAACCTTTTATCTTAAATATTCATGCAGAAGAAGCTTTTACAGTTCACAATAATCTTGACAGTAATGTGTAAATTGTTTTTACTTTGCTATTTAATAATTCAAGTGCAAAGATTATGAATTTATGTAAAAATTATACTCTGAAAACATAACAACTCTTGTTTCATTGTAAGAAGAAATGGATTATGTCTTGATATTTAAATTACAGTATTGTCAAAGTGGGGTTTATCAAAATTTTAAGTGGTGTGAGAAAATATGTTGGAAAGAGTGTATGAAAAGAATGTGGGATGAAGAGTTGGCAGATTTATTTAAGAAATTACATGAAAAACTGGTTCCTGAACTTTTTGTGCTCACATGTCTCTGTTTGGAAACGACAAAGTGTATTTTAGATTTGAAAAGTGAGGATTCTTTATTTATGAATTTGGAGTAATGATTGGAAAATTTAACTAACAAAGTTGAAAAGAAGACAAATGAAAACCAGAGTTGGGCCATAGTCCAGTTGGTATACACTTATTTGCACATTATTTTTGGTGTACTATGAACAGTCTTAGCCGTGAAAATTAAGTGGATTGCAACTTGTGACCCGTGTGCAAAATAGGAAAAAGCACCATTATCATTGTATTCAATTTTAACCTAAATTTGGTTCACAACAGTTCAGACATTTGTTGCTCGGAAATCTGTAACAAGTATGTATGGACTGTGAACAGATATGAAAGGGCCTTAACTTTATAGTGGCGGTGGAGTGAGTTTCAAGCCAATTTCCAATATCTTGCATTCATTCTTTAGTAGTTCAACAATTCATATATCTCACCAGTAATTAAAAACTATACAACAATTCTCTGCTCCTGCCATTGCTACATTTTTATTTTTATTTTTTTCACTTTTGAAGAACCATGATATATTAAGAAACATAGAGTCATAAGAATTTAGGGTGTGATGGAAGAAAATTTTCCATAAGTGTTTTTTTGAAAAGAAAATAAAACAAAATCATGTTTATAAATATGTTCGTAGTCTTTTCTTAAGGGTTTTTGAATTATCTTAAAATTAATATTAAGGTACAAAACCAACTATAGTAATTATAAGTTTTTGAAGGATAAACCAGATTCAAATAAAAAAATCATTTATTAATAAAAAAAATTAAAACGTTAGGAAGATAAAATGTTATTCAAATATGAGTAAGGCTGAAAAGTCCAATACCGAGCCCAAACAGGTCGGGAACATAAATATCCCAGCATGATACAATATATATAATTGAGTATCACCTGATTTGGGTCCTTTTATTCAATTAAAATGTAATGGTTGAAGATAAATAAAACATTCATGCACGAAATTTCAAATTGCTATCATACTAATGCCATCTCAAAAATGTTGAGGCAACCTATCAACGTTACCATCATGATGTCGAAATCGAATAATATATATATATATATATATATATATATATATATATATATATATATATATATATATATATATATATATATATATATATATATATATATATCGTAATCCATTTAACTGTTTTTAAAAAAGAAAAAAATCATGATAGATTATACTTTCAACGTAATAATATAACGCGACGATAAAGCATATCAACCCAAACCTTAAAAAATATGGCTGTGAATAATTATATATATATATATATATATATATATATATATATATATATATATATATATATATATCTTTAATTATATGAAAAAAAATAATTAATTATAATTAATAATTTAAATTTAATTGATTAATTTTTATAATTTAAATAATAATATTTTAATAACATGAAAAAATATAACATTTTTAATTATAATCCCTTTTATTTTTATTTTAATGTATAAATATTTTTTTAAATTGAGTCGATGAGACCGATCTGACCCATCTCACCTTTGGCTCATTAGGTTGGCGGATTAGGTGAAGTTGGTCAAAACAGGGTTATGGACTAAAACTATCAATCCGATCCTGTAATTTTTGAGATGAACTGGTAAGTCGACCCGTTATACAATGACGGATCTTGACCATTGATCTTGAGAGGGCCAAATAATATATTATTAATAAATAATAAATAAATATAAAAAGAAGAAAGAATATGAAAGGGTGAAAAGATAAAATTGTATATATATACTTAAATATATTAAATGATCATTAAATTTGAGAGAAACAAAATCATAAATTATATGAGTTAGAAAAAGACTGACAGGATAAAATTGTAAATATACAAGTAAATATATTAAATGTTCATTATGTTTGGGGGAAATCATAAATTACATGGGAGTTATAAAACTTTGGAGGCCACGACCCTCAGCTCCCAAGAAGATCCGTCATGATCGCTATACCGAATCTATTTTGTCATCCTAAATAATATACCCTAATAATATTATTGTTTCGGGTAAGAACAAGAATGTCTCGATTTTATGTATAATATGATAACATCATTAGGATTTATCATTAGACTTTTTTACCTATTTAGTGTAATTTTAATTGAAATTTATCAATATGGGTAAATTTTAAAAATTTTACAAAGATTGGTACGCCGTTTGATGTGAGAAAAATCTTGTTTCCTAGCACGATTTTGGATTGAGATTTTTTTAAGCAAGTCATGTTACATAAGATATTTTGTCAAATTTTTATTTATTTTTAATAAAAATCGTGTTTAATAACATGAATTGTGTAAATTTGTTTTATTTTTTAATTGAAACCGTTATAATTATATTTTTTTATTTTTATTTATTTATTTTAGTTATAGAATAATATTATATCTTTTTATCTTTTTATATATTTATAATATTATATATTTTGATAATTTTATAATAATATTTTGTTATAAGCTTATAAATTCATAAATAAATAAAAAATCAAATTATAACAATAATTAAAAGAGATAAAATATATTAATATTTATTGGAATATATGTTTTACTATATTATATTATTTATTCTACGTACACTTTTACAGAAACGAAAATCAATCAACATCTTTCAACAAATATGTCTTTGTTACGTTTACAAGATAAACACGTCATGAAAGCAATATGGGAGAGGAACAAGAGAGTACTTCGGCCAAGACATCACGTAATATGATTAACTAAGCATTCTCACATGTCTGATGGACGAATATTGAATTTGATACAACAAGCAGGTTTTCAACCCTTATTGAAAATTTTAAATATTGATGTCAACTACCATTTAATAACGACATTAGTAGAAACATGGAGATAAAAAACTCATACCTTTCACCTTGCCATTGGTGGAACAACGGTAACATTGAAAGATGTTGCTCTACAACTTGATCTTTCAATTGATGGAGAGTGTGTTACTAGTCTCAGCAGCGATTTGATCTCTTTTTGTGAACCTTTATTAGGGTCAACTCCACCGGAAAAAATACGAAAGGAAATTTAATTAAACTTTTTTTGTTAAATACAACCTTCCAATAACTTCCTTGTGGTGCAGACCATAATGTTAATGCTCAACATGCACACACACACATTTTATGCATCATAGGAAGTTAATTGATGCTAGATACATCAGTTTCTCGAGTTCACTTTATGTATCTTTTACTTTTGCAAGACTTAACTTCTATGCCTAACTACAACTGTGGATCGGCTATGCTTGTTTGTCTTTATCGAGCTTTGGACCATGGAGTTGATCCTTGTCAAGAAAATATTGGAGGTTGTATGTTACTTTTTTAATGTTGGGCATGAGATCAAATTACATGTCTTTGTCCACCTGTTGAAGATTTAACTTATCAAGAGATTAATGTAGGATATGGTTTTCCCTAGCAAGAATGTATAATGTGTAATTTACTTTTATCTTAGAATATTTTTATGCATTTTTTTACAAAATAGTTTGTTATCTTATGTGGTTTTAACATGGTCAGCAATAAAATACTCTTGCATACATCATACATGTAGTACATACATGTTGGATTAACTATCACCAAAGGAGGTATTATACAACAATATTTTTAAATAATATATTTTTAAATTTAATTTGCAGATTATATGAACTCCTTATCGTATAAGTGCTCTACGACAGTTGATAAATATTGAAGTTTCTTCTGTTTCACGTATTGTCGTACCTCTCATTTATTTTGTAACTGTTAAGTTTCATCACGTTGATCGAGTCATGAGACAATTTGGTCTACGGAAAAATATTCCTCATGATCCAATAAACATAGATGAGCTTCATAAAATAGATGAGGGGTAAAACACACACATTTTGGTCACAATATCATCAACAGTGAATTGAGTTATGGATATAATCGACTAATTCAATGTCAACAGTTCAATGGAAATGGACATTTACGCGAAAATATATCTTATATGTAATGGTATTTTTTGTTAGGAATCATATCTTATATGTAATGGTATTTTTTGTTAGGAATCAAAGTAACTGCATAGAAATTCACAACTAAAATAAAATATGAGAAAAGAGAAACAAAATAAACAATAGGCAATAATAGAATTTTACTACCGGAAGAAATTACACTACCCTCTTTAAATCTAAGGAGAAAACAATAATAATATTCTCTCTCAGAAATAAGAGAACTCAACTACTACGCAATGTACTAGTAGAAAGGAGAAGAAAGAGATTTGGGGTGATTTACAAGGTAGACATGATGCTCCTTTTATAACAGGAAAAGTAAGCACCAACATATAATTTCCCTGATGTGGGACTTCTCTTCTCACATTCTCACAATCTCTCACTTAAAGATTTTGATTAAATTAATCAAATATTCACAATACATTATTACTACCTTTCATGTTATTATTGCAATAGACCTTCAGTAGGATCACCTTTATGTGAACTTACTAACCGATTGTCATAATATCTGCTAGGTTTTTCTTGCTTTATCCTGAAATACGAGGCAAGATTCCTTGTAATGTACAAGACACTCAGATTGTTCTTCTTGCTTTATCCTGAAATACTAGGCAGGATTTCTTGCAATGTGCAAGACACTATAACTGTCACAATACACAACAATTTGTTGTTTCTTGTGTCTGAGTTTCTTCATTATCCTCTTAATCCAAATAGCTTCCTTACATGCCTGAGTAGCTGCCATATACTTAACTTCTGTGATAAACAAAACTATAACATCCTATAACTTGGATAACTGGTTATTACCTCTCCAACAAAGGTAAACTTATCAAGATCACCTGAAAAACCTGAACAAACATAACATTTGACAACTAGTTTTGATCCTCCGAAACATAATACAACATTCAAGGCTCTTTTGATAAAAATTCTCTTGATGATACTCATGCTCTTCACCACAATTTGTCATTAATCTACTAACTGCTCCTACTACTTGTATCTGGTTTTGTACCGATAATGATATTCATAAGGCTTCCCACCATTGATGCATACAATACTCGAGATATTTTCATCCTTCCTATTTCATTGCTAGAACTCATACTTGAAGATAACATGATAGAAAATAGGGTAAAAACTGTCTTACACCCTTGCATGTTGAAGCATTGCAAGACCTTCAGTAAGTAATTCTTCTGATAAAATCAAACTTTCTTATCTTTTCTGCCTCGATAAATTTACATCCCTAAAATTTTGTTTTTTGGTCCCTAGTTCTTTACATCAGACTTCCTAGTCAACTGTGTCTTCAAAACCTGAATTCGAACTTTGTTGGAGTCTACCACCAACATGTCATCCACATACAACAACAAAATGATAAAATCATTCTCATCAAATATATTGTAATAGGTACAATAGTCTGAACTTAGTCTATTGTAATCAAGGTTAATAATGAAGAATCAAATCTCTTATACTAACACTTGGGCACCCAGTTTAAACCGTATAGAGATTTGGTCAACCTGCAAACCAAATTTCCTTTTTGTTTAAGTCTTCTGGTTGGAGCACACCAATCATTTCTCTAAGTTTACCTTGAAGAGAAATAATATTTGTATCACCGCTAATAATAACCTTGTGGATAGTGAGATTCACAAGAAATATCACTTTACATTGTTAGCATAGTCCAAGAATTTGTCTTTCCCAAACTTTGAAAACACAAACTTCCTCTTGATGTGGTACACCCATAATCTCTTTGAATAATCATTGTCATTACTATCACAAATCTGACCCCTTCTAGGGATAATACTGGTGATTCCAACACATCATAATAAAGTCTAATATGTGTTTCTTCACAAGGGACTCCAAAATCTTTTTCGTTGTACCCTTCTCCACAAATTTGTTATAGCATTGTTGTTAATTTTTTCCCACATTTAATCTGTGATGCCAACAAAAATTACCTTCATATTTATTTTTCACAATGAGAAAGTATTCTCATTAAATTTCTTTATCTCATATTTTGTTGTCATGGTTTTAACCGACTTATGCATCTTTCACTATGAATAGTATTGCTTATTGGAACAATAACATAAATCGTAACAAGAACACTAGGTAAGCTCCCAGGAAAGAGATGTGGTTCACTAATAGACATACTTATATACCAAGTCTTTCCTTGCCAAAATTTTTCCTAAACATGCACTATCATACTACCACACTTTATCTCAAGTAACTAGAATAACTTTTTTCTGATGTGGAAGATCAGATTAACCACAACCACAGAGCATACTAAGAATTTTCTCAAATATTATTCTAATGACTATAACAACGAAATAATATAATAAATAAGAAACCAATCATCGGCTCTGATACCACAGTTAGGAATCAGAGTAAATGCATAAGAACTGAAAACTAAAATAAAATATGAGAAAAGAGAAACAAAATAGACAATAGGCAATAATAGAATTTTACTACCAGAAGAAATTACAATACCCTCTTTAAATTTAAGAAGAAAACAATAATAATATTATCTCATAAATAAGATAATTCAACTACTATGCAATGTACTAGTAAAAAGAATAAAAAAGATATTTGGAGTGATTTACAAGGTAGACATGGTACTCCTTTAATAATAGGAAAAGTAAGCACCAACATATAATTTCCCTGATGTGGGACTTCTCTTTTCACATTTTCAACATACCATACGATGTATTTTCATTCAACAAACACAAGATATTGACAATGAAGTAAGTATAAAATATTATTTCAATTAGTTATATCTTACCCTCAAATATTAATTTTTTTTCATTAGTATGATACACCTCAAGAGAAACAATAGCACCAAATACCTCAACCAACTTATTCACATGTTGGTCTATCTAGTTACCAGTAACCTGTTCAGTCAAGTTATCAGCAAGTTGGTCAATTTAGTTATTCATAACTTGGTTTGACAACTTATCAACAAGTTCGTTAATCTACTTTTTAACCTGTTCCATTTTATGGTTATGTAGACCATCTTCAAAATCTAGTTGGGGAAGTCATTTTGGAGGAATATCCTTTATACACATTCAATATAATGTCTTCTTGATCAAATATTTTTGTCACCTCTTCTATGACACCATTTTTAGCAATATCATCAAGTTGGATCTATAGATTCTTATCGACCAATAGTACCTACATCTCATAATCAAACTCAAGAAGAATAACATGATGATAATGATACAAAATCACAATAGACATATGTCCCTCAACAAAAAGACCTAATGAAACAGAAGAATACAACCTTGTGAAACGACTCCTAATATTATATTTTTTTGTATTACATTTTTTCTATCATGTAATTATTTTTATTAATATTAATATGTCATTTTATTAATTATTCTTATATTTTTAAATTTTTTGTTAAAATATGATAAATAAAAAAATTTACAAAGTAATATTATGTTATAATTAAATTAAAATATAAATAAATTAAAAATATTACAAAACGCCAATAAAAAAAACCCAAAGTCATCTTAAACAACACAACTTTAAAATTAAAAAAACAATAAAAATTTTAAAGTCGTACTAGATACACGCCTTTAAAATGAAAAAAGAAAAATTGCAAATTAATATAAGTCAGGCATGATGACAGAACCATTTTATACAAAATTCGTCATTCCAAACACCACTTACCCATTTATGTCAAATTGAAAACATTTACACCAATCAGATAATATTCTATTTAAATTATACTAGATTAGTAAAAAAACCTTTTATTATCACATCTAAACTATTGTCCACTTTAATGTTCATTTTAAAATTCTGCTAACTAACTTTTTTTCTTAAAAACACGTCTATAAATTATAAAGAATTATGTATATAAATGATCGATTCTTAAATTATATACGAAGAAATTCTTGTTCCTAAATAAAAGAGTTTCTATCTGTAAATATCACTTCCTCTCTTTTTGTTTAAATATGGTCGGTAATCATGGTTTTCATATATTAAAAATCAAAGTTCTATTTCCGTAATCCTTGTTCTTTTATGTTGAAATTTCAATTTTGAAACATGAATACTCGTTTGAAATCAGGATTTTAAAACATTGTTGAAAGGTTAAATTAGGGTTATAAAAGGTAATAAGGAATCATTTTTACGCTTCATCCTTTCTACGTAAAGTTTGAAAATCGGAGACATGTTTTGAACTCAAGAAAAGTAACCATAGCTAAACAAAAAATAAACCTCCACTTAATTATGCAATCGTTTCTCTCCAACAATCCAACACGCACGACCTCTCACTCCCTTTTATTTAGGATAAGAGATGGAACTGACCAATGGATATAAGAGTAAAACATAAATAATTTCAATTTAAGATTTTCTCAAAATGTCTAATTAGTAACGTGTTGTATTTAAGTAACAGAAGAAGAGTTGTACACTCGTACGTAAAAAACACTAACGCTAAAAAAATTAATAATAATAATAATAAGACTGTAAAATTTGTTACTTCCTATAATAAAAATGTTATTACTTGTCTCCCCAGGGTTTTCACACGATTCCGTTTTCAATTGATTTTCAAATATCATTTCAATTAATTATTTTATTGAATTAAAAATTTATCCTATATAAACATATGGAAAAGTTATTATACTTCATACAGTATATAAGAAAATTATTAGAATAATAGTTAAGGTTAAAATTTTAATTAACTTTATAATATTTTAAAATGCATAAAAATCATTTTTTAAAATTTTCCCATGAAAAATGTATTTATTTTAAAATGATCAATTTTAAATATTATAATTTATCTCCGAATTGTAGAAGATAATTATAGATTCACAAAAATACGTTTTATATAACAATCTAAAAATAATTTGCATACATTTAAAAAAAATTGAAATTTAAACTTTGATTATTATATAATTAATTTTTTATAACATACTATATGCAGTATAATAATTTTTCACTAAATTTATGGTATAAACATTTTATTCAATAAAAAACAATTTAATATTAAAAATTTATTGAAACGATCGTTGTTGTATGAAATAGTGGAGAGGGGCACGGCTTGAGAGATGGTAACAATTTAGGAACATACATTGACAAAAGGTTCATCATCCTCATAGATGAAGAAAACTTTTAATGATTTAGATGTCATAAATTTATATTTCCACCCACTTGTCATCTCCCACACCTTCCAAAAAATAAAAATGTGTATTCATATATAATTACTCACAATCTAGGTCTCATGATTCTTCAGCCGTTTCAATAAATTATGCAATGTCTTCAGCATCTGTTCTTTCTAAACTAATTTAGACTGGGACGTGTTACGCTAACCTTCTGATCACTACAACTACTTCAAAAATTGAATAAAACAATGCTATTGAATAGCATATAATGCAAGTTTGGTTTTGTACGAGTTTCAGTCAATTAGAACCCTAGCTGTAACTTTGGGGCGAACCCACCAAACTGAACTAGTTTTTAAACATGTTAAACTACTTGGAATTTTTTTAACAGAGATTGATTGCAAGACCCAGGGTTTGGTTGGTTCTCGCAAATTCAAAACATTCTATTCCAGATTATTCTATACAGAAATCAGAGTGGCATGGATCGAAATTTAAACTAAATCATTAGAGAATTACAAACACTTCAATCTAGGCAACAAAACTTTTATTTTAGGAAGGAACTCCTAATCAATATCCCAATTTTAATAAATTAGAAGCTAAACCTAACCAAAGAAATTAGGGTGTACGGTTTCGCCCAAATTGCAGAAAGCAAATAGGGTTTCCGATATACCCTAAATTGCAGAACACACGTTTTATACTTCTCAAGACTCACTACCATACCGCAGATTCCATTAAAATAAAACCCGGAACGGAAAACTAACACCGTGAAGAGAATATGAAAGACTCCAAAGGTATATAATTTCATATAATCCAAAAACCTAGTACTCGGTCTGATTTAAAGCAGCGGTAGCAACAACATAAAGTAAGAAAACAAAATGGAAAAACACGAAAGAAAAGCATGAATAAAAAGCGAAAATGGAGGGAAGGGGAGGTCTGACAGATGGATCAGTACCTCCTGGTGAAGGGGAAGTTTTGTTGAACAGGGACCGGGTCGACCTGGGTGATGCCGGCCATGTCGTTGATTCCGAGGGAGTGGAGCATTTCAAGGGTTTCCTTGTCCACCTCGATGTGTTCGGTGTTGATGGCGGAGACGTCGGGGACGAAGTCCATGCGGCGCTCGCGCTCCTCCTCCTGAAGCTTGAGTGAGATGCCGCGAACGGGACCCTTCTGAATGCGCTTCATGAGATGGGTGGAGAAGCCTGCAATCTTGTTGCGGAGCCTCTTGGAGGGGATGATGGCTACTTCTTCTAGAAGCTTCTTGTTGGTGTGGAAATCAAGCGTCATCCTCGAGTAGTAACGCTCGATCACTTGCCGTGAAGATTTCTTCACTGTCTTTGTTCTCACGCGCCCCATCTTTCTCTTCTCCTTCTTCTTCTTCTGCCGCTTCTCCTCTCGTCTCTTCTCTCGTTTGCCTGCACACTGCTGCTTCACTACTAGGGTTTTCTATTTTTATTCCGTCCAGTTTGGGCTTGCAACCCAATTGGGCCTGTAACCCAATTGAGCCCAACCTAACTACCCCCTCTCCTCTATTACTTACATATAATTTTAACTAAAGAAACTAATAAGGAATTCAACCAATATTTTTTAAATAATAATGTGTGGATTTTTTTTTAATCATAATTCAACCAATATATTTTTAATTATAATTAATAAGATTCTATTTTAGAAAATAAGATCACGACTATGAAAATAAAAACAAATAAAAAAATTATTTTAATTTTTTATTGTTGATATTTGTGTTTATTCCCTGTAAAATAAGACTGTAAATGTTATATAATATATCTAGGTAGTTGTATATATTTACGTATAATTATTATTTATAAGTTAAGTAGGTTGAATATTCTATTTTGTATTAAATAATTATATTTTAAAAATAGTATGACTATAATATTAATATATATTTGAATAATTAGAAGTTGGAAAACATCAGAAATATATCGATATTACTGTTAGTTAAGAAATTGAATTTAAAAGTTATTAGAAATATTATCATAATTCATTCTCTCTATACAGTTTTCAGCACACTTCAACGTGACTTTTTTTAATTAAAAATTGAAATTGTTCTACTCTCTACGAGTAGTACTTGTTCTCTTAGCCCCTCTGTTTGTTTTCGGAATTGATTATGTTATAATGGATTATATAAGTAAATATTATATATATTTACTCTATTACAGATTATGTTTGAAATTTTTTTATTTAATATATTTTTATATTATTATAATAATAAATAAAATGTATTAATAATAAATAAATTTATTTTTTTCACCTATTTCTGTTCTTTTTCTTTTATCTAAATAATTTCACTTTGCATTTTCTTTCTCACATTTTCCATTCCTTCAAAAGTCTAATTTCTAATCCAAACAATTCATTAAGCTTGGGTTTAGATCGGGCTGAAAATTTGAGAAGTAAATTTGAAATTATTTAAATAAATTTGTGGGATTGTTTGAAATAAAGAAAAAAGGTAAATTAAAAAAATTGGAGTGAATTTATTATAACGAATCTATTTGATATAATTAAATATAGATACTTGAATAATAATATTTTTAGTATAATAACGAAATTATTTATGTAAGGTTGAATATATAAACTAAATAGCAACTAAAGATGTAATTATTAAAAAAATTATATTTATTTTTAAAATTATATATAGTAAAATTTATTTTGAGTATTGATTTTTAAAATTATTTTTTATTTTTTAAAATTTATCGAATAAATATAATATTTTTAATTTATAATCTAATTTAAAAAAATATAATTTTAAAAATTAATATTTATTTATGATTTTTTATTTTAATAAAATTAATAAAAAAGTTAAATATAATTTTAATATTTTCCATATTTAATTGTAATATTAATATTTTTTATTAAAGTCAATAAAATGATTAAAGATTATTTATTAAATTTTAAAATGAAAAGATAAAAAAATTAATTTTATGGTGTTTTGATTTCTATACCTCTAAAATTATAACTAAATCATATCATATTATATATATATATATATATATATATATATATATATATATATATATATATATATATATATATATATAACTTTGGATGAAAATTGACATTTGTGCTAAGTAAATAATACTTAGTTGATATAAGTTGTTTAATGGAGAACAAGAGGGTGATAATTTTATATTAAGTATGATAATATAGTTAAAGTTAATTTTTATATTTAAATTTTTATTCACTTTAAAATTTGTATAAAAAAATACATATAAAATATCATTAATTTTTAAATAATATAAATTCATCAACGTATTTGAATGTATAAAAAATTAGCTTACAATAATACAACATAAGAAAACTTTGTTAAATGATTATAACTATATAGATGAAAAAAATAACTCCAATAATGTTAATAAAAATAATATTTTATATCTTTACATCAATTGGAAAAATAAAAGGAGGAAATTTCTTCGTGACAAAAAGTATTTTCATTCTCAATGGCAGTGGTGGAAGAAATCTAACTGATCAACTTTAATAAAAACACAACATCGATTTGTATTCACTAAAAATAATGTCGAGTGAGTGATATCTTGATGACGTTTTTTGATACAAACCAACCAGTGGACCCAGACCCAATAAGGAAAGATGACCCAATAGTAAGGAAACGAGCAAGAAAGAAGCCAGCGTGGATGACTGATTATGTCTGCGAACAAAATTAGAAGATCCTGATATGCTCAAATTAATTCCTGAAATTTCTGCTGCAAATTATTAGTTTAATTCCTGTTTTATTTCCCTAATTTTTGCTTGATTGTTAGCACCCAATTCCTTTTAATAGCTATGATGTAATCAAAACAGAATAAAAGTTTTCAAGATCATTTTTCCCCCAAATTCTATTATTCTCTTTCCCTTAATTTTTTGAGGAGTGGACACTCACTCGAAGAGTATTAAAACCTTTGAGCATTCTGCAGTAGAGTGTATCATTGGTGCTTTCATCATGGACACAAATGAGCTTATGAGCGCCCTTCAATCCAATATCGATGCACAGATGGTAAAGTTTCGCGAATTACTCGAGTTCCATACCGAGTCAGTTCATTCCACACTCCACCAACACATGGTAGAAGTTGATTCGAAGGTCGCAAACTTACACGTCGAAGGCAAAAAACAACCACAGAATGCATTTGTCGGGCAGACGCCACGTGCGCTGAAATTAAACGTACCACGTTTTGATGGTTCCAATCTCTTGGATTGGATTTTTCAGATTGAAGCTTTCTTCAACTTCCACGAAACTCCGGAAGAGTCCTGACTTCATATCGTAGCCTTTCATCTTGACGGACGCGCTGTTGGCTGGTTCCAATGGGCAACACGTAACAATTTGTTACCATCGTGGCCAATTTTTCTCACCGTTGTTCGCCACCACTTCGGTCCAACTCAGTACGAAGACATTGAATGTGAACTCTCCAAATTAACTCAAACAGGCTCTGTAGCTGATTTTCAAGCCCAGTTTGAAGAATTGATGAACAAGGTCAACGGTATCTCTGAATCACTACTCATCAGTTTTTTCATTACGGGACTGAAAAAGCATTTGAGACGGGAATTGCAATTTCACCGACCTGCTACGTTAATGGAAACCTTCGCCATGGCCAGAGCATATGAGGCCCGTTTTGATGACACACCAACCATAGGCAAATTGTGGTCTCGCGGCCCACAACACTCCACAGGCTCACATACCCAACCTAACCACAATCAAACAAACTGATCCAATTCAAATCCAAATAACCCATCAAACAATACTGCAACATCGTTACCACCACTCTTACCCACATCACACTCAAACCCTGCCGTGCGGAACATGCCCTCTGCCGAACTCCGAGACCGCCGTTCAAAAGTAACAGTCAAACAACTTAGGGGGTTCTTAGGCCTTACCGGATACTATAGAAAATTCATTGCCCATTATGCAAGTATAACTTCTCCTTTAACTGATCTCCTGAAGCATGATGCATTCTCTTGGAATGAAAATGCTCAACGGGCCTTCCTTGCCCTCAAGCAAGCTATGCTTTCTGCGTCGGTCCTTAGTTTACCCGACTTTTCTAAAGAATTTGTAATAGAGACTGACGCATCCAACGTCAGTATTGGAGCTGTTTTAATGCAAGAGGGCCACCCCCTTGCCTTCTTTAGTAAGAAATTGGGCCCGAAGTTACAAGCTGCATTTGTATACATCAAGGAACTACATGCCATTACGGAATCTGTTCTTAAATGGAGACAATACTTGTTAGGTCATTTTTTTGTCATCCGAACCGATCATAAGAGCATCAAGGAATTACTTCAGACAAGTAATACAAACTCCGAACAACAATCGTATGTGCGCAAACTCTTGGGGTTCCAATTTTGCATCGAGTACAAACCTGGGGCTTCCAATAAAGTGGCCGATGCACTTTCACGTGTGTCGACTGACCGGCCGACAGTGACCACACACCCGCACTCGAGCATTAGTGTCATCACCTACATATGGTATTATTACTCAGCTCCAAAAAGATAATGCTTCGATTTTTTCTATCAGACTTTTCGTGAACAACACATGCGAGGATTGCTCCGGTACCCTTATACTATCGTGAATGGGGTCCTCTTCCATACCGGTCGTTATGTGATCAACCCAACATCTCCTCTATGTCATACAATCATTAGCGAATTTCACGATACATCAAGTGGTGGCCATGCTAGTGTGAAACGTACCCTAGTTCGTGTTGCTGCCAATTTTTATTGGTCCGGTATGCGTAAAGCAGTGGAAGAGTATGTCGACTCATGTCTTACTTGCCAACAAATTAAATATTCAACGCAGGTTCCAGCGGGACTCCTTCAACCTCTCCCGATTCCAGAGACGGTTTGGGAAGATGTAACAATGGATTTTATTACGGGTCTCCCTCCCTCTCAAGGATCCACGGTTATCCTTGTTGTTGTGGATCGATTATCGAAAACAACTCACTTTGGTGCTCTTCCCACGTCATTTACCGCTTCCAAAGTAGCATAATTGTTTGTGTCTTTGGTTGTGCGTCACCATGGGTACCCTCGTTCCATTGTGTCTAATCGTGATCCGGTCTTCATTAGCGCTTTTTGGTGCAAGCTGTTTGAACTTAGTGGCACCAAGCTTGCTATGAGCAGTGCCTATCACCCTCAAACTGACGGTCAAACTGAGGTAGTTAACCGTGGGTTGGAACAATATCTTCGTGCCTTCACTCAACATAAACCGTCTTCATGGGTTGCATTCCTCCCGTGGGCCGAATTTCATTATAACACCAACTACCATAGTGCCTTGCAAATGTCCCCTTTCGAGGCTCTTTATGGTCGAAGACCACCCACCATTCCGGCATATACTAGGGGATCCACTTCTATACAAGTATTGGATGAGGCCCTAACTTCTCGTGACGAATTACTCCGCACTTTGAAGACAAATTTAACTGCTGCTCAACATAGAATGCGTCAGAAGGCCAATGCACATCGTCGAGACATTACTCTCGTTGTTGGTGATTTGGTTCTCGTACGCCTCAGACCATATCGCTAAACATCAGTCCGTCAATTGAAACACCACAAACTCTCGAAGAGGTTCTATGGTCCTTATAGCATCATCGAGCGCATTGGGACAGTGGCATACAAACTCCAACTTCCTCGTGGTAGTCGCATTCACCCGGTTTTTCATGTGTCGGCTCTTAAACCTTTTCGTGGTACTGATAAGATGTCTGCATGTGACTTACCCTTGGAAAGCTTTGATAACCAACCTATTGATCAACCAAGGGCAATTTTAGATTGGCGAACTCAGTTAGTTCACAGGCAACCACAAGAACAACTCTTGGTGCATTGGGAGGGTTGTCCAGTTGATGAAGCTTCCTGGGAAGACTTGGAAAATTTCCGCACTTGTTATCCTGATTTTCACCTTGAGGACAAGGTGAGTTCTGCAGAAGGGGAAAATGATACAAACCAACAAGTGGACCCAGACCCAATAAGGAAGGATGACCCAATAGTAAGGAAGCGAGCAAGAAAGAAGCCAGCGTGGATGACTGATCATGTCTGCGGACAAAATTAGAAGATCTTGGTATGCTCAAATTAATTCCTGAAATTTCTGCTGCAAATTATTAGTTTAATTCCTGTTTTATTTCCCTAATTTTTGTTTGATTGTTAGCACCCAATTCCTTTTAATAGTTATGATGTAATCAAAACATAACAGAATAAAAGTTTTCAAGATCATTTTTCCCCCAAATTCTATTATTTTCTTTCCCTTAATTTTCTGAGGAGTGGACACTCACTCGAAGAGTGTTAAAACCTTTGAGCATTCTGCAGAGTGTATCATTTTTCACCTAGAAAATAAAACAAATATATATATATATATATAAATAAATAAATGAAAAATAAATATAAAAAAGGAAATTTTATTAGAGAACTTCAAATTATTATTTTAACATTAAATTTGAAATTCTATAATTTTAAGTAACGAGTATTTTAATAGAAAATTACAGTCACTTTGATAAAATATTTTAAATTCTCAATAAAAATAATTGAACTATAAAATTGTGAAATTGTTTGTGTCTAAGGTAAAAAATATAACAGATTAAATTGTGTTGAAGTGATAATTTTAAATATTTGCTCAGCAAACATTCTAAAAATTCAAATCAATATATTATATTTATTTTATTAAATATTTTTTATTTTATAGATTTTTTTTACCTCATTTTAAAAATAAAATAAATTTAAAATCTTGCATCTTACATATAGTAACAATATATTCTGAAATTAAACTTAAAAAGTTGGGGTATTTTTAGTTGTTGAATGAAAATATTCTATTTGCAGACGAAAAATATTTATAAAAATTATTATTATTTTAACGTGAATCTCCGGTATATAATATGATAAGTAGCTTTTACATTTTTTTTAAGTAACTTTGTATATAGGATTACATTAAAATAATATTTTTATTTATAGTAACTCTTTTTTCAAGTTTTTCTCATTAAAAATACTCTACGTATCTGGGACGAATTTTTTGTTTAGCTAAAGTGTATAAATGATTTTTTTTTAATTCTTTTGTATATAGAGTATTAATGCAAAATAAAAAAATTATTTAAAAATTAAATAATTAATTTAATATCAGTCAATGATATTTTTTTAAAGACGCCGGTCCAGATTATTTTTCAATCAAAGTTCACCAACAATTTGTTGATATTGATCACAATAATTTCATTAATCAAGATTGTTTTTTAAACGCCATTGGTGGATAATATATTTTTGGTTGACTTTTTTATCATTATCAACTAAAATTTTTTCTTGATTAACATTTTGAAAACAATCTTTCTGGATGTCGACATTAACATCACCAGTGGCATCAATGGAAAACAATTCCTATAAAAATAGAACAAAAAAAATCTTAATAGACAATAACCCAAACAAAATGTAAATGACATCATTAAAAAATACTTTTTGACAATAAAGAAGAGTTGAAAACATAGATTAATTCCACAGAGATAAATTCATACACAATATTTTTTTAAACAAACAAATAGAAAACTCTTAACTAAGTGAACGATTTACAAAGAAGACTCTCTAATACAATGGTTTAATACTCAATTTTTTTTTTTTAAATTAGCATAGTTAAAGTTTACATTTTTAGCATTCTCTCCGCATCATAACGAAAACATCTCTTTTTATATCGAAAATACATGGAATAATCATTGTTATATAAAGATGGTTATGAGAATGAGTTCGTACAAATTTTAATATCTCAACATGATTTTCAATTATATCGTATTATAGAAGCATGGACTTGTACATGTTTTTGAAGGACAAAGCTAGAAATATTGAAGAATAAATTATGGACGTATGATCTGTTTTTTTGTTTACGCTAAGAAATAAGCTGTAACGGATGAAAACAAAATACGATAACGGAAAGTAATTCTCTGCAACAGTATTATTAAAACTCAGAAAATACTCATGGTGGTAAGAGAATTACAGAGAATGATCAACACGTATGAGTGAAAATGCCAAAGAGAAAAAGTTCGAGAGAAAAGGTCCGAGAGAGAAAAATGAGAAACCAATCGTTACCCCCCTTTCTCTCTCCCCACAACAAACAATTTATACTAAACTCTTGACCAATCAAAATCCCTCAACCTAGAATTAGTTATTTTAATTCTTGTGCTTTTCCCGCCTCCATGATCTCGCCAGGTATCCTTGCCGCATAACATCGTATTTGACGCTTTTACCCCTCTCGTTATGAAGTTGTTGGTTATCGGCCTCATTGACACTTGTTATATAAGCTTTGACTTTTCATTAATCATCCTCGAACATGATCTTGTTTGAAAGTCATCAATGAGATGGTATAATGTTTTTCATCTTATACAGATTGGCTTATATAAAATTTGTTGATAATGAGTTGATGGCTTAATATTTTCCTATATATTTTGCAGGTTACATTATGTTGACTAAAAAATATAAAAAAAATAATTAATATGGTTTCAAGTATCTATAACTATATATAAATAATTTCTTTTGTAATTGATCCATTGGTATAATGGGAAAGAGAAAAATAAAGATATTATTATTTGAACAAAATATTTATATATTTAAAAAATAATAAAAATATGAGAAAAAGAAAAAAATATAAAGAATAGAAAGAGAAAATAAAATAATCCAAGAAAATTTCTCGACCATGTTGAACCCACTTTGACTGTAGATGTTTCTTTTTAATTGGATTTGATATAAGTCTAGTTTAAAGATTAAGATATAAGATATTTGAAACAAAGATGATGAGAAAACTAAAAAAAGATTCGTATTGGATACGAAGATATTAATTTTTTTAAGTGTGAATGTTCACTTCCAAGGATTCAAGAAAGGAAATGAAAGACATAAAATAATAAGCAACAAAATTAAAAGACCAAGAAGCTGCACATGAACTACAAAAAGAGAAGCAAGAAAGGAATGAAGAAAAAGAAGCAAAGATGGAACAAAAGATGGGAGAAACTTTTTTGGAGGGAAGGAGCATTCGATCCAAACTTTGGAGCATGAATGACCTATAAGGGAGAGCAAGTTGACCTTTAACCTACTAAAAGAGAAAGACCACAATTTTGGTGAGAAAACAAGGGGAGTCGTCCTTCTAGGGTAAAATTAGGGCTACATGTGTTTCTAGAACCCCTAATGTAATTCTCTCTATGTCCACCCATGCCTATGTATAGAAGACTCTCCACCTCTTGTAAATGGTTAGAATTTGAATGAAAGTTTGAGAAATTTTCTCTTTAACTATTCTTTTTCTCTTAGTTTTATCTTGGACCTTGGTTAAAGTAGCAATAATCACCACTCATCTTGGGTTGGTTTATCCCCCAAGTGGTGTGTCACCCCTCCATCTTCATCCTCACTTATTGTCTTCTCCATTCTATTTTATTCTCTTCGTTTTCTTTATTATTGTGGTTGGTCCTTCATTTTCAATTATTGTTATTTGTCATTTCTTGCTTTGTTCCCTCTCTTAATTCCTTGAAAGTGAACCTTCACACTAGATAAGTGATTATCTTAGTGTCTAGTGAGAATCTTCCTTGAATTTTCTCTTCTTTATTATCTCAAACACCTTATATGTTTAACTTTAAAACTGCACTCATATCAGATGGTGGGTAAACCAAGTTTATCCACTATTCTTATGCTAGTCACATTTACACAACTTTCTCCATCAATGATGAGAGAGCAAACATTATTACTAATAAGATATCTAGTATCAAAAATATTTTCTCCCGAGAGTGATTAAGTTCTTTTGGAACTTGTCCCAACATGCACCTCACTACTAATAAGTCACCCTCACAATTGATTTCATCCTCACTGGAGGAGAAAGATGAGCGAGAGGACTTCTTCTTAAGGGGGAAGAGGTGAAGAATGTTCACTCTCAACTTTTCCACTTGACCTCAAAATCATAGTCCACCCTAAGCATTTGAAACATTTAATTGAACTAGACATTTGAGGGGAGGAAGAGTTAGGAGTGAGGTTCCTAGTCGTGTCATCCCTAAGAATGGGTTCTTAGAGAGACTTGGAAGGGTTCCTATCATGCTTTTCTTTTTTTCTTTCCCTTCCACAAAGAGCTATAGTAGTCATTATTTTGAGTGACTCCTCCTTGTCTCATCTTTCCTTTTTAATTGTGCTTCAATCTTAAGAACAAGGTGTAAAACATTTTTTATGGAGAAATACTCATACAACTCTACTAAGTTTTGAATATCTCTACTCAAACCACTCACAAACCTAGCTACATTAACCTCATTTGTTTCATCACACAATTCAACCCTAAGCAATAAAGATTCTAACGTTTTAAAGTAATCATTCACAGACAAACTTCCTTATTGAAGCCAATGAAACTACTTGAAATAGATAATAGGAAAATAAAAAGATGTTTTTTAGAGCAAATCCTTTTCTCTTGTGCTCTCTTATTTATAGGAGATAAAGATACAAGTTCTGAGATACAATAAATAGGGGAAAATGATTAAACCTAGAGAAGATAAATAGGGGGAAATTATTAAACCTAGAGAAGATAAACAAATACATTTTAGGAACTAGGTCAATAGTTAGATACAACTAATCTAATAAATACTCAACACCCCCCTCAAGCTGGAGCATACAAATTGTATGTACCAAGCTTGGAACAAATGAATTCCATTCAAGCCCTCTCAAAGATTTTGTTAATGCGTCTGCAAGCTGATCATTGGAACCAACAAACTCAGTACAAATTTCTTTAGACAACAACTTCTCCCGAACAAAGTGACAGTTAATCTCAATATGCTTAGTCCTCTCATGAAATACTGGGTTGGGAGCAATGTGGAGAGCAACTTGATTATCATAATACATATTCATAGGTTGAATCTCACAGAAGTTTAGTTCTTGCAAAAATTGTTTTACCCATACAAGTTCACAAGTGAGAGACGTCATTGCCCTATATTCATCTTCAGTAGAGGATCGAGCAACAACATTTTTGCTTTTTTCTTTTCCATGAAATGATATTACCTCCAAGGAAAACATAGTATCTTGTAGTGGATCGCCTATCCATAGAAGATCCAGCCCAATCAACATCACAGTACTAAAAAATTGGGGTATTTCTCTTATCTTCATATAATAAACCTTGTCCTGAAGCTCTTTTATTGTATCTTAGGATTTGGATGATAACATTCCAATGATTAACACAAGGGGCTTGCATAAATTGGCTGACAACACCAACTGCAAACGACAAATCAGGTATAGTAATAGTCAAATAGATAAGTTTCCTAACCAGTCTTCTATATCTTTCTAGGTCAGAAAAAATTTCACCTTGTCCTGCTATTAATTTTAAATTTGGATCCATAAGGTTGTCCATAGGTTTGCAATCAATCATATCTGTCTCTTTTAGAATATATAGAGCATATTTCCTTTGAGAAATGACAACACCTTCTCTTGATTGAGCCACTTCAATACCTAAGAAATATTTTAGATTTTCAAGATCCTTGGTTTGAAAATGACTACACAAGTGCTCTTTTAGCTGAGATATTCTAGCAGCATCATTCCTTGTGATGACAATATCATCAACATACACAATTAAATAAACAAGTTTGTCAAGGGTAGTGTGACAATAAAACACTAAATTATCTAGTTTGCTTCATTTTAATCCAAAAGCTTGAACAATAGAGCTGAATTTTCTAAACCAAGCATGTGGAGACTGTTTTAGACCATAGAGAGATTGATGTAATTTACAAACCAAACCAGACTCCCCCTAAGCAACAAATCCAGGAGGTTGCTCCATGTAAACTTCTTCTAAGTCACCGTGCAAAAAAACATTTTTAATATCCAATTGATGAAGAGGTCAATGACGAATGGCGGCCATGGTAAGGAACAGGCGGACAATGGTCATTTTGGCTACAGGAGAAAAAGTATCACAAGAATCAAGTCCATATATCCGAGTGTACCCTTTAACCACTAACTTGGCTTTGAGACGATCAACTTGACCATTAGGCCCAACTTTAATGACATAGATCCAACGACAACCAATTGTTTTCTTCTCCGAAGGGAGGGGAACCAGCTCCCATGTTTTATTGTGATCAAGAGCCTACATTTCATAAATCATGGCTTGTCATCATCCAGGATGATCAAGTTCTTCTGCCACATTTTTTGAGATCGTAATAGAGGATACAGAAGAAATAAAAGAAAAATAGAAAGGAGACAATCTATGATAGTTGAGAAAATTGTAAAGGGGATGAGGATTACGAGTAGAATGAATACATTTGCAAATGACAATAGGTAAACTAGAGTTATCGTTATCAAGAGTCATGGTATTAGAAGATGATTTAGAAGGACCTGTTATGGGTGACTTATCTTGGGGAATGGGATTGCTCACCTGGTTCCTGCATTGATAGGTGATGAGAGGCTGTGATGATGATTCTAGAGTATTTTGGTTGGGATTTTGGGTGTCAAAAATAAGAGGTACAAATAACTCAACTAAGGGGATAGGAAGAACATGTTGGACATAATCAATATCCTGCATAGAAGAAGGGAAGAAGGGGATGATTAAAAAAAAGTGACATTAGTAGACATGTAATACCTCTTGGTTTCAAAAGAATAATACCGATATCCTTTTTCAAGACGAGAATATCTCAAGAAGACACATTTGATAGCTCTAGCTGAGAGTTTATCTAAGCCTGGAGACATATCATGAACAAAACAAATACATCCAAATACCCGAGAAGAAACATGAAAGAGTGGTTCCTTTGCGAATAGAATAGAATGTGAAACTTTATTGTCAAGAGAAGAAGATGACATTCTATTAATGACAAAGCATGCACTTAGAATAGCATCTCCCCAATGATGAATAGGCATATTGGCACCAAGCAATAAGGTACGAGTAGTTTCAACCAAATGTCTATTTTTCTGTTCTGCTATACCATTTTGTTGTGGTGTGTGAGGACAAGTGGACTGGTGTAAAATGCCTTGATAACTTAGGACGTCAGAGAAATAATTAGAAAAGTATTTTTTGGCATTATCACTTCGTAAAACTTTGATTACTTTTCCAAATTGAGTTTTGATTTCATTAAGGAAAGACTTAAAGATAGGCAATAATTCTAAGCGATCTTTCATTAGATAAACCCAAGTACATCTAGAAAACCCATCAATACAAGTAACAAAATATCTAAAGCCAAAAGATGAAACATGACTAGGTCCCTAGATATCTGAATGAACAATACTAAAAACAGAATCACATCTAGATCCAGAATGATTGGGAAAAGATGACCTGGTAAGTTTCCCTAGTTGACATGATTCACATTCAAAAGTTTGAAGGTTCTGAAGTTCAAGAACCATTTTTTTCAGTTTTGCCAAATGAGGATGCCCTAATCTTTCATATAACAGTTTTGGGGATAAGGATGCAATACAAGATACAAATGAATTAGTCCCAAGGTAGTATAAGCCTCCAGATTCATGTCCTTCTCCAATCAATCAACCCGTACCACGTTCCTGTATAACAAAATAATTGACATTAAAGGTTACTGAGCAATTCAATGATTTGGTTAATTGGCTTACAGAAATAAGACTAAATGGAAAAGAAGGAACACAAAGAACATTTTGTAAGTTTAAAGAAGAAGAGATGGATACTTGACCAATCCCTTTAGAGACTACTTTAGATTCATTGACTAAAGATATGAGATGGGAGATTTTAGGAAATGATAGAGAGGAGAATAAAGAGGTATTATCAGACATGTGGTTAGAAGCACCTGAGTCAATAATCCACGAATTTTGACTTTCCACAGATTGCGAAATGCAAGCGGTTGATAAATTTGGAGTTGTAGATGCTTGAGCTAGACTGGTTGATTTCATCCTTAAATATTCTTGATACTCTTCATGAGAGAGCTTGGACTCAACAATTTCATATTTTGAAATATTGGTCGGCTTATCAGGATAGCCATGTGAAAGCACTATCAAGAGATTGAAAGCATTATGGGAAGATTAATAGCAATGTGAAATATTTTCCTACATTCTGAAGAAGATGATTTTGATGAAGATTCAAGTCAACACCATTCAAGACTCAAGCAAGCCCAAGATGTGTAAGTGATGAAGATCTTATTGAAATACTCTGACAAAGATCTTGTTGATTTGATGAAGTCAAAGATAAAGTCAAAGTCAACTTTGTAGCGGTCAACAGTCACTTAGATAAAAGAGTAGAGAGATTAGTGTGTCCGCTGCTATGTTTAGGTATAATCATTTTTATCTTTTCTGCTGCATGAGGTTTCTTCACTTAAAAGATTTTGCAAAATGCCTCTAAAATCGTTTAAACAAGTTAAAAACAAAGTATTTTGACAAAAGTTTTCTTAAACAAGTTTTTAACTGATACAGTTTTGAAATAACCGATTAAAATCACTTAGAATGTTCAGAGAAGTGTTTTTTCAGTATTTTAATCGATACAACTTGGTTTTAATCGATTAAATCCACTTAACATTCAGGATGATCGATCAGAATGCAATTATGACCAATCAGAATTAGATATGATCGATTAGAATTGAGTTATGACCGATCGAGATCGATATGATCGATCGAATTGAGTTAT
Source organism: Sphenostylis stenocarpa (assembly GCA_963425845.1). Lineage (NCBI taxonomy): Eukaryota > Viridiplantae > Streptophyta > Magnoliopsida > Fabales > Fabaceae > Sphenostylis > Sphenostylis stenocarpa. Next base: position 65,732,282 of record OY731400.1, read on the forward strand.
GACCGATCGGAGATTTTTCAATCGATTAAAACACGTTTCAATCGATTAAAACAACTTAGAAAATTTCTACACAAGCGTTTTAATCGATTAAAACTTATTTTTATCAGCTTAAAATAACTTGGGAAGTTTTACAAGAAAGTTTTGCAAGTATATTAATCGATTGAATCGCTAAACAATCGATTAAATCAAATTAGAAGATTTTTTGTAAAGAGTTTTAATTGATATAAACGTTGTCAGTATCAGCTTAAAACAAATCAGTTAAAGAATCAAGAACGTATTAATGGATTAAAAGAAGTTTTAACAGATTAAAACTACACTTTTAACAGATTAAAAGAATCTTTTAACAGATTAATTAAACCAAATAGCTTTGAAAATCTTCTGTAAAAACAGTTTGGCTTGAACATTTTAAACACAACAATTGAACATCAATCTTTATCAATCAAGCAAGCAAACTTTAGCACACTTTCAATAAAGATTCGCGCCAGTTTTTGTGAAGTTCTTTGAAATTCTTTCTTGAGGCAAATTGCTTTATTTTAAAGAAGAAACACACTGCAGAATTGCATAAAACTAGTTTGAGCATTCTAGTTTCTTCTTTTCAATTCTTTACATTCTTTTTGTATTGTTTGGTGCCTGGAATTGTGGGCACTTGTTTCTCTGCAGCTAGAATTTGGTTGTAGAGGTTGTCAAGAACTGGAATTTGGTTCTTGGTGAAAGGTTAGGTGCAGGAACTGGAATTTGGTTCTTGTGATAGATTAAGTGTAAGATTGTAATCTGTAAAACATTTGATCTAGTGGAACCCAGCTGGAATTTGGCTGGAGACTGGACGTAGCCCTGGTATTGGATGAACCAGTATAAACACCGGTGATATCTTTCTAAACCTTTCTCCTCTTTTAATTTTGTTGCTGCGTTTATTTTTGATTGCTTGCTTTGTGATTCAAGAACAGATCTGAAATCTTATTTTTACAAATAGATAATCTGTTATTTGCGAAAAACTTTCAAAGATCAATTCATCCCCCCTCTTGATCTAAAACTACTTTTCTAACAAGATGAAGCCTGAAGACTAGATATACATTCTAAAGAAGATAATGATTCAAGGAAGTCCAAGATGATTCCTAAATACTAGATAGAATCTTAGAACACTGGATATGGAGGTACAAGTTGATAAAGTAATATTATGCATAAGCCTCTAAAGCACAAGTGTGATAAAATTTCGTAATATGACATTTTTCACTGTCATAATCAATTATGTAAGTGTAATAATCGATTATGATGCATCAGAAGTGAAAAATTGATTTTCTCTCTGTCATAATCGATTATATTGGTAATATAATAGATTATGGCAGTTTAAGTTTGAAAAATATATCTTTTTTTGAAGAATATATGTTTTTGGATACATCCTGATTTTTCTCTACGAAATTATTAATGACCAATGAATATTTTATGGTACTATTTTTTTATTTAAAAGAGTTTTGATGAAACATAAAAAGTACACAATAACAAAATTTGAAAATACAGTTTATAGACATTCAGTTTTAAGAAATTCATTCTGAGCAAGGCAACAAAACATCTTTAGGTTTTCTGAGAAAAATTTTTCATATTGTCTTCTGCACTTTCATTGTGAATCACACTTGTTCTTGGAGGTTGACATTCTACAATTTTTTGTCTCAATTACTAGGTGTGACTGTTCTTATTTTATTGATTGTGTCTCTTGATCAGTGTGCTTGTGTTTTGACTTTCTATTGTCAGGATTTGTTTTCATCCGTTTGATTTGTTCGGGAAGGTGTTCATCCTTAGTGGGATTCTAAGGAGTTGTTTTCATCCCTTTGATTTGTTTAGGGAGTGTTCATCCCTAGTGTGATTTTAGGGAGGTATTCATCCTTTGTGGGTTGGTTGTAAAGGAGATGTTTTTCATCCCTTTGATTTGTTTGGGGAGGTGTTCATCCTTAGTGAGATTCTAAGGAGGTGATTGTCTTTTTAATTAGTTTACTCTTTACTGGTTCCTCTGCTGAGTTGATTGTAATTTGTAAACTGAATTTTAAAGATAGTGAATTGGGGTCACTCTTGTGTTAGAGGTGATTGGGAACTGGATGTAGAGTTGACTATACCTGAACCAGTATAAATTACTGTGTGCTCTTCTGTTCAATTTATGACTCTTGGCTTTTGTTTTTCCCTATATCTGTGCACTTGTATTTTTTCCTATACGTTGTTGATTATATCACTTCTGCTTTATCTGAAATCAATCTGATAAGTAAAATTGAATTAACAAGTTATTGGACATCTAAAATAAATTTTTAATTTGACATCTATTTTAATTTGTGCATCTATTCACTTCCCCTCTAGATGTCATTTGTCTAACACCATGCAGAGCAAAGCAATTTTCTTTAGTATGACTCATTCTTTTGCAATAAGTGCACTGAAGACGTCTTTTACCACCATGTTCTCTATTGTCATGATTACCTCTTCAACGAGTAGAAATCATGGCAGAAAATTCAACAAGTTCTTAACTATTTTTAGCTTTGATAGATGGAACATGAAGTAGCCTTGTGATCAAACTCTCCATAGAAGGAACTTATTATCCAGTTAAAATTTGATCTCTAACATGATTAAATTCTGGATTCATAGCCCTAAGAATCATAACCATATAGAATTTATCCAGCTTCATCTTTTTCTCCTTTAATGAATCTGCCTCAAGGAACATTTTTAATTCTTCAACTATTGATTGAACTTCAGCAACAAAGGACATCATATTATAAGGGAGGCTATTCTATTAGCAGAATCATAGAGCCATTGAATATTATTAGCAAAGATATTTTGGGCCTTTTTCCAGAAGTAATTACATATCTTGAAGGATCGAAGAGTGTTCAAAATATTTGGTTCAACTGATTTTCATAATAGAGTACATAATTGATAATCAAGTTTCTTCCATTGAGGAGCCTGATCTACTGGTTTTGTACTTTCATTGTTTTCTAGATGATCATGAACCCCTTGTCCTAGAAACCAGAGTTCAACAGAGGAGGCCCAAGACAAGTAATTTTTTCCATTTATTTTTTCTATTGTTATAGTAGGAGTCTCAGAAAAAGATACAGATGTTGCAGGTCCTGACATTTTTATTCAGGAAACAAGAGAGGACTCTTAAGAAAAAAAATATCTAATAGAATGTTTGGAGAGAGAAGACCAAGAGCAATGAGAGAGTACCAAGAAACAGTGTCGCTTTGCTTGAATACAAAACAAGTAGCATTATGTGACAGTGTATACAAAAGGGTTTACCAAACTTTTGGAACATAAAACAAAGGGTAAATCCGGCTTCAGGACAATGAGGCAAGCCAGATGGCGGTGGTCTGAAGCAAAAAGGCCACTGGGAAGGCGGTGCGTGAACCACATGCACGGAGGAAACAACAGACGATGGTGGCGCGTCTAACAGAGATGGCTAAAGCTACCACCGAGGTTGGGTCGCGCTCCTCAAGACGATCCAAACCCAAGTATGATGAGTGAAACGACACCGGGGGACGATTGCGGCGACGGTGGACGATGGAGAAAAAGGAGAGATAGGTAGAGCGGGATGAACCTGCTCTGACACCAACTTGAAATAGATAATAGGAAAATAAAAAGATATTTTTGAGAGCATATCTTTTTCTCTTGTGTTCTCTTATTTATAGGAGATAAAGATACAAATTCTGGGATACAATAAATAGGGGGAATTATTAAACCTAGAGAAGATAAACAGATACATTCTAGGAACTAGGTTAATAGTTAGATACAACTAATCTAATAAATACTCAACAAAACTTTAAAATGAGTTCCCTTATATAGGAGGAAGAAACAAATCTAGCACGCATTAAAATTTTAATGTCCCTCCAAGAAGTCGCGGGTGACCCTTGATAATTGTCCATTCAAACTTTATGTCACTAAGTCATGACATATGTAACATCTAAATATGTATATATATATATATATATATATATATATATATATATATATATATATATATATATTTATCTAACGTGACATTTTCTTTTTCTTTTTTTTATAAGGTAACATGTGAAATAAAGATATTTAATATATAAGAGTAATTTATATTACTATTTTTTTATACACAATATATAAAAAAAGAAGAAATTTTATTTTATTTTATTCATTCTATTCTTATTACAATTATATAAATATTTACATTGCCAGTGAGAACAAATTGATTAAAGGATTTTGGTGATTGATAGGAGGCATGCAAAAAGTGATCACTATTGGTCCGTCTAACATGATGAGAGTTCTCATATCGGATGCAAATGTCAAGATTGATAATCTTGTTCATCTAAAAGTAATCGAGTTGTGAATAATGTTTGTGTTCCAAGTAGTCTCTGGAAAGAAGACGATGATGTTTATAGAAAATGAATTTGGGATATTTGGTGTCTCCATCTACTTAAGTTGATATTTAAATATAACATGCACAACAGATCATAATAGGTAGCAAGAACAATTATCATTTAAAATAATACAATCTCATGATGATATATAAAATATATTTTTCAACTTCCTCAACATATTTCATTTATTCCATATTATGAAAATTTGAATTAAATTTGTTGTGATCTGTCAGGATAAATGAGTCCAATTTTAAATCACTCTTTTGGTGATATCTGCTCATTTTAATCCGTAAGGTTCAACCTTCATCTACATATCACCAAATATTCATAAATAGATATTATTATTTAAAAATATTAAATAATTTAGATATGAATTAATAAACAATGACCGAGTGCATAACTAGAGATAAAATAAATAAAATCGAGTACGTAAATGTAAATAAATAAAATATGACAAGATAAATAAATAAATATAAAACAGGACCATTACATAGCTGAAGATAAATAAATATAAAATAGGACCAATACGTACCTAGATATAAATAAATAAATATAAAACAGGACTAGTACATAACTAAAGATAATTCAAATAGGACCAATGCATAACCTGGAGATAAAGTAAATAAATATAACACAAGCCCAATAAGTGACTAGAGATAAATAAATAACATAAAGTTGGACCAATAAATGACTGAAGATAATAAATAACATGAAGCGGGACTAATAAGTAACTAGAGATAAAAAATAACAGAATAAATAGAACGAGGTTAGAGAAATCTCACTTCACAACTATAATTAAAATAAAATAGATAAAATGATAAAAGTTTCTTCCCCTACCTCAATATTTGCATATGATCCACCAAAATTTATCTTCAAATTGTATTTTTTCTTTCCTCTCCCTCTTTTTTTTTTTTTCTTCCTTCTTTCTTATCCTTTCTTTTCATCACATCCCACCTTTATTTATAGTAACATTTTCCATTTTTTTTTCTCCTCCTTATCCCTTTTATTATATTATTTTTTATTCAAGATAAACGACATTATCTTTATATACATATATATAGATATAGATATATTAATAATAATTATTAATTTCATAATATATATTTATTTAATAATTATTATTTTATTATTATTATTAATCACAGTAGTAATAAATAATATTTTTGTTTAGTAGATATATTTTTATATATAATAATTTAATAATATATATATATATATATATATATATATTTAATATTTTTCCTTTTACTAATAGTTTTAAATAATACTATATATATATATATATATATATATTAATAAACAACTTTTTTTAACTATTTAAATTATTCAACAAATATTATAATTAATTGCATTTTAAAATTTTCCATGATAATTTTTTTAGGTGTTACAACATATCTTTCTAACTTACTTGTTCTTGATCCCTACTAGGGATGACAATTAAACCCGTCCCCATGGGGACCGATCCGTCCCCACCCCGAGTTTGACGGGAAAACCCGAGTTGACCGGGGCGAGGCGAGGCGGGTTCGGGTTTTCCCGCTTTAAAAGTCGGGGCGGGGATGGGTAATGCAATCCCCACCTCGACCCCGGCCCGACTTTATATTTAAATTTAAATTTTAAAATATTAATAGTTTAAAAGTATTTTCTTTTCTTTTTATATTACATATAAGATCATTTTTTTATATTTCACCAATTTTTATTTTTCTTATACCTATTTTTTAATTTTTTAATTTTTTTGTCTTTTTTAATCTTTTATATCAATTAATTTATTACATTATTCTCTCTTTTACCTTTCAGTTTTTCACATTTTCTTAATCTCTCCCATCAATTTTTTTTTCAATCTTTTCAATCAATTTGATGAACACAAAGTTAATTTTTTTATTCTTTATCTTTTTCTAAATATTTTACATCAATCTTAGTAGTAAATAATATTACTTTATTTATAATTTATATTTATTAGGTTTTATTATGTCATTTTTTTATCTTATTATTCTTATTTATCATATATCAAATTTTATCTTAATAAAATAATTGTATTTTAAAGGATTAAAGGAATTAATAATTTAAACTTTTATTACTTTGAACTAATTGAATAATAATTAACTTATTAAATATTTTCTTATAAACTATATATTTCATATTTTTAAATGACAACTTAAAAATGAATTAACTTATATATAATCAAATATTTGAATACAGTATTATAATAATAATGTTATAAGTATTCAAATATTTGAATACAGTATTATAATAATAATGTTATAAATAAAAAATGATTAAATATTTCTTTTACATACATATTTTAATATAAATATAATAAATTAGAATGTATATTTAATTAATAATTATTATAAATTATAAAATTATAAATATTTATTTATATATAAAAAATAGATAGTAAAATTAATTTATTATAAATGTAATTATCTTTTTAAAAATAATATAAATCGAGGACTGGGCGGGGCGGGAACCGAAACCCAGCGGGGACGGGGATGGAGACTTAATTTCTAACCCGGCGGGATCGGGGTGGGGACGGGGATAATTAAAAAAGTCGGGGGCGGGGATCGGGGAGGCAAAACCCGCCCCGTTGCCATGCCTAATCCCTACTGGATTTATATTAAAAATTTGATCTATCTTGACTTCCCACTCTAAGTAGACTGACTTTTTCATTATTGTCTCCATAAAACTTGGGAATCTTGATGTTGTGTTTTTTTTAGTGTAGTGTTGTGTCTAGAATTTCTCTTTCCATGATATCTTATTCCTTCATCTTCATGGGAACTTGTTGAATATGACCTACTTCTTTCTCTTTCAGTCCTCTCCATTTTCAACCTTTGGATGATTTTCCTTAGGTATCTTTCACTCTCCTTTCTCAAGAGTTCCATTTCCCTACGGAGCTTCACCAAGGAGGCTTTGGCTTGTCCCTTGATTCAAACTTCATAGGATTCTCCCTTGCCTTCTCGGATAAGGTGCTTGACATGTTTCCTTACAAGCACAAGTCTAAAGAACAAAAAGAAACAACTTAAAGAACAAAAGTTAGAAAAACACTTAACATACTCTCTAATTATTTGTCTTATCATACAAAATTTTCAAGGTATGGTTTACTTAAACCCTCAAGTATTTTCCCAAGTGTTCAACCCCCTTAAAAGTCCTCTACTCTTGAAAGTTGATGTTCAAATGGAAATATGTGCACCAACTGAAACACTTAACGAAGTTCAAGAAAAAAACATGACAAAACTTTCAGATCCTAAGTCAAGCAAGAAAAACTCAAAGCAAGTAAGGAGTACACTAAATAGAGATATTGTAACAAAACTTTTAAGAAAAACTATAAGAAATTTCAACAAAATACTTAAACATGCAAATAAATTTTTTCCAACAAAGTACATACACCAAGAAGATTATGGTTCCTATAATGTTAGGACTAATTTTTCATATTCATCCATGGAACCTTTAGTGATTAACAATTTTATAATCAATTAGAATACAATTGTACAATCTTTTTGTTCCAAATAGGCCTATAGTGTCTCGACCACCACTATTTTCTAACAAGCAAATTTTTTTCTTTTCTTTAATATTGATTCTAGACTTGACAATAATGATGAAGTTGTTATTAGATGAACATCAACACTTTGTTCTTATGTTTAATCTCCACTATCATTTCAAGATGCATGCATATTAAGCTAAGCATTTTATCAAACATGTTCAAGTATTGAAAACTAAGGAGAGAAAACTTCAAAATAACACATGAAACATATGACTCAAGCAAAAGGTAAGTACAATTAAAGACTTAATTAACAAGAACTTAGAAGCAACATGTAGCTATTATACAATGCATATTTCAATCATCCTATGGCTAGGTATTTTACCAAACACTTTGCATGGATCACAAGAAACTTAAGTGAGAAAGAAATGGGGACCAACCTCACGGTCATTAAGACAAAAGCTAGACGAATTTGCACTGAAACCAAACAATTACAAACATGAGAAGAATTAAGCAACAAAACACATTATCTTAAATCATAGCTCTTGATACCAAATCATATGAGTCCAATTTTAAGGATTAGCATATAAGGTGTTTGTAATAAAGATGATGAAAAAACCCAAGAAAGATTATCACTTGACACAAAGATAATCACTTATCTAAATGTGAAGGTCAACTTCTAAGGATTCAAGAGAGGAAAGGAGAGACACAAAACAATAAGCAATAAAATTAAAAGACTAATAAAGGGGTTGGATGTGAACAACAAAAAGAAGAGAAGCAAAAAAGGAATGAAGAAAAAGAAACAAAGATGGAAGAAAAGAGGGGAGGGGTGAAAGGTGGTGGGTGACACACTACTTGGGGGATGAACCAACTTAAGATGAGTGACGATTATCACCACTTGAACCAAAGTTTAAGATAAGGCTAAAAGTGTGAAGAACACTCAAGAGAATACTGTCAAACTTTTATTCAAATTCTAACCATTTACAAGAGGTGAGGAGGTTTCTATATATAGGCATGAGTGAGGAACCTAAAAGGAACTACATTAGGGATTTTAGAAGTATATGCTACCCTAAAAGAGGTGGTTTCCCTTGTTTTCTCATCAAGGTCGTAGCCTTTCTCTTCTAGGAGGTCAAAGGTTGACCTCCTCTCCCTTCATAGATCGTCCATACTTTAAAGTTTAGGTTAAAGACTCTTTTTCTCCAAAAAACGTGGTGGACTTTGAAAGAGATGGGTATTTAAGTAATCCTATAATAACAATATTTAAATGAGTCTAAAAAAAAAAAATATTAAGAGATAGGAGTGGGGAGGAGGTTTTCCTTTCTAATCATAATTCTGGTGATCTTTCTCAAAATAGTCTTCTCCTCACGAGGATTCAAGGACTCATCACAATTAAAACATTTGTGCCTCTTTTATGTAATAAGATTAATGGTATAATTCATATTATTTCATATTATAATTAAATTTTTTGTTAATTATATTTAACTTTATATTTGACATTTTACTCTAAAATTGTCACGAAAACTCATTATATTTCATATGGATCTATTGTTTAAACCTAATCATGTGGATTAGAATAAAACCATGAAATTTGTCTATTTATTAAAAAAATATTATATAATTAAAAATGTACTGTGATTCTGTTAATTTTAGATGTTAAGTGTGAAAATCACTTGAATCATATAATAGTTTGTAAACTAACTTCATTACAACATAATACTTAACAAAGGGTAGTAGTGAAAGCCTTTCTGTACCGGGCTTCTTGGGCTTCTTAAACCCAACAAATGAGTCCAAAATTGATTTCAACATATGATTTTAAAAATAACTCTAGTGTCTTTTTTAAAAGATTTTCAGTAATATTTTAAATTGTCTTAATCTGATTTATCTTTCAATATATTTTTGAAAGGATAAGTTTCCCTTAAACATTTGTAGAAATTGTACCTTTTTTCTAAATTATAGTTAATCATTCCACACAATAATTTGTAGATTGCACAATTTTTTTTAGAAATATGTAATATATTACCATATAGTAATGGAAAATGTAAATGAAAGTATGAAAATTTTAGATTGAAACTTTTTATTTGAAGATATTTTTAAAAATTAATTTCCTTACTTCAGTATTAAAAAAAAAACCGTACTTGCTTTCCTTATCTCATGACTTTGTTTTATATTTAATTTTTACAAAAAATAAATATAGATAAACAATATCAATATATAAAGAAAGACAAATAAATTTAAAAGAAAAAATCTTAAATAATTATAAATTTAATAATTAAATTTATGTATCTTTTTATTAAAATAAACTGTCCCCACTTATTAAAATCTTATAACTGCCACAGTTGTCATCTTCAATGATTGTCTATTCAATATTTTAGATTGGGAAGTGAGTGACAGGGAAAACATTAAATAGGTTGACAAAATGTATTAAATTACGAATCTCATATTAATTTTAGCACGTGAAGAAAAACAATTATAGCATATAAAACTTTTTTTTATAAATAAAAATTAATAATCTTTTTAAGTTCTCTTGTTTGCACAGGAAATATAAAGTGAAAAGTGACGGATAAAAAATAAATAAAAATATTTTCTTTTTCTGTATCAAGGAAAATAATAATAAAAAATTGTTATTGTAACGGACATCTTTTGCTTTTTATGTAAATGATTGTATAAATAATTTTACAATTATATAAATATTAATTTTTAATTAAATAATAATTTTTATTCACGTCATTCTTTTTTTCATATATATTTTTCACTCTATTTTGTTTTCCGCATTTTCTTTATTATGGAATGGAACCTTTGAAATGGTACGTGAAGCTCTCTTCCTATGACTCATTTCACATCTCATTAATGCACTAATATCATAATATGCCACACCTTCGTGCCACAGTGGCACCACTATATTAATAATTAACAATAAAAATAAAATCCTACTTCATACTATTATTTTGTCAAAGGTTTCAAAATTTGTCACATTATATCGTATCATTGAGCAATTCACTCTTGATTTAATTTTATTAGAAGTTTTTTACTAAATTAAAAAAAATGTTTTCTTTCCTATTTTTTTTTCATTTATTTTAATTAATTTATGTTCGTAAGTTATTTGATAAAACTATAAAAAAAATTAAACACTTGTTATAATATGTAAGATTCTTTGGATAAAAATTTACTTGATATAATCAATTCTTTATTTAGCATTCAATAATAAACTCTGATCAGGGAAAATACAATGGCAACATAAACTTTTTTTTTTTTCAAATTCTAGTATTGTTACAAAATCAAATTCACAGGGAATCTTATAATTAATATATTAAGGTGTTTAAAACTAAATCAACCCAAAATTATGACCCACATTTGATTACAAAATTTGAAAACCTATTATAATTATACTTTATTTGAATTTTTAATCTATTTTTTAAAATTACAGGATTTTATGGTTTTGATCGAATTTTGAATTAAAAAATAATAAATAAATCAAACTGAACTAAATTATTTATGATATTTAAATATAATATTATATATTTAATGTTATTAATTATTAATAAAAACTTATAATATTTTTTAAGGTTTTTATGATTTAGTTTTATTTTATTATAATATATATATATATATATATATATATATATATATATATATATATATATATGTGTGTGTGTGTGTGTGTGAAAATATGATAACAATGTAATTTTCAAAAACAAATTTTGTAATATTTAACTATAAAATTTGTATATTTCTAATATGAAATTAACTAAATATATAAATATGAAAAAAAGTTTACAAATGATAATATTTATTATAAAATGTTTAATAATCATCTTTTAAAAAAATATTTCACATTTTTTCTATAAAAAATTTAACAATTTTATAATAATAAAACCTATAAAGTCATATCAAAATATAAAATATAAAATATTAATTTTATTTGGTTCAAACTTTATATTAAATCTAATTAATTATGACAAAATGATCCATTTATTTCATTTTAATCGTATTTAATTTATAAAAAAAATAAAATAGAACAATCATTAAGATGAATTATAGAATTTTATTATATGATGTACACTTTTTCTTATTTTAATATAATTATAATATTTGAATAATTAATTTTAAATTTATAAGGGATTAATAAGGTGACACATGTAAGTTATTCACAAGAAGCTTTGTTTAGTAATATTTTTCCTATATTTTATATTTGGATTCATGTCATAACATCATCGCCTTGCTTTTACCCAAACAAAAGCTGAGAAGTTTCATTTCAAAAGAATGCAAGGATTTGTGGAAGGGTTGTATATAATAATTATTAGTTACACTTTTAAAAATATATGAATTCGACAATGATCTTCATTTTTTAAAGACAATGCAATAATTTTTTAAGTTGAACACTAGAAAAGTTTACAATCATTGTGTAATTAATACAAAAACCTGAATGAATATTATTATATAAAGAGAAGTTAATAATGAATGATTTATTATTAAAAATCACATATTATTTTGGATGTTAAATAATATATTAAAAATTATATATCTATAATCACGTCATATTATTTAATAAAATTAAGTTAGATATTAATTTACTTTTTAACATTATAATCAATTATAACAATATTCAGTAAGACTTTTATTACTTGTAATTAGATTGGTATTAAATTACTTAAATTATAATATAAGTTTTATAATTTAATTGGGTAAACGAGACCAGACAATATCATCCATTTTTACAACTGTAGGTTTAACATCGATGATTGGGGATTGATTTGGCTGGACCATCTGTAATTCACATTTTTTTTCCTGTCTGTGTTTAAAGCTAACATTTTCTTTCATATTTATAGAAAAGTTAAGGATTAATTTAATTTAGAAAGAAATTATTTATTTTTAATTATCAGAACATCACCTAGGTTTTAAATATTTACAAATAAAATAATGAAATTAGTCTTTTTTTTCATTATTTTTATTAAAAATTAAAAATAAAAGATGATGACTTTATTATATATTAAAATAAAGACATTATTCAATTGAATTAAAACGTTAGAAATATTTTAGTTGCTTTGTTGTCTCCAAAACAAAGGAGGATTTTCCTCGTCTCTTTATTTGTAGCCCATTTTCGTTTCTCTTTTCCAACTGATCTTATTATCTCCTTTTCCTTTTGTTTTTTTCTTTTAATATTTGAATTTAATTTGTTTAGTTATGTGTTCTCTGTGGTCACATGTCTTTGTTTTCTCTTATATGTGCTCATAATTTAGTTTTTTCGTACTTCAATAATTTCTAGACATTCAATTACATTATTGAGAATTTAGCATTATTAACTATTTAGAGAATTATTTAATAATTTAAATCTAAATCTAAAACTAAATTTATTGTGTTAGGTCAGTCATTTTAATTTGTCTTCAAAAAGTCACAAATAAATTAGTTGTTAATTTAGTTATTATAAAAATAGTTATAAATCAATTAATAAAAAATTTGTTTAACGTTGGTCATTGCTTAATTAGTCACTATCAATTATTATGATTTTGGTAATTAAATGATTAGACCGGTAAAAAATGAGTAGTAGAGTATAATTTGAGATCATAATAAGAATTAAATAAAAAAATGATCTAATCTTATTTTAATAAAATAAGCCATAATTTATAATTTAGTTTAAATCAACGAGTTAAAATTAATTTGATTAAAAATTTTAAAAAATTATTAACATGTCTATATTTAATAATTTAACATATAAATTATAAAAAAAATAATAATTGAATGAGTTAAATACTCACCCTTTCTTATCATAATTTTTATTTAGTAATTTATTAATTTAAAATATTAATTAATTTTAATTATTAGATTTTAAAATAAGTGATTATTAAAAATTTAATTTATTTTTTATTAAATTTATAATATATATATATATATATATATATATTTAATAAAATATTTTTATTTAAAAAATAATAATTATTTTATAAAACTGTTTTTAGGATAATTTAAGTTAATATGATATAAATTATGATCTAAACAAATTAAAATATGTTTAATTTAATTTAAACCATATATTTTTTTGAATTTAAATATTTAAAATCGATTCATTAATCTATACCTATATTCTATATTAGTGACTCAATAACATCCCACGATCTAAGTACTTAATAAAAATGGTATAATTTTTAGTGAACAAAATTTTAAATTCAATTATTAGTTTTTTCGGTTTTAAGAATGAGTGTGAACTAATAATTTTTTTATATTAAATAATTAAAAATTGTGATAAGAATATTATTTTTATTTTTCCCACTATATATAAATGAATATAGACCTAATATCTATTTTTCTAAAATATACAAACCAAGATTATATTCAGTAAAGTAAACAGATGTCTATCAACAAAATATATATTATTAATATATAATTAAAATAATGAAAAAATATATTTTTAAAAATATATATAATTTTTAATGATTAAGATTTCGGATATTCAATAGTATGTTCTTACAAGAATTCACATCCATAATATCACATTATATTTAAACAATTCTGTAAATTTTTACAAATTCATTCTAATGATGAGTTATTATAAACAACTTATCATTTAACTACCACTTTTAATTTTAATGGACTTATTATGATGAGAACCGCGAGAATAAACTAAAATTAAAAAAAAATTATGAGAAACAATTATCATAAATGTTATTTCTACAAAATATTTTACTTAACTTTTTAAATTTATTGTTGATATATGGGAATGCACCGACTACAATTTCTTACAAAATATCATTATTTATAAATAACGGAACCATAAACAACTCCTTTTAAAACTGCTCTAAGTATTCTAACATCTTGAAATAAAAAATTTGACCCAATTATAACATCAGACACTCTTACGTAATAATATGTATATATGATGGCGAACACTTAAACAAAAAAAAAATAATGTGTCCTGCTCCATTGCCGTAGAATTATGAAGTCATAGTTGGAGAAAAGAAAACAGTAACGATGGCCAGAGTTTGTTTTCCGATGCCCTCAGTATCTGAAAATATTCCGGAGACAGCGGTTATTATTAATACTGGCCAGTGCCACACTTTTGACGAACCGTGTATTTATCAGAGGCTAATTTATTTGTCACAAAATTTTAAATATATCATGAATATTGTTTCGAGAGAATATTTTAAAAGAAATTAAATTTATAAAATTATTAGACTTATTTAATTATTTAAATTTTCAAATTAAAATTTTACTTAAAAATAATTTTAATGTTTTCATACTCTCTTTCTTGTATCCATGTTTTTTAATTATATTTATATTTTCTTTTTTCTTTTATTTATGACTTATTTCAAATACTTTCTCCTAACTTAAGCCTCAACCGGATCATTATTCATTCCATCTCATTTGAGATATTATCATTGCCATCTTAATCTAAATTTTGTTGATATTTGAGATATTATCCATATATATATATATATATATATATATATATATATATATATATATATATATATATAAAAGATGAAAATAAAATTATTATAATCGATGCAAACTGTATATTTTTTATATTAATTATATAGACAATTAATGTAACATATGCTATTTTTTAATTACTTTACTTATTTTGTTTATATCATCTACAATTATAATAAAATTAAAAACTATTTCACGACTAAATATAATTTTATATTTGTATGGATATTCTTATATTTTAAACTATAATAAAATAAAATAAAAATAATATTAAAATAATTTAAAATTTCTTACCTAGTAGTAAGAGAAGCATGTAGCGTGGCTTAAAGTAAAAGAAATGACGATGTAACAATGGAGACAATCATTAACAGAGAAGCGTGGATGCATTGTGTTGTGAAGTTCTTTAAAGGAACTTGATACAAGAATAACATGACTCGGAGGAAAAGGGATGACGAAGGAGAACGATTAGTGGGGTCATGGTGGAGGAGAGTGTTTCACGGTGTTATAATGGAGGAGAGAATAATTAACCATATTACGGGATCAAGGAATAAATGAGAAGACGAGAAGAAAATAAAAATAAAAAATTATGAAAATATAGTGAATTAAACATGAGTTCTTACCATGCAAACCAAAAATTAGAAAGAAAATGTTAGATTATCCTATTTTTAATATCTTTCTGTATTGATTAGTCTTTAAGCCAAGATAAAAAAAATAAATACATAAATTCTTTTATAAATATTTATTTTGTATAGTGATTCTGTTTTGTGTGTATGATGTCATATTTATTATAATAATATTGAAATTGTCTCTAGTATTTACAAAATTACCTTTATGTTAAATTTTATATAAGTTTGTCTAAAATTAGCGTTATTAAAAAGCTCAATATTATATTATGATTGTTTTAGCGAATATAGGGGTAAAAGTCAGAAAAAAAAAAAAAACTCAGACCAAGACGTACAAAAAATTAACCTTAACCATTGTCAGTTGGAAAAATTGTACTTAGTATTAAAAAAATAACCTCCATTAATATCAATCTAAAACACTCTCGCGAATATCATTTTATTTTCCGGATTTTGACCAAAATATAACTTCAATCAATATTCATTGGAAAACATCGACAACTTGTATTTTTGCACTCTTTAATTTTATTTATTCCGAAAATAATTTTTTTTATATAAGAAAAATATTCTTCAAACCATTTATATTTAACATATTTTAGCTTCTTAAGTTGTGAAATTCCTTGTTCAAACACACGGTGACGTTAAATTTTGAAATTATACAAATTGGGTATTGGTTTTTTGGATTCTTTGTACAAAAATGTGATTTTGTAAAAAAAAAATATTTATTTTACTTTTTATTTTATTTTTTCACAATTATTTTACATTAAAAAATTAAAATAAATTTCATTTAATAACTTAATTGAGAATTTAAATTTCTAAGGACACTTACCCCTATTTCCACACCGTGACATAAAATCATAATATTCCTAAATTTTAATATTGTTAATTACATAAACATTCGGTCTTAAGATATAAATCATAACAGACTCAATTATAATTTTAGCAAAGACAAAATTACAATATACTTGATTAATATAATAAAATCTTCAAAAAAAATATATTATTTATTGTCTAAAGTAACTCTATCTTATAAATAGGATAATCTCATTTTACATACACAATCTCACATGCTTAAACATCTTTCTTTTACATTCAATGTTTAGAACTCAACATAGGAAAGCTTAAGACAGAAACCAATGATTATTCATTTATAACTTTACCTTTTTACAGTAAGACTGATCAAACCTAATGTCAATGCAATAGTGAAAACTTCTTTGAATATCTATTCCCTACGAGAATGCTGGTGAAGAGGGTGACATAAGAAGGAAATATTTTCAATACACTACGTAGATCATCAATGATGTATTGGACTTGGTATTATAAATTTAGTTAGAGTATTTTTAAACATATATAACTCAGTTTGCAAGTAGATATTGTTGAAAGAGGTTGTTCATATCAGAAGAGATTTAAATCTATAACCCAACCCAATAAACACAGGGTAAGAAAAATAAGTGTATATATATTCATGAAGCATGTGAAATCATAAAAAAGATGCCAAAGTACAAATTAAAAGCCAAACCAGCCGGCCATAAAAAACGGGGTATGAATAGAGTAAAAGAGATAAGCAGGTGTGTAAAGAGGCCAGAGACTCAAACCTAAACCTAAACCTAAACCTGACCCACGTTAACTTTAGTCTATCTAGTAATTAGGTAATTAAGAATTTTCATTAACCTATTCAATTCAAAAAGTTAACTTTCATGCTATATATTAAAATATGTATATATAGTCTTAAAAAGTTGGCCGGTTTAACTAAAACTATGCTATTATTTTCATTTTTTTTCCTCTGTTGACTTGTTTAAACGTCTCAATCTTGTAAAATTATTGACTTGTTAACCTGTTTAAAAGCCGTTTAACATATTTAAATACTATTGACAAGATTGAAACTTGTTCTTAAACAGGTGTTGTAACAAGTTTTTTTAGGTTATAAAGTAAACCTCAAAGAAAGAAATATACGATTAAGCCATGAAATATGTATATAGAGCAAACTCATAAAACTTTGACATATGGACAACTTTTAAAATTGAAAAGAGGCAATAAAAAATATGTAATGAAAAGTGGAACATAGTCACGGTGAAGCCTTATTTAAAAAAGAATCTGCAGCGGTTTAAAATAAAGTCCAATATGACATATGTTTGTAGCGGTAGGTGCGAAGTCCAAAGAAAAAGGACTGAGATAGTGAAATATAAGAATTATAAGAAGCTTCCAGGAATCAAGGGTCAAGATCATGTGACTAGACCCATAAGACAAGGAAATAACCCAAACTTTTATGTGTTTTGTTTGCATGTTTTTTATTTAGTGTTGTTTATTTTGTTGACTCTCTTTTTCTAGTCTCAACTACCTCTTTTCCCCTCTCCGAATCGTCCAAAAACCTCACTTGTTGTGTTCTTGTGTTTGTTTCTTCTACATACACACACTGTGCTGCGGGTCAAGGAGACACCCTTTTTTGTGCACTTTCATGGTGGCCTTGTGGGTGTTCTGAAGCTGCTACACTCTGCGTGCGAATCTACAGCAACTGCAATGATAGGTTTCAGAGAAAGAGAAAGGACAAGAGAAAGAAGGCTTTCTTGGGCCAGACTCGCAATTTTCTTCTTGTGGGTCATCCTAGTTTTTTCTCTAATAAGCTTGTTTTTCTCCATGGACAACGAAAGCAAAACCACCAGAACCAGCCATCTACCTAAGCGACGTAGTTTCAGCAGGGTCTTGTTCCACACACCCTCAACAGCCATCAGCACCACTCACCAAAAAACCAAGGTGGTGGTTGTGAGCGCAAATGGTGAACGTGATCCACACCACACCACCCTTTATGGGGATGACAAAAGAATAATTCACACCGGTCCAAACCCTCTCCACAACTAGTAGTGCTCATCAATTCCATCATCCATGGTAGGAGGTTTAATTTTGTATGCTAGTGTTTAATTAAAGCATGCTAGTTAAGTTCCACTTCAGTGCATATCAATGTAATCCCTATGTTACATTGCATCTTTTTCTTTAGCCTTTATCTTACGTTTTGAATTTGTAAAGAATGAGAGCATAGCCTTAGCCTTTTCAGATGGGTGTTTAATGAGGAGTGAGTGAGTGTGTGCACTGGCAACAAAAGGGTAGGAGTTGGGTGAAGGGTGGAAAACAAATGAAGAGGCTAGTGTTAATGCTCTCGTTTCTTTTGAAGTAATGATTTTCCTTCTTTTCTGTATCCATCTGTGCAAAACTGAAAAAAAATCACAGTGTGCGAATTAATTGGCAAGATCTACTCTTCTTCTTCTGGTATATATTTCGCTTTAGGTTATTTCATGGCCACACGATATATTAACTACCATGACTCTCCATCACTGAATCTGTAACCAATGTGATGCACACATACACAGCTACCTAGCTAATAAGTACAAAGTACGCTAATATTACAGTCACGGCTTCTGCTCCACGCTGCTACGCCATTGATTCAGTGTCTGAGACTCAATTTTGTGCGGAATTTCAAACATTCAAGGTCACCAATTATAAGGTTACACTTCTAAGATAGAGTTTTAATAATCATTAGTATTTCACAAAGTTCTATAGTTGAAGAATTTATAAACATATTTTTTTATTAAGATCGTTCTTGTGTAGGGAAGATTATTTTGAAGATCTTGTATATCTATATATATATCTGGGAAAGATCAATCTGTTTTCTTTTTCCATCTTCGATTGAAATGTTACTGTTTTTTTAAGTAGAAAGAGAAATAATCCATTTTCTGCTTGATTTATACGTGTAATGTTGTGATTAGAAAATGGGTCAGATCACTGACACTGCATTTACTACGCTCATTGTCCAATTATTGTTAGGCATCGTTCGCTTTCCTTGCCTGAAAGGAAAAACAATAGGGCTAACATAATAATTATTGTCCCCTCGCACAACATTGAATACTTTTTAATTCTCTAATTTAAGTATCTTAATGCTTCCTTTTGTTTGAAAAAACAAACGAAATTTAACAAAATATTAATGTTCAAAAATTGAAGGTTGTTGAAGAATGGTGAGCATTGATAAGAGTCTAACGTGTGGCATGATTTACTCATGATGCAGGGTGAGAGTGAAGGTAAAAGATGTTCTAGTTTGGTGTAGAGATGTGTGTTGGGTAAAAGATGTGAGTCAGTGAAGGCATTAATTATTGGGTGAAACTAAGACTTCTCTGATTGATTATTCCTAGAAGTTCCCATCGGTTTTTGACTTAAATGCACCGAGTTTTCTCAAACAGGATGCCTGTCTCAATGTTCCAACACGCTTTCTCAAGGTTTAGGGGACTGCAAAACTCAATAAAATTAATGTTAATTGGCACAAAATTTTTTATCACCCTCCTCTCTCACCAAAACTCAATCAATGTCCTTGAAGGATTTGTTTATTATTCTTTTTTTTTTCCTTTTTTTTTACAAGAATTACTAATGTAGAAGTTTCTTGCATTACTTTTTTTACAACAATGTTCTTACGCATTTCTTTAAATAGTAAGTAGAATATATATTAATAAAGTTTCTTAAACAAAATGTTTGAAAGTTTAACTTTAGGTTACTGCAAAACAAACCCCATTATGTCTTTTTTTTCACATACATATACAAATTTAAAGCAGTATACACAAAATTTTAATAGAGAGATTAAAAAACATAGAAACAATATTTAAAAAAAAAAAGTAGGAGAAGTTGTCCATTAATATCAAGTACATTTTTGAAAAAAAATAAAGGAAAAATTGATACCAATAATTAGATTATATTAAATAATTTTCTTAATTTTTGTAGGAAGTAAGTCTTATAAAAAGACAGTAATTAATACATTTATTTTATACTATCTATTAATGTTTAATGTTAACATGCACGGGTTAATATATTACATGAAGTAAAATGTTGTTATATTTAGAACGAATTATATATTTTAATATCTCATATTGTACTTTGATAATCATTATTAAATAGGGGAATGGGTGAAAAAATAATAAAACTTTTTATAATTTCTTTTGAAGAAATTATTTGATCCTTCTTAGAAGATAAATTATTTTTTTAATTCATACCAAGTAGTTAAAAGTGGGTTACGATAAAGAAAAAAAAATGTAACTATAGATTTAATATTTATCATAAATTAGGCACTATTTCTAAGGAAAATACATTACCGGCCTTCTTTCAGTTGATCAATGAACCTACAAACATCCTTGTATGTTGGGGAAACCACAGTACCATTAATTTTTCAGAACGCTCCACACAGGACCATGCATGCCTTCTAAAGATTTGTTTTTTAGTTTTTTGTTTTTGTGGGTCGCATATATGGACAAAACATGGTTCATGGTTTCATGGTGAGAGTGAGATTTATATGTATATATATTAGCCACGGAAACTTCCTTGGAATGAGTTTTTTGAACAAAGTTCCAGAAAAGCCCACCGAAAGAATGGCTAGAGAGAAGAGGGTGGGGGGAGATATTTATCGTAAATCCTAATATAAAGTTTGTGATGATTTTTAAAATACACTGTTGAACAAAGAGACTCTTACTTTATTCCCACTTCTCACTCCTATTTACAAGGGCAATGGAGTTTCCCCATGAAATGAATGTTTGGTTGGTTGGAGCTTGGAGCCATTATAGAGCACCAACATAAATGTGAGTTAAAGAGGTAGTGATAGCAGTGCAACTACCTTATCTCTCACTTTGTCTATCTTACAAAAAACAACAACTAGTTTATTGCTTCCAACACCCTACTCTTTGCTTTATGAGATGATGATAATGCTACTTGCTGGACTAATTACTGTATCCAACACCCTCTTCCTGACCCCCACCCCCTCCCCAATTAGGATGGCTGGCTTCTGCATGTCCTGAGGGAGCATTTTGGTACTTGATGTGGAAGGCCATAACCCATTATAACCAAAATGAAGGTCCCACCAAAGATATAAAGTTAGCTGGGAAGATAATTCTATAAATATATCAACCGCCCAAAATAAAGGCTCTATAAATGTGAACCAATGAGGGTCACATTCATACAACTTTGCAATCATAGCCTTTGTTGATGATTCATTTCTTGTATTCAACATGTGGTTACATTCAAAAAACATACACACGCATATGCCTAGCTACCTAGCTTCTAAGTAAATTTCAACAGATCTGAATCTCTCTTTCCCCGGGAATGTTCTAATTGCAGCATATATGGGACTGAGAGATTTAATCAGTACCACTTCTCTCTCAACAACTATAGCAACCTACACTTACCATATGGTGATTAGACAGTACTGGTTTTTTAATGTGATCATCAAAGTCAAGCGGCAAGATCAGGAAATGTAGGTAAAACAATGCACCAGCAATTAAATTAAACAAGTTAAGCATTAAAATAATCATGATGGAAAGTGGAAACTGCAAAGCTAGCCCGTGAAAGTTGATTTTTTAAGCCATCAAAAGAAATAGATCTGGTGTTTGACCATGACGTTTTGGCTTTATGATTTGTTTATATGCTAATGTTACAGTTTACTGTGCGTTTCCTCCAACTGTCTTTGTTGAATTGCAAAAATTGTATGTCCTACTGAAGCTACTGGTACGTACGCTGCTATGGTGTAAAAATTGAATTCATAGACCCCAAATGGTGCTCCTATGAATAAAATTAAGTGCATGGGAAGGATTTGTTAATGGTCTTTAGTGAGCATGACAATACCGTTATGAATTTATTACCTCAAATTGTCTTTTTGGCATATGCCAGGCAAGGGTTATTGGTGACAAATATTTTGTTCCAAGAGAAATTTGTTGAGTCTCCAATTGGAAATTGCCATTGCTGCAGTTGGAGAAAGAATCTATAGGTCATTGAATTCCATAGAGTAGCTGCTGCACATTGGAAATGGAGCCGAGTTTGTATAAATGACATGCCAACTGGTTCCTTAAGCCAAAATGGTTTGTGCATATGGAGCCCATGCCAGGGCCCTGATTGTAATGCCTGCAGAGTTTCAATTGTTATTTTAGCAGACACTATGAACAACAGCTCACACTCCAATTTTTCTTTTTCTTTTTCTTTGAGGGTATTGCAAAATTATGCAGACACCTCTGACACTTTTTTGTGTGGGTCTAGCTTAATTTATTTTAGAGAATAATTACCTTTTGAGGATGTTCACAAATACTTTTAGAATGACAGCTAAGACACGTTACTTGAATCAATCTTATCTTATGTGATTCTTTCACTGTTTGAATATGTTTTTAATTTTGATGAGTTGAGGTAGTTTTGATTTTAATTTTTATTTCTCAATTTTTTTTTATTATGATTTCCACTCTACGCGGTTTATATATTTAGGAAAATGTTATATACATGTCTCAAGTAACACTTGTTAATGCATAATCAAAGTTTAAAATAAATATTATTTATTTTAAAATGAATTTTTATGAAAAAATATGAACTAAAATTTTGTAGATATTACAACAATTTGTTTCCATGTTGGTTAAAATTAAAATTAAAGTTTACTTATTTTATAACAATTCAAAATAGTAATTTTAAATTTAAGACAGATGGAAATTAAAGAAACAAAAATATATGGATCCAAATCAAACAAAATAATTGTATAAGAACTATATTATATTTAATCTTTTTATCAGTATTATGAATTTTAATAAAAATAATTATTATTCCTTACCTAATATTTTAAATTTAAAACACGTGTTTTTATATTGAGAGAACATACGAATCAATTAATGTGTAATTATATCAATTTATGGTGAACTAATGTTGAATTATATTAATTTCATCAATAGTTAAAATTATTATAATGGATGATGATTTTTTTTAGAGAGTAATATAATTTTTAGAGAGTAATATAATTTTGTAAAAGAACTCAAATGTTTTATAATAAAATATGTTGTTGGGATAAAATTAAAAAAAAATTAAAAATTGATTAGAGTTTTGATTACTTAAACTTATAAAATTTCAAATTTAATATAAAATATATAAATAAGAAAGTATTACTACTCTTCGTTTTCATATTTATATTTCTTCTCTTTATACTCTTTATTGACTTGACTAATATTAGGATGTCATCATATCGAACTTATGACATCAAATGAGGCATGTCCACGTGGCTTCGAAATTATAATAACATCATCACATCATTGGCTTAACTAAGGTAACAAATAGTTTTCATTCGAGGTTAGGTTAATATTAACTTGACATGGTTTTTTTAATTATGTAAAAAATAAATTATTTCAAACCAAATCAATCATGATTATTTTGTTATCAACGTCACTTAGCACATCTTGAATGGGAGATGCTACCAATAATTATTTAAAAATAAAAATAAATATTTTATTATGGATCATACATCTGAATTACTTAAAAGTGAAAAAATTTATTTAAAATTAAAAGAAAATTGTTTAACTAACTTAACTATGAAATTCATAATAAAATATTTAATTTTATTCTTAAACAAATCTAATTAAAAACTCTGTTTAGAGTAGAGATACCGTTAGGTTTTCTAATACATGCAAGACTAATGTTATTTTTAAGTTAATGTTAATTAGGATTTCTTGATTAGCATTAATTAGGAGTGGTGGTCCATTTCATTTTGTATGAAAAACTTTCTCGAACCAAACATAGAATTTTAATATTATTGAGGTCAGTTTTAGTTTTAAAAAATTAAACTAAATTAAACCAAACTAATATTTTATAACTTGATTTGAATGATTTTTGCGGTTAAAATACTTATTAAAATATGCATTTACATTCAATAATAATAATAATAATATATGTTCTAAATTATGAAAAATTAAAACTCGATATCAAATAAAATTGCATATTCCATATTAAATAAAATAATAATTAATATTCTAAGTTATAAGAAATGATCAGTTAATAATTTAAATTAATATTTTCTTGATGTAAATGAAATACATTAAGTAGCAGATTTTGTTTTCATGTAGTAACTATTTAGATGTAATAAACAATATTGTATTTTATGGGACATTGTTGGTTCCAACTAGATTTTGTTCAGGATAAGGATATCTTATGTTACAAGAATTTTGAATGGGTTGCTTCATATTTAAAAATGGTGAAATATAAGGATTTCATACTATGTAATTCTTATTTAATTTTATTTCAACAGTAAGAATTTTAAACAATTCTAAATAATTCATTATTTTATCTATTTTTATATATTATTTTAATATTTTCTATAAAAATAAATATATACATTAAATAATTAATTACTTTAATTAATAATACAATATTATATTTTAATATTAAAATAATATAAAATACATAATATTGAAATAAATATAATAAAAACCAACTAATACTAAGTATACTACATAAAATTAATTTTCATTATTTTCTCCTCCAAACTTTTACTAATATATGTTTTATCAAATCTGTTCAAAGTTGGTAGTGAGTATTTTTATTTTGAATCGTTACACTCCTTTGAAAGTATATAAATATAAAATTAGGATGAAAACTTGAAGATATATCAATAGTTCATATGTCATTTTTTCTAATATAATAATTAATATGATTTTGATAAGTACGTCGTTGATCCTCAACAATCATATTGTATAATATGATACATGCATAAATTATGTTCTTCAATGTATGAGTATCTCAAAAATGTGTTATACCACGTATAATTGCAAATCAAGATTGAATGACTCCAAATGCACATTCAACATCCTTTTTTGCTGAATTTTGTTGTTGAACAAATAATTTTCTCTTTTGTCCTTGTGGCATTGAAATAGTTTTCACAAATGTAACAAAATTGGGATAAATATCATATGTTATGTAATATCGCATACTATATTGCGTTCCATTCACAATGTAGTGCATCGTATGTGCAAAACCTGACAAAACTTTATTAAACACATTATATGCATTTAATACAGTAATATCATTATTTGACCCTGCAGTATCAAAAAATACATGTCAAATTCATAAGTTTTGTGATGCTACAACTTTAAGAATGATTTTCAGGTTAGCATGATCACCTCGACATAATTGACATTTCATGCAACTAGACAATTCTTCCATTCCCAATGGATGCAATCAATTGATCCTAACATACATGGAAAGCTACGTGTGACTCTCATTTGTATTAGTTGATCCATGTCTTTGTTGTTAGGCCTCTTTAGATACTCATTTCCAAATACCGCACAAATGTCTGATATAAATCATTTTAAATATTCTACTGCAATGTTTTTATTAATACGAATATATTCATCACACTATCAACAAGTGAGCCATAAGCTAATATGTGAATAACATCAGTGTAAAGTAATCATCATGATTGCCAATGAATTCCAAATTTTTTACAAAAACCTCCTTTCGCATATAAAACCTTCTTCGAAATTGACATTTTACATATACTAGATTTTCAGCAAAATAGTCATTGAACAATTGATGATGACCTTCTTCACGATTTCGATGCACTACTTTTCTTCTTTGTTTGTCCACTACAAAAAAAAGCTTATTATCTATGGGTAAAAATTCGTAGGTAATTATAATCCGTAGATAATGCATTCACTTAACAAAATATTTTTATTTTCCCCTTACTTTTTATTATTACTTAGGATCCCCCTCCCCTTTATATTATATTTTTATTATTTATTATATTTTTAGAACTTTTAATTATTGCCAGATTAAGAGAATTGTAATTGGCGGGATTCAAATCCAATACCTTAGAGTTGGAGGCTGATACTCCAACCACTAAGCTATTAAGATATCTTGATAATAACTTACAAATATATTTTTTCCGTGTAAATATATAAATATAAAATATATAAAATATAAAATATAAAATATAAAACATAAAATATAAAACATAAAATATAAAACATAAAATATAAAATATAAAATATATAAATACAAATATATTTATATTTTGATATATTTATATATTTTATATTAATATATTTACACAAATAAATATAAATATAATTTATTTGTAAATTATTATTAGAATATCTTATTAGCCTAGTGGTTGGAGTATCAATTTTTAACTTTAAAGTAAGGTACTCGGATTCAATTCCTATCGAGTAACAATTCTTTTAATTTAATATAGTTTACCTACGGACAACGTTACCTACAGATATTATCTATAGGTAATGGATAACTTACATACGGATAGTAATTCTGTAGGTAATTACCTACGGATTTTTATCCGTAGGTAATATTTTGTAGATAATAGGCTTTTTTTTTTTTGTAGTGGCCACCACCATTGTTGTTGACTTGTTATAGGTACTCAAGTAGTAACCTCATGATTTCTTCATCATGGTTATCTTCAATTTATCCATTTGTGACTTGATCCAACAATGCATCTAAATCGATGTTTTCAAATTCTATTATACAGATAATTGAAGTGTTTGAAAATTGAGAATAATATTGTAATACTATATGATGTGAGACATTGCATGACATTCAAAAACTATATATAGATTCATAATGACTAGATTTACAACGGCTAGGTTTTATGACAAATTGTTTTACAATGACTAGTTTTTACAATGACTAATTTTGATTTGTGCATGACTAATACATTTTTCAAACAAATACAATTAATTATCATAATGACCAATATATTTAAAATCCTCATTTTTATCTAATATTTTTCGTGATCTTCACATTACTTATCAGACATGTTAGTTGTGTTCTTCATGAGGATTTTATACTCCAAACACATTTCTTGTGACTTCTTTAACTTAATCATTTCATCAAACTTTGTATTTCTTTTTCTTTATTGCATTTTCTATGCCAGATAAATTAATATGGGGAGTAACACTTGCACTGACTTTTTCTTTACTCTTTCTCTTGGCTGCCTTTTGTCCTATGGGGCAATATATTGGTGATGTTGTGTCAAATTATTCAACTTCATGCGGTGCCTCTGGGTTAGAAGATGATAAGTAAGCGACTAAAGTAGAAATCTTGCATCTTTTTGAAGAATCATCCATAAAATTATCAATCATCAACCAAACATGTTCATATTCAATTTTTTTCCTTTTCGAATCTTTTGTGAAAATTTTACGCACAAATGACAACATTTTACTTGACCTAACCACTTTTTCTTTGATTAGTAGCTTGTTTGTAGCATGCATTAAATTTTTTAACTGTTAGGTGAAGTTTACTTCATCGAGATTTTAATTGACTCACTGACGTCTTTGTGAAAATGCTATGTTTGACATCATTGTTGGATGCTTCTTTGATCCGCTCCCAATATTCAGTCAATGGTTGATCAACTCTAACAATTGAATTCTTCGACTCATTCAACCATGACCGAATTATAATCAAATCTTCTGGCATTAAGAGTGCTACACGAGGTTTCCTCTAAAACATATTTTCACCACTTCCATTAAATTGGATTTTATTGAGTCTGATCGGGGAAGGAAGTTCTATGTTGGATGAAGGATGAATGCTACTCATATTTGATGTCATTTGAGGTGGTGGAAACATAAAAATTTGCGGTGGATAAATATAATTTTGGGAATTTTTAGAACTTTCACTAATAAGAGATGAATGATTTTGCAATAAATTATAATAATACTCGTAATTAAATTGATTGGGATCCATAATTGGAGAAGAAGAAAAATGAGAAAATGAAGGATATGTGAAATGTTTTTACCATTGATGGAGATTTTATAATGTAAAAAAAATGCAAAGCAAAGCTTCAACGGTAAAAAATTGATGAACGACTATTGTTTTCGTGAGTAACGGTTACATTGTAACATTTATCTTTCTCCATCTGCATTCCCCTCTCTCACCTCTCCTTTCTCCATCTTTCTTCTCCATTTTATTTTTTTCGCCTCACCTCTCTTCCTCCCCCTCACCTCTCTTTCTCTATTTTATATCTCCTCTCTCAGATTTGCCTTCCCCCTTCCCGCGTCCTCCTCTATGTCACCTTCGTTTACCCTCTGTGTCCCCCTTCGCGTCCTCCTCCTCTGCATGTGACTTCACCTCCACGTTCCCTTTCATTGTTCCCCTTCGTGTCCTTCTTTGCATTCGCTGCCATTGTTGTTGTCTCCGTGGTTACCGCCACTACTGCATCTGCGGTTGGTGGTGCAATTTTATATATTTTTATTTTAATTATGAACAAGTGGCGGATCTTAACCATTGATTTTGGAGGGGCCAAATAATATATTATTAATAAATGATAAATAAATATAAAAGGAAGAAAGAAGATGAAAAGGTGAAAGAATAAAATTGTAAATATATACTTAAATATATTAAATGATCATTAAGTTTGAGGGGGACAAAATCATAAATTATATGAGAGTTACAAAACTGAGGAGCTACTGAGAGAATAAAATTGTAAATATACAAATAAATATATTAAATTTTCATTAAATTTGGGGGGGGGAAATCATAAATTACATGGAAGTTACAAAACTTTGGGCCCCCTTAACTCCCAAGAAGATCCGCCATTGATTATGAATCTAGTTATTGTAAATTGATTATTATTATTATTATTATTGATGGTTGATAATTTTGAAATTTTTGGTTGAGGATGTTTTGGATTGATGAAGATGATTTTACTTTGTTTTGCTTCATGATTTGATTGTGTTTGCTTGCGTTTGATGAAGATGATTTTATTATTATGTTTGTTTATTGGATTTATTTGTTGTGTTTGCTGAAGAATGATGAACATGATTTGAAAATATTAATATTTTATTTGAAATAATCGTTATATTCCCATGTATTTTTCTACTAATATGGAGAAATTCTACATGCCCCGCCACATTTTCTCTAATAGGATAGTTTCTTGAAGCATTCTCCCTTGGAGATGCTCTAAAATTGCATAATTAGAAGTTGAATGATTATATTGTGTATTTTATTTAGTTGGGATAGATATGAAAAATAAAAATTTAAATGGTCTTGCTTTATTAACTAACTCTAATTTATCTACTTGCAATAAATGTTATTTATAATTGTGATTCGATTTGTTTGAGTTAATTCTTGACCATCAAACTAAAATTGAACTGGTTTGTTTTAAAAAAGTTTAATTAAAAATTTCAAAAAATCTCAATTTTTATCGATTTTAGTTTTTTTTTTTTTAATTTTCAGGTTTTTTTTATTAGTTCAATTTTGAACACCCCGTAATATTAACCATGATTTTTTTTTACTACCATTAAAGATGATTTTTGTTTTACCGTCCACTAGACTATTTTTAGGTGATGTTAACGAGAGTGTTTTTTTTTTAACATTGATTATAATTGTTCTTAGACTAACATAGTTTGAAGTTATATTTTACTTATGTTAATATCATTTGAGAATCAATATTTTTTATCGATATTATCTATTTTTTTTTTATCTATGTTAGTAAGAATACCTTTTTGTTGAAACTAATTAGATTTAGCCGATATTATCTACTTTTATTTAGTGAGACTACCTTTTGGTTGAAACAAGTTAAGTTTCTTTAATTGACGTTAATAAGAATTAGAAAATACAATTAGATTCACATTTATGTAGACTAATTCATCCCTACCTCAAGATAAAAAAATTGAATTAAGGTTTTCCGTTTTAAAAAGTCCAGCGTAGAAATATTAATGCAATATAGGAATATTAAAATAGGTTTAATTCGATAAATCGACTCAAAAAATAAGTTAAAAAAATTTATGACATAAATTGAATAAAGTCTATTTTGATCATATAGTAGGCTTATGTGTTAAACAATTTTATAGAATAATAACTATTCTTAAATAAAAATAAAATTAATATTATTTTATTAAAAAATATAGATTATTACACATTTTGAATTAACTTATTTTAAGAATAAATATCAAAGTAAATATCTAACTAGAACTATCAAAACAGCACAATACAGATCCTAACCTGGTTTGGTCCTACTAACAAAATAAAAAAAGTTGATGGTCAAATTTGACCTATATTTTTAAATAACCATAATTTTTTGCCTTTGACCTTATATTAGGTTAATGGACAATTTTAGCTTGGTTGAAAATTAAAATTAAAATATTAATGTTTATATAAAAATAATTAATTAAAAAATATTTAAGTGAAAATTAAAAATTTATTTTAAAATTTTAAATTAAATCAATAAAATTATTTTGTATTTCAAATACAATGATTTAATATATATATATATATATATATATATATATATATATATATATATATATATATATATATATATATATATATAGAGAGAGAGAGAGAGAGAGAGAGAGAGAGAGAGAAGAGATTCATTTACTCTAAAAATAAAAGTTAAAAAATTATTTTGCACTATGATCATTTAATTTTTTAGTTATTTATTTATCTAAAATAATATTTCATCTTAATCATTACATTATACAACAAGATGTGAGAGATTTTTTCTTATGTTTGCTTTTAGAACAAGTGAATCTCTTATTAAATTAATTTATAATATATATATATATATATATATATACATATATATATATATATATATATATATATTATAAAATTATATTTAAAAAATTATTATTATTCTATAAAACGGGTTGACCCATAAGTTTGTGGTTTAACTTAACTAAAGCCCATATAGGAAATGACCTAAACAGGCCGGACCAAAATAGACTTAATTAAATTTATGTCACAAATTTTTTAGTTTAATCTGACCTATTTTTCTTTTAGATTGAATTATCGGGCTAAACCTATTTTAATACCTCCATCTCTAACAATAATCTATTTCAAGATCTAATGAGTGAGATTAATTATTATTTTAAGTTAATAAATTGCTAAAAAAATAAATAATGATAATAAAGAATAAGTTTTAAATTCTTATTTTGAGATTGAATGAATGCATTTTCTTATAATTTATATATTAAAAAATTGTACTTTAAATAAAAATTAATTTTATTAATAAAATTTAAATTTAAAAAAAAAATATATATATATATATATATATATATATATATATATATATATATATTAAATCTATCAAACCAAAATTGGGATGTTGTGTTTGCTTAACAATAGGGCCATAATAGGCTAAAAAATTTGTCTTGTTTTAAAACATAGGTCAGGTTGAACTATAATTTTTTTTATTTGACCCGTACGATCAAGTTAGGCTAGATCGAATAGCTCGTTTTGATAACTCTATCTATCTTAGTCCCGACATCGTCCAACTTTATATTTAAACTTAAACTTTAAAATATTTCATTTTCTTTCTCACATTAAATATAAGATAATTTCTTCTGTATTTTACATTTTTTACTTTTCTCCTACCCATTTTTTACTTTTTTTTTTTATCTTTTCCAATCTCTTCAACCAATCAGTTTATTATATTATTCTCTTTCTGTCACCTTTTGCTTTTTCACATTTCCTTAATCTCTCTAATCAGTTTATTTTTCTAATTTTTTTAACCAATTTGACAAATACAAAGTTAATATTTTTCTTATTTATCTCTCTCGTAAATATTCAGTGCCTTAATTATAAATAGTATTATTGTATTTTTAGTTTATCTTTATTAAATTTTGTTACGTTATATTTTATAGATTTTATTATTTCTATTTATCATATATCAAATTGTATCTTAATAAAACAATTATAACCATATATTAAATATAGTGTTATGCTAATAATAATAATAATAATAATAATATTCTATATCCATTTAAAGAAAAAATATTAAATATTTCTTATATATATATAATATAAATCTAATAGATTAAAAATATATTTAATTGATAATAATTATAAAATTATAAATATTTATTTATGTGTAAAAAACAATACATAAAAAACACTAAAATTAATTTACTATAAATATAATTATTTTTTTAAAATAATGTATAATGGTGAAAAAATCCAAAACAAAACAGAGATGAAATTAAGAATATGAATTAGGATGACAAAACAATTGAAAAACATAAATATCATTCTATATTTTTATTCATATTATTTTTGTACACATATACTATGATTTTATAGTATTTTATTCTAACAAATCAGGACTAAATATAGGAAGTTCTGATTATACAATATTTTGTACCGCTATACAAACCTATAATTTAGCTAATCAAATATCTTTATCCCAATACTCTCCCTCAAGTTGGTAAATGAATGTCATACATTCTCAACTTGTTCAATAATCTCCTAAAAATATGACTTGTTACAACTTTGGTAAGAATGTCTGCCAACTGATCTTATTCCAAAATATTTTTATCAAGCTTTTCCTTGATGAAAAATCTATCAACCTCCACATGCTTCATCCGATTATGTTGGACAGGGTTGTGAGCAATGTCGCGCGCAATTTTATTATCACAATACAACTGAATGGGACGTGTATGTGCATACCCTAAATCCTGGAGAAGTAGTCTGGGCCACAAACCTTCACAAAGTCCAAGAAACATTCCTCTAAGTTCAGCTTCTGCACTGGATCTAGCTACAACTTTCTGCTTCTTGCTTTCCATGTGACAAGATTACCTCCTACAAATGTAAAGTATCCAGAGGTTGATCTTCTATCGTCAAGAGCACCTGCCCAATCTGCATCAGTATAAACCATCACATCCTTGTAGTTGGAGTTCTTCTTAAACATAACTCCTTTTCCAGGAGCAGCTTTTAAATACTTTAAAATTCGTATAACAACATCCATGTGTTTTTCACCTGGATTGTGCATGAACTGGCTAACCACACTAAGAGCATAAGCTAAATCTGGCCTAGTGTGTGAGAGATACATCAATCTCCCTACAAGTCTCTGATATCTTCCCTTGTTAGTTGGAGTTTGATCTTCTTCAATGCACAACTTCAATCCCTCTTCAATTGGAGAATTTGCTGGTTTGCATGCTGTCATTCCAGTTTCTTTTAGTAAATCCAATGCATACTTTCATTGTGAGAGAAAAATACCTGACTTTGATCTTGAGACCTCAATTCCAAGAAAATATTTCAAAGTTCCAAGATCCTTCATCTCAAATTCTTTTGCCAAGTACTATTTCAATGCCTTGCGTTCCTCTAGATCGTTTCCTGTAACTATCATGTCATCAACATAGACAATAAGAATTGTAATCTTTTCTTCCTTTTTCTTTAGAAACAAGGTATGATCTTGGTTGCTCTGTTGGTATCCAAAAGCAAGCATTGACTTGGTGAATCTACCAAACCATGCTCGTGGCGATTGTTTTAGTCCATACAATGACTTCTTCAACTTGCATACCTTCTTGCTATGTGTATTCGGGATCCCACATCCTTCTGGTAGCTCCATATAAACTTCTTTAGACAATTCCCTGTGTAAGAAGACATTTTTTACGTCAAATTGTTGTAAGGACCAATCAAGGTTTACAACTAGAGATAACAATACTCGAACTGTACTAATTTTGGCTACGGGAGCAAACGTTTCAGTGTAATCTATTCCATATGCTTGTGTGTACCCCTTTGCCACTAATCTAGCTTCGAATCTCTCAATTGTGCCATCTGCATTAAATTTCACAGTATACACCCATCGGCATCCTACTGGTTTCTTTCCAACTGGACAATCTACTAATTTCCATGTTTTATTTCTTTGCAAGGATCTCATCTCCTCATTCATAGCATCCTTCCACCTGGAGTCAACTAAAGCTTCCTCCACACTGTTAGGAATAGATACAGTAGATAATTGACATATAAATGCGATATTTGAGTTAGACAAATTCTGGTTACAAACATAATTACTCATAGGGTATCTTGTCTTACTGGTGAGGTCAGGATCATAAGTAGGCTTAGGGATACCTCTAGTGACACGATCTGATAGAATTCTTTTTTTCTGTATTAGGTTCTTGAGGGGACGATTGGTGTGGTATATCATTAGCATCAACAGGCAAATTTTCGATCTCAACATTCTCAAAATCTTCCTCATTATGTGGTTGTTGATCATAACATTATTGCATACTTTCATCATCTCTTGATACAACTTTGTAACTTTCTTTCTCCAATCTGATCTCAATATCAATTTCTTGAGGAACAAAAGTTTGAACTTCATCATAATTCTCCCCCTGAATTTCAGACTCGGGGGAAAACTATATCAAGGTTTCATGAAAAACTACATCTATAGTAGTAAACATTTGCTTGGTTTGTGGATTGTAGCACCGATATCCTTTTTGGTGATCCGCATAGCCAAGGAACACACACCTTTCAGCTCTAGGAGACAACTTACTTCTCTGATGCTTGTGTAAGTGAACATAAGCAACACAACAAAAAACTCTATGTGTTAGTTAAGCAATTTTAGGACTTACTACTGCATCTGTAAGTGATTGAAGAGGTGTTTTATACTCAAGAGACCTGCACGGTGTTCGGTTAATAGTGTATACTGCATATGTGAGAGCTTCTCCCCAATATATTACTGGCATGTGAGCTCCAATTAGTGCAACTAGGACCACCTCCAATAGATGACGGTTCTTTCGTTCTACCACCCCATTCTGTTGTGGAGTACTTGGACAAGATCTTTGATGAACAATTCCTTTGGCTACTAAAAAATATTGAAGTTCTGATTGCATATATTCTTCTCTGTTGTCACTGCGCAGTACCTAAATTTGTGTTTTGTACTAGGTCTCAATCATTTTGCAGAATTTATGAAATAGTCCTCCAACTTCACTTTTGGACTTCATCAAACATAACCAAGTCATTTGAGTACAATCATCAATAAATGTTACAAACCATGTTGAGCCATCCAACATTGTAACCTTAGATGGACCCCATACATCAGAGTGAATGATCATAAAAGGAAGAAAACTTTTATTTAAAATTAAAGGAAAATGTGTTCTATGACTCTTTGCAAGCTCACAAACATCACAATAAAAGGTTGAAGTGTCTACTTGGTCAAATACATTTGGAAATAATTTTTTTATGTAACCAAAAGATGCATGTCCTAAACGCTTATGCCATAATCAGATATCCTCGCCTTTTCTTACTTCTTGAGACCTTTTTATTGCTAGCACTTGACCAAGTCTCTTTGAATCTTTTTCTGTCAGGTCCAGGTAATACAACCTTCCTCGCCTAATACTACAACCAATCATCTTCCTCGTTTGAATATCCTTAAAAACACAAGAGTCAGGCTAAAAAATTACAACATATAAAAGAGTTTTGGATATTTGCGAGACTGACAATAAGTTATATTTAAGAGAAGGAACAACAAGGACAATATCAAGATTCAAATTGTTTGAAATAAAGACAGTTCATTTTCCAATAATAGTGGATTTACTACCATTGACTGTGGATATACTTTTTTGTGAGAAAGGTTTAAGATTTTTAATTTGTCTAACATCAAACGTCACATGATCAGAACATGCAGAGTCAATTATCCATACATTATTCAGAACGGTAGATGTGCTTATTAAAGCCTTACCATTAGAATCATCACTACCTGCGATTGTAGCAAACATCATGTCTTTGTCGCCCTCTTTGTCAATGGCAGTTACAATAGCAGTTGAATTTCTTTTTGAATTCTTCTTCGATGCTCGACTGTGATCCCACCACTCGGGGTATCCTATGATTTCATAACATCGTTCCTTTGTGTGTCCATCCTTATTACACTGAGTACACTTGTAGTTACCTTTTTCAAAATCTTTTGATTGCTTCGATTTGCTGGCTGCTTCTTTGTCATCATAGCTGTGGAATCAGAAATCATATCTTCTGTTTTCAACGTTGTTCGCCGGACTGTCTCTCTGGATCAATGCATAGCATTCTTCTAAATGAGGTGCCACTTCTTTGCGCAAGATTTCTCCACGAACTTGCTCAAAATCATCATCTAGTCCAGCAAGGAATATATGCACCCTTAATCTTTCAATGGACTTCTGATATGACTTCACATCATCAGGGTCCTTCATGACTAATATGTAATGATGGTCCAATTCCCTAAAAATCTCAACCAACTCCCCATAATATTCAGTTAAGGTTCTATTATTTTGTTTTGCAGTGAATGCCCTTTAATCCAGGGCAAACACCTGTAGCTCATTACTTTCATCATAAAATACCTTTGACAAAGCATTCCAAATATCGATGGCAGTGGGTAAGTGAATATACCTTTTCATAATTTTTTGCTTCATGGACATCAATAACCATCTTTTCACTTTTTGGTTTTCAGCATACCATTTTTCATATCCCTCATCGTTCTCTATTGGAGGCTTCACCTTCCCACGGATATAGGACAATTTTTCCCTCTCTGCAATGTGCATCTCCATTAGTTGTGACCATACGTCATAATTGGATTCATTTAGGATGATGTCTGCGTTGAAGACACCTTCAGATTGAACAACCATTGGAATTAGTTTTTTTGTCATCTCTCCAATTAAGATCTTCAAGGATTTTGAAAGAAAAAGAAAAAAGTTATAAGCTCTGGTACCAAATTGAAAACACATAGAATTCATTCTATATTTTTATTCATATTATTTTTGTACACATATACTATGATCTTATAGTATTTTACTCTAACAAATCAGGACTAAATATAGGAAGTTCTGATTATACAATATTTTGTACCGCTATACAAACCTATAATTTAGCTAATCAAATATCTTTATCCCAACAAAAACAACTTAGGTTCTATGGTCCGACTCATCAATCCATCAAAAAATGATAAGATAGGTTGGTGGTTTTAGCCCTCCAGCCCATTTTGACCTACCATACCCCACCCGTGAATCAAGGACAAAACAAGATTGACTAACCTACTTACTTATTTAAAAAAATATTTATATATTAAAAAAATTATAATTAAAAAAAGTTTATTTTTTGTGTTATGTTATTAAAATATGTAAATATAT
Organism: Sphenostylis stenocarpa; assembly: GCA_963425845.1. Taxonomy (NCBI): domain Eukaryota; kingdom Viridiplantae; phylum Streptophyta; class Magnoliopsida; order Fabales; family Fabaceae; genus Sphenostylis; species Sphenostylis stenocarpa. Next base: position 65,769,810 of record OY731400.1, read on the forward strand.
TATAATTTAAATTATAAGAAGTAATTAATTAAATTTAAATTATTAATTATAATTAATTATTTTAACAAATAAATATAATTACTTTTTAAATTTATCTAATAAAAATTCTAATTAATAAATAAAAACTTAAAAATTATTTATATAATTAAATATATATTTTAAAAATATCATATATAAATTTTTTTATAACAAAATATTATTTAATAGATGAATTGAGATTTATAATTTATCCTAATAACAATCCAGTCTCATATTTAGTAAACTAGAAATAAAATAAAGGAGTTGATAAATTTGTCATCTAGGACAAATAGATTAAAAAAGTAAAAGAAAAAACGGCACAATTGCCCATATATGATAAGAATTATCTCGTTGATAAAACCTAATCTTGATAGAGAGAAAGAATCATGACCAACATCTCACTAAAAAAAATATGATTGAATGATTTTTTTTTAATTAATAGCTATTACTTATAGTATTTAATGATGATTGAATACGATAAAAATGAAAATTTATTGTATTATTTAAATAAAATATTTAAAAATAATCAACTTTTTAATAAAAATAATTAATATATTTTAATTTTATTATCGAAATTATTCAACGATGAATATAATACTGTAACAAATAATCACGAGGGAAAGAACTTTAGTGAGTCTATTCCTTTGTGAATAGTATTCCATGTTGTATTTTAATTTGAAAATTTTCAATCCAGAATTTTTATGGATCCATTAATGGGATGCACTCTAAAATACTATAAATTTCTGGAAACGTTATTCTTGGATCTATGTAACTCACAGGTGTATTGTCTTTCCCCATAAATATGGTGGTGCTGAAAGATATCATGGGGTGCAGGAAGAAAACAATGATGCGCTACAATTTCAGAAACCCATTTTCAATTTACAAAGGTCCACTAGGGAGTCCACTAGTGACGGAACTAATTTCCCTTTATTTATTTAATTATTTGTTTCCATTAGTGGATTCCAACTACAGATTTAATTAATTATTTATTTATGATAGTCTATTCCTCTTATTTAGATACATTTCTGTTGATATCCATTTATTCAGAGTAAAGAATAAATAAATAATTATTAATAATTTAACTAATTAACATAAAATTCATTTATTATTATTAATATTATAAATGAGTATAATATATGTACATTGTCGTTTAATTTATGTAAAATTTATAAATTAAATAATTAATTAATATTTAATTTAAATAATTTTTTTTATAATAGGATAAAATATTAATTTTAATTATGAATAATACTATTGATAATTATTCTATTTTTAAAAAATTATACTAATTCAGTTCAATTTTAAGATAAAAAATATAAAATTATTTTATTTTATATTATTTTATTTTGTTTTGTAAATATTAAATTTTGCTTTAATTTTATTAGTTAAATTATTAAAAACCATTTATTCAATTAAAAAGATACAAATATTATTATTTATTTTAATTTATTATTTTCATATTTGTTAATTAATTTTACTTTCTTACCTAGATTTTTTTCTTATATTTTTTCTATTCTTGTTATGGTCAAAATTCTTGTAATTGTAATTCAAAAAATTTAGGTGGGTTGTTTTCAAAAGATATTCAAAAAGACGAACATATGGATCTATATTAGTTTAATGAAAAGGGAACAAAGTAGGTGAAAAAAGGGATAATCTCTTAACTTTTGTCTAACATTTTTTAGAAGTTCGTGCTCTAGAATGAGAAGATTTATGGAAATTAAATTGGTACAGGTTCAAAGTTAAATGGATATTTGATTAAATTGAAATTAATTATTAAATAGATTGAATAATTGATTAAAACTTCCCTTAAGATAAATAGGAGAATAATTTCTTACAAAAGAAAAAAGTGATATTCTTGATAGGACATTTAACTAAAAAAATAAAGATACTTCATAACTATTTTAGTGAAAATATTTTATTCTTCTGGATTATCTTTTAATGTTACAAAAAATTTCTAATATTATCTGAATTTATACTTGTTTGTTATAAATAATAATTTTAGTAATATTATTCTTCCTTATCACGGTACTTTGAGAACAACAATCTTACAACAAGAAAAAATACATGTTGAGAAGTTATTCAAATAAATTAAATCAACGTAAAATAAAAGAAGGGTTATCATAGTCAAGTGAGAGGGTTCTTATATTTTTAAAAGTTATTAATGCTTTTGATGAAATACAAATAAGTGTTGCATAATTGATAGAATGATTGAAGTTTTTAAGAAAGTAAGAAAAAAAATATTGTACATATTATAATAAATAACGTTCTTGTGTGTAACGTGTTATAATAAAATATTGTACATATTATAATAAATAATGATTATTAGAGTTTCATTTTGTAAGTTGTGCACACAAAAAATATAGAAAAATATTTTTATTTATAGTGAATATAATTAGATTATTTAAATTATTAATGATGTTTCTTTAATTAAAAATTTTATCATTAACCACTTCATGATATTGACAATTTTTAATTATTTTTTATATTTAAAATTGTTTGTTGGTGTGGATACACGTTTTGCATCTTTTATAGTAATGTTGAAAAAAATTAAAATTTGAAAAATTATTTGTAATGCATAGTTATTAATGAATAATGAAATTCTTATTCAAAAGATGATGTAAACAAAACCAAAATTGTAAAAGAATTTATTTAAAATGATATATAATGAGATGTATTTTAATTTTCACTAAGCCTATTTATATTTATAACATGGTCAGAGTTTGTAATACCAATAATCCCACGTCATATATAAGATATGAAATAATATAATAGAAAAAAAATAAAGATAATTATATATAAACAAAATGAAAAAGAGAAAAATAGTAGATACATGGTATACTAATTGATAGGATAGGTGACTTGAAAATTGAATTCCTCTTTCAGAAGAAGCGGATCCACGGGCTAAGGACGACGACACTGCCCCCAACTCACACCTAAAAGCTTTCCCTCTCTCTATATATATAATTTAAATTTTTTATTTTTTAATTTTTTCTATTTATAATAAATATCATATTTTTTTACACAATTTCTCTTTTTTTTTTCTTTTTTCTTTCTATTTTTATCTTTCTTCTTTCACATTTTCATTTTCTCACTGTAATCTTTTCTATTAGACACTCATCTTACCTTTTACATGTCTATATTTTATTTTTATCATTCATTAACTCTCATTTTTTTTTCTTTCATGGTTTCACTTTATAATATAAAATAAAAATTTTATTTTCCTTTTTTAGTTTTCAATTTTTTTTATAATATTATCTCTATAACATGCAAATTGTATTATTTTTTTAATTTTTAGTTTTTTTTGTCTTAAACAAAGGATATATCACAATAATTTTTTTGAAATAAAAAACAATAAATAAATTTATTTTCTTTATTGTTTTTGTTTATTATTATAGCTGTTAACATATATAGTGTAATATAAAAATATGAAATATTGAAATAATTTTTTTTATTTGTTATAAATTAGTTAATTATTTTAATAATTTATGATACTCTATTTTGATGTTAAGATTTGAAAAAAAGTTCAAATTAAATTTTAAAGATATCTAAAAATAAAATTATAGGCTATTTTTTAAAAGAAAAAGAGGACATATGAAATCAACTTTATTTTCTAAAATTGAAATATAATTAATATTAATAAATATGTAATATGTTTATTTTTATATAATAATTAATTTTTATATATTAGGTTCCCTCGTCTAAAATTCGTCATTCTATTCTTGCTCTCTTTATTGTATGGGTGACTATTTGAATCTTAGATCAAATTATTTATAAATACTATTTTTAATAATTTATATATAAAAAAGTATTTAGAAAGTTATTATTTTTATAATATAATTTTTTTCTTAATTTTTAATTATATACATTACAAGGAAGATTATATTTAAGAGCCTCTACTTAAAATTTTACCATAAGGATAAAGAGATTTCTAGAAAGAGGAATTAATGTTGGAAAAAACTTTTTATGACTAGTGATGATAGATGAAATGTTACACTTAGTCATTTTAACTTCTCCTCAAAGTCATTTAATAGAAGATAGGTGGACATTGGATTCTAAATTTTGGTGGGTGATGCATGATTTTAGTGCCTCTCTCTTTCAAAAATTAGCATTGAAATATAACATTGTTATATAACACTTATTCATTTATTCACTTTTTGAAAATAAATAAATTGAATCCTAAAAAAAGTGGTTTATGTATATTAATTTGTGATTTTTGACAAGGTAAATTAAAGAATATAATCAAGAAAATTCTAAAATGTGAGACATTAAAAAAAATATATGAAATGACTTTAATAATGTTGAAAACCTAATAATAATAATAATATTATTATTATTATTATTATTTTTTCGAAAGTTATTTTATCTATAAATAATGGTTAAGGGAATATAATTAATATTAATCTTATTTTTAAGTAATAAGTACTTAATTATAGATTTTAATTCACATTTTATTTTTTAATTTATATATACATTTGAATTAATATGTTTAATTTATATACTTAGATATTATATATATATATATATATATATATATATATATATATATATATATTATTTTTTATAAGATGAATCACCGTATCATATTTGTATCATTTTCGATACTATTTTAGGAGCATCATTTTTTAATACATATACACAAGTTTGAGCTTTGATCAACACATTCATCCTCTGACGCCCAACGTTTACATTAATTGCAAATTAGGGAATGGAGCCATTTTCAGTAAACCTATCAACTTGAGTAATGTCAAGGAATGTGTGAACCCCACTTGCTTGGAGAAACCTGCAATGGTTGCAAAAGCAAAGTCAGCTTACAAAGTAAAAGGCTTTTAAAGAAATTGTTGAAGTGGCAAAATGACATACTCGTCTCTAAAAGCTCGTGCCATAGACAAACAACCTCCCTGAACAGATGATTGCAGGTTCACAGCAATGTTTGGGTTGTGAATACTTTGCCTCATATGAACCCAACCATGCTGTCCATCTCTATCGTTTGACACTTTTGCCCTGAATTTGCCACAATCAATAAAATTAGTTTTGGTGAGCAAAACATAGAAACCATAAAATAAGAATTGTTGAAACTTGAATTTTCTTTAACTTGTTTCCACCTGTACATTTGAGCATCAATGGGAGCTGGGGCATCATTTGTATCAACAAGACACCCTTCACTCACCCAACAATCACCACATGAGTCTAACTCCCACCCTTTAAGCCTCCCTTCCTGTATCCAACGAAACTCTTTATATTTTGACCAATTTTTAAACATTGAGAACGAATGGGATTAAAATAGTGTATTAGAGAGTGAGTGTGTTCATTATATTTTTCTTCCAATAACATACCTCAACGTAGTTTCTGAATGTTTCAATGGCCTCAGATCCTTTAGCTTTAGCAAGTCGTGGTTCAGAGATGATGTTTATCCTAAGCTCTACTGATTCATAGGGTTCTTCAAGATCTTCTATAAGACTGCCAATCCCTTCCCTTGATCCACCAAGCTTCATCCGTACCATTTCAATTATGATTTTGACCACCATGTAAGCCCCTATACCAAAAAGGCAGAAGAAAAATGGGACGTTAAAACAATGGAACTAACTGATGCATGGATACTATTATTGAGTTCAACCCACCATCATCAAGGAAATAGTTTTCTTTGAGAGCACCATGTCCAGAAGTTTCCATCATAAGATGTGTTTCAATTCCATCACTGTTGAGCTGAACTCCCTTGTCAATGACATTTCTGTATCCAACACGGTATAGGCAATGGTGACCCCCTCTATCAGTTATGAATCTGGTGAGTGCCATGCTTGTGCGAGCATCAGTTACTATAGTTGATCCTGGATGTTCCCTTAGCACAATGGCAGACATAAGAGCAATGAGTTTGTCACCATTTATAGGGTTCCCTTTGTTATCAACCACGCCACTTCTGTCTACATCAGTGTCGAAAACTATGCCAAGATCAGCTGAGTTTTCTAGCACTGCTGCTCTGGTGAGTGCCATGGCAGTTTTGTCCTCAGGGTTGGGAATGTGATTCGGAAACATCCCATCAGGGTTCAGATGCAGAGATCCAAAGGTATCTGCACCAAGTTTGTCCAACACATCCCATGTGAAGAATCCTCCTGACCCGTTTCCAGCATTTACTATTATCTGCACGTTTTGTTCATTTCATTGCAATCAAAGTGTGAAATTTTCAGCCCCGCATGTCCAATGAGAATAGAAGATGAACACTTCAAATTGAAACACAAGAGAGATCAAGTTTTAATAGGATTACAGTCCTAAATATCTTTTTTTTGAACACGAGGCAGACATTAGGCATGTGTAACAAACAATTATTAACTACTTATCTATTATACCTGAAATCCCTGAAGTGGAGTGTCATAATGCAGAGGATGATTGATTCTCTCCTTGATGATTTCTCGTAGGTGCATTGCATAAGTGCTCATGAAATCAACTTTTGTTGGAAGAACACTAAGCAAAGTAGACACCTTGGCCATCCTGTTTGCATATTTTCTAGCCGCTTTATCACATATTTCCTCCACCTCTGTTGAAGTCAGTCCACCTCTCTTTGTAAAAAATTTCAGACCATTTCGTGTGTAAGGCAAGTGGGACGCTGTCATCTGCATCATAAAATGCATAATTAATTTGAAGCATTTTTATTAGGCCCTAATTGTGACAGAACCATCACATCTATATCATAAGCTTCTCAGTATTAGTCTTCAAGCCTATGCTTTTCACCTTGGATCCCCAGTGATACACAACTTGTAGTTACAATTTTAATATTTTGTTAGGTTAAATATTTGAACATGAAGTAGGACTAGATTGATCAATGGATTAAGGTAGTGGTTAAGCTTTACACTTACAAATTGTAAGACGAATCATCTGTGTTATATTTTATTATATACAAAAACTTGGTAAACCAGTGGTAGTCACAGTGCCAGAAGCAATAAAGTAGCACTAAGCCACTAGAAATTATTCCTATTATAAATTTTGAAACCTACCATGATTGAAGCATCGTAGACAAATGGAGGCAACAATGTGCTCATGAAACAAGCTGGTGTGGTAGCTAGTCCCATGTCAAACACCATGCAACCTGCACGAGCAAGACCTGCAAAGACTGCAACACTCAATTTCGACCCTGTAATTCTAGGGTCACGTCCCAGAGACACTCTCACATTCTCCACAGGGTATCCTTGTTCCTTCTTTAAACCATTGATAACCCACTCCCCAAAACTCTCTGATATTGCCTCAACAGCAGGTGGAGTAAGGTCAACTGTTCTGCCTTTTTCACCTTCCAATGCCACTCCTCTAACATCTGAACCATTCTGAAGCCTCCTAATCTTGTCCAATTCTTCATCCACCACAACTTCATCATACTTCGCTGTGCCAAACGATTTGACACATATGGATTTATTGAATGGCACAGAAAATGAGAACCCAAGTTGATGCAGTGTTTTCTTCCCTGCTGAAGAAGGAAACTTTGTTTTGTTGTGCAAAGATGTTGAGAAGTTCGGAGAAGTAGAAGCAGCCATTGTTTGTTTTGTTGGCGCTCTTGTTTTGTTTGAATAAAAATCAAGTTTTGGGGAGATAAGGTAAATGCAGTAGCATTAAACCATAACCTTACAAATCCAATATCTCAGGAGCAAGAAAATATCTTTAGCAAACTCCCAAGTTTTTTGTACATCATTTTGTCTATATGCCAATTGTTTTGTCATTAATTGATTGAGTTGCATGTGATATTTTCTAAATAAACTGAGCACCTGGTATATTTTGCATATACTACTTGTGTAACTAAAATGTGTTCATGAACTTTATGGTTAGTTGTCATTACTCACTTGATTTGTTTAAGCACAATTGACCAAGTTTGTGGCTAGTATCAACTGAAATGCCAAAGCAGTTTTTATCCGTAAGTGGAGCTAACAGCATCAGAACTAAACTTTTCTCTTTACTTGTTTTGGATGAAAAACTGGGGAACCAAATATTTATGCAGAAAATTCCAATTCTTCAATAGACAGGAAATGCTTGTTTTCTTTGAATCTCCAGATAGTACAAGTAAAACTAATTGACCTTCGAGAAATTAAAAGTCTCACCTGTTTCTGAGAACCATAAAATCAATATCTACTTGGTAGTGGACAAGTTTTTTTTTTTTTTTGTAATAATTAGTTTAGGGTCACACACTCACATATTTATCTGTCAAGACAAACCATGTACAGAAATAGAAAATGCAAAGAGATACAATTTTTTTTTTTCAGAAAAAGTTATAGTAGACATTTTCAGAAATATATATATATAAAGAACCATGTGTTAAAGAGTGTAAATCCTCAAAAGTAAAATAATAAAGTATTTATTAAAGTAATTAAATTATTGATTATTAGAATCGTAATTAAATTATATTTTTTTGTCCTCTTACATATTTATTCCAATTAAAGAGATTAATCATGGTAATGTCACCACTAGCTCAACAAGTTTTCACACTTTTAATACAAGTTATTCATTTTATATATGCTATTATTTATTTTTATTCAACTCTTTTTCATAACATTTTTAATAAAATAAAATTACAGCAATATAATTGTCTTCTAAGTAGAATAATATAATATAATATATTATATTATATTATATATATTACTTACATAATAATAATAATAATAATATTATTATTATTATTATTATTATTATTTACGTACCGTGTACAATTTTTTTTTCAATATCATTTTTAACAGAATAATGTGAGTTACTACAAATTGTTATAATGAATTATTTACACTTATTATTTTCCTTGCCATATTATATATATATATATATATATATATATATATATATATATATATTTGTGGTATAAAAATGAAGAATATTGATGTTTAATTTTCTTAAAACTTTCACATATTAATGCATTTAATGTTCAAGTGACACAAAGAAAATAAAAAATAATCAGATAAATAAAATAAATGTGGGCATAGATAAAAAAATGAATTTGATACAACTTATTCTTTTTATTTGGTATAATAAATAAAATAGAATTATTTGTAATTATGTTATCTGTATTGTCACTTAAATTATAATTTAAATTATAATTATTTTTTTCGGCTTAATTATTTTTACTCGTATCCAAAACATAAAAAATATAATTTTTACTTAAATTATTCGAACAGAAATCACAAAATAAATTATATAATATATATATATATATATATATATATATATATATATATCAGTATAAATTTAAATATTCTATTTTAAAAAATACTTTTTATAAATTATTTTCGAGGAAAAATTAAAAAAATGTCTTTTAATATATAAATACGCATTAAATTTTGTTACAATTAATTATTTAATGATAATTTTATTATATAAATTCAATTGAAAAATTATATCTAAATATACATATATTTTCATTTTATTTATTAAATTTAATAATATATGTTTTATTTAAACAATATATTAATTAATGTATAAAATAATACCAGTACATTTATAATTACTATATTAATAAAATTAGTTAAATAAAAAAAAATTTGTGTGTATTACCTTATGTATTATATTAACATATTTTCAAAATTTTCTATTTTAAAAGATATAATAAAAGGATAATTTTTTTTCTTTAGGAAAACTTTTTGCCCGTGATTTAATTACCATATAGATGATTTTGATTTTTATTATAAAGTAATTTTTTTATCATATTATATTTTATGTAATATAATAATTATTTTGATAAAATCATTTATCATAATTTAATACATATTATTATAATAAATATTATGATAAAAAAATTCTCTTATAATTATAATTTAAATATTTGTTATCATATGATTATTATAAATAGAATATTAAATATTAATAATATAAAATCAATATATATAGCATTTATTGGATGAATATTAAAAAAATTATTTATTAATTTATATATATTGGGATGTGATAATTGAAACTACTCAAATAAGTTTCTTAATGGTTAATATTTCTTAAATCTGTCAATAGAAAATTCTTAAGAAAAAAATAAATATTTTCTTTAACATTAAAATATAATGATAATTGATAAATTATTTATTTTATTTTAATTTATACACCTAATAAGTTATACTGCTAGTTGAATAAATATTAAATATAATTGAGTACTTGGTAGATGTCTATTTTGATTAATATATTATCAGTTTAATATTAAACCTTTGAAGTTACAGACAAACAAGTGTTCTAATTTTTACTAAAATAATATTGGATTATTAAATTAGAAAATTTAATATGATCAAATAATAATTAATTTTATATGAAATTTTATTATATCATTTGTTAGCAATGAAAGTAAAATATTTAGATATTTATCATAAAATTTGATTGAAATCTTTTAATGAGATTTGATTTTTGAATGAGATTTGATTTTATAAAATAATAAGAAAAATACAAAACGGTTAAAAAATATATATTGTTAATTTTTTGTTTCTCGAACGTACTATAAAATTAATGTTAGGATTGCCCATTTCCATATAACATATTTTTGAATAATCTCTCTTCTCTCTCCGTACCAAATATTTTAAAGATTGTCTTTATTTTTATCCCATTTACAATTGTTATAACAAAAGTTAATCTTGGTCAGCGCACCACACCAAGAGTCCTCGTATAATTAATTGTTGAATGTTTCATGTTGTTGTCGGATCAAGTAATTTAGAAAAACTATAAGGTTTCATACTTTTTTAAGGTTTCCTTATTGTATTAAAAAAATTACTTACAATAATTCAATAAATATATATATATATATATATAGCTCATATCAATTGTTTTTAATTATTTTTGTTTCATTGGTGCCATGACTGAAAACACATGTTTAAAGGAATTATAAACTGAAATACGTGGTCATTCCAATAAACTTTGTAAATTATTGGATTTATTGGAACTTTGTGACAGTGAACAATGAGCTCATATTCAACAAGTCCAGGTTCATACTCATGCTTGTATGGATCAATTCTAACAATATTTAGATTTACTAGTGAAATCACAATTGAAAGCAATAAAGAGGAGATTGATGGAAATGTCCCTACATTCCTAATAGATGATCTTGATGATGATTCAAGTCAACACCATTCAATATGAATTAAGGACAAACTGAATTTAAGACGTTGGTGACAATGTGAAACATTTTTCTACATGTCCAAGATATGATTTTGATAAAGACGATGATTCAAGAAAGCCCAAGATGATTCATGAAGACTAGATATATTCTTAGAATACTGTATATGGAGGTACAAGTTAATGAAGTGGTATTATGCATAAATCTCCAAAGCATAAGTGTGATAAAATTTCATAACATGACGTTTTTCACTATCATAATCAATTATGATACATCAAAAAATGGAAAAGCGATTTTCTCTTTGTCATAATCGATTATACTTGTAACATAATCGATTATGGCAATTTAAATTTGAAAAATATATCTGTTTTGAAGAATAAATATTTTTGAATATATCCTGATTTTATCCACGAAAATATTAATGTCCAACGACCATTTTCTGATGTTATTTTTCTATTTAATTAAGTTTTGATGGAAAATCAAAAACACAATTATAGAATTCGAAAATACAATTTACATTCAATCAGTTTTGAGAAAAGAATTTTGAGCAAGGCAATAGAGATCTTTTACATGTTTTGAGAAAACCCTTTTCTCCATTGCCTACTGTGCTTTCATTGTTAATCACACTTGTTTTTAGAGGTTGACATTCTACAGACTTCTACAATTTGTTGTCTCCATTACCCAAGTGTGACTATTCTTATCTTACTCCTTCATCCTTTGTGTATTTAGGAGGTGTGTTCATCCCTTTGATTTGTTTAGGGAGGTGTTCATCCCTAGTGTGATTCTAGGGAGATGTTCATCCTTAGTGGGATTCTAAGGAGATGTTTTTCATCCTTTGATTTGTTCAGAGGAGGTGTTCATCCCTAGTGGGATTCTAGGGAGGTGTTCATCCTTAGTGGGTTTCTAAGGAGGTGATTGTCTTTTTAATTAGTTTACTTTTTACTAGTTCTTCTGCTGAGTTGATTGTAATTTGTAAACTGAATTTGAAAGATAGTGAATTGGGAGTCACTCTTGTGTTAAGAGTTGACTGGGAACTGGATGCAGGATTGGCTATACCCGAACCAATATAAATCACTATGTGCTATTCTCTTTCCCTTATCTCTTTCTCTTTTCCTGATTATATTATCGCTTCCGCTTTATCTATGTTCAAACAAATTATTGACTTACAAAATAATTTTTTAATTTGACATCTATTTTAATTTGTGCATCTATTCACCCCCCTCTAGATGTCATTTGTCTAACAACAATCTCAATTCCATGGTGTCTCTTCGGGTGTGATGCCACTGCATGTTAAGGACATATCCTTGGAATTTCCACATTTTGATGGACAATCATTAGTGTTAGAGTGGATTTTTAAGGTACAAAAGTTTTTTAACTATCACCATACATTGGATGCTGATAGAATAAAGATTGTTGCAATGCATTTCAAAAAGATGTTGTGTCTTGGTTTCAAATGCTTCAACGCCTATCTATAGTTAGATCATGGATAGATTTAACACGTGCTTTGGAATCCCAGTTTGGTCCCTCTCTTTTTTACTACCCTATGGGTGATATGTTTAAATTACAAAAAACTAGTACGATTTTTTATTATTATCTGAAGTTTATGTCATTGGCAAACCAATCAATTGACTTATTTGATGAAGCTTTATTAAATTATTTTTTGAGTGGTTTACATGTTGAAATTAAATGTGATGTGGTAGTTCAAACTCCTACTTTTTTTATATTCACCCATGGTTAAATCTAACCCAGTGTCTGTTTGAAGTTATTCTCCAGTGTCTTCAACGAGTTTTAATACCACACAACAACAACCCAAACCTGTGGTTAAATCATATCATCCACCATTATTACCAAAACTTACAACTCCACCCTTGACTAATAGTAATGCCAAAAAATAAGTTAAGCTAAAATGAAACTTCATAGAGAAAAGGGATTATGCTATTTTTGTGATGAAAAATTTACTTTTAACCATTGTTGCTCAAATTGGTAGTATTTGTTTTTGAATTTGGAAGATGACTCAGTAGATCCTAATTATGAGTCACCACTTGATCTTGATCAGCATGTCGTTAATGAAGAAATTGGGTTTGAGGACCATCATTTATCACTTAATGCACTTAATGGTGGTTTAGTGTGGGTACAATTTGATTCTTAGCTTATATTGACAAGCTACCTGTGATTGTTTTAGTGGATGATGGGAGTTCAAATAAATTTTTGCAACCTCGTCTTGCAAAATTTTTGAACCTTCTGGTGGAATCAACACCCATGTTCAAAGTAATAGTGAGAAATGGGAATTATATGACAGTAGAAGGTTTAATTTAGAAATTGGTCATACATGCTCAAGAAAAATGATTTCAAATGCCTGTGTATTTACTTCCAATTTCAGGTGCATATCTTATTTTGGGAGCTAACTGGTTGAAAACTATAGGTCCCCATGTGGCTGATTATGGATCCTTGAATTTAAAATTGTTCTACAATGGTAAGTTTGTTAGTTTGCAAGGGGAGGTTGATAATATTCTAGTGCAGGCTCATTTGCATCATATCCGTAGAATGGTAAACACTAATTCCATTGCAGAGGTCTATAACATGAAATTGATTGATCCCAATGTTCACTCTTTTCCTTTGTTAGAATTACCAGCTAATATAGAACTAGAACTTGCATTACTATTGAACACATATGCTTTAGTTTTCTCTATACATTCAACCTTTCCTCCATCACGGGCACAAGATCATTCAATTCCTTTAATGGAAGGATAAACTCCAGTGAAGGTGAAACCATATTACTATTCTCATAGTCAAAAGGAGGAAATTGAGAAGCTTGTTACTGAGATGCTTCAGGAAGGAATTATCCAGACAAGCAAGAGTCCTTTCTCTTCACCCATTATTATACTTGTGAAAAAGAAGGATGATTCTTGAAGGGTATGCACTTTTTCTAACACTAACTGTTGATGAGCTTTTTGGTCCCACGATTTTTTCTAAGTTAGATTTGCGATCGAGATATCATCAAATCTTGTTGAATCCAGAGGATCGTTACAAAACTGCCTTTTGCATGCATCATGGACATTTTGAGTGGCTTGTCATGCCTTTTAGACTCACAAACGCTCCAACCACTTTTCAAATTCTTATGAATGAAACATTTCAAGACATATTGAGAAAATTTGGTCGCGTCTTTTTCGACGATGTCCTTGTATATAGTTCATCATTAAAGGAACATGTGTATAATTTAGAAGTGGTTTTGCATATTTTGCAACGTAATCAATTGTATGTAAAATCTCCAAATGTTCATTTGGAGTAAAGGAAATAGACTATCTTTGTCACACACTATCAGGATCCAAGGTTACTATGGATTGTAACAAAATTGAGGCTGTCAAAATGTGGTCGAGATCAATTAATTTGAAATTGTTGCATGGTTTTCTTGGTTTTACTGATTTTGTTTGGTATTACCGACAATTTGTTAAAGCGTATGCCCAAATAGCAGCTCCACTAATTGATTTGCTGAAGAAAAATGCTTTTAAATGGATTGAAACAACGACCATGACCTTTACACAATTGAAGGAAGCACTCACTACAACACTAGTTTTGGTAATACTAAAATTTTCAGAACCTTTTGTTCTTGAAACAGATGCTTTTGGTTTGGGTGTAAGAGCAGTCTTAAGTCAAGGTACTCATCCCATAACTTATTTCTATAAGAATTTGTCATTAAGAATGCAAAAATAGTCTGCATATACACGTGAGTACATGAGCTTTATGTGATTACTGAAGCATTGACAAAGTTTAGACACTATCTCTTAGGCCACAAGTTTATTATTAAAATGGATCAGAAGAGCTTAAAGGAATTAGTAGAGCAACATTTACAAACACCAGAGCAACAACAATGGTTACCATAGTTCGTGGGCTTTGATTTTTCAATTCAATATAAACCAAGAAAAGATAACATCCCAGATGATGCGTTATCAAGGAGTGTGATGATGGCATGGTCAATATCAACAAGTCAATGGTATAAAAGGGTGGTTGGACTAACTCAAAAAGATGTTAGGTTGAAGGACCTATATGATCAATGTGTAGTAGATCAATTATAGTCCCAAGAGTATATGATTAAGGATGGGTTATTGTTTTGGGAGGGTCGTATCTTGTTGTCATTGGATGAGGACATTATTAATCAGGTGTTGTTGGAATTTCATTCTTTGGAAGTAGGAGGTCACGTTGGAGTTTCAAAAACCATGGTTAGAATTTGTTCTCAATTCTTTTGGTCGGAAATGCAACAGAGGATTAGAACATTTGTTCGTGAATGCCAAATTTGCCAACAAGCTTTACCAATGGGTTACTACAACCCTTGCCAATCCCATTACATGTTTGGGATGATATAGCAGTCAATTTCATCACTGACTTGCCCTTGTCACATGGGTACTCAACAATTATGGTAGTAGTGGACCGACTCTCCAAGTTTGGTCATTTTATACCACTCAAGGCTGAATATACAAGTAAGATTGTTGCTAAAGGTTTTGTTAACAACATAGTCAAATTGTATGGTGTACCTAGTTCCATTGTATCAGACAAGGATAGAGTTTTCATTAGCTCATTTTGGCAACATCTTTTCAAAGTTCAAGGTACCACACTTGCTATGAGTTCTTCATACCATCCCCAATTAGATGGACAAACCAAGGTTTTGAATAAAACTTTAGAAATGTATCTTCGATGTTTCGTTTTTTACAATCCAAAATAATGGTATTCTATGCTTCCATGGGCTTAATTTTGGTACAATTCTTCTTTGCATCAGAGTATTGGAATGTCCCCTTTCAAGGCTTTATACGGTAAAGATCCTTCTACTGTTATAAGGTATGAAACTGCTTCCACTGATCCAATTTCTGTTTAATATATGTTCCAAGCTCGTGATGCAATACTTCAACAATTGAAATTGAACTTGTTTAAGGCTCAACAATACATGAAACAACAAACTAATAAAAGACAATGAGATATAAAGTTTGATGTAGGTGATTTGGTTTTAGCAAAGTTACAACCTTATAAACAACATTTTGTTGCCTCAAGGACAAATCAGAAGTTAAGTATGCATTTTTTTGGTCCATTTGAAGTCTTTGCAAGAATTAGAGAAGTTTCTTATAAGTTGAAGCTTCCTGCTACTGCAAGAATTCACCATGTGTTACATGTGTCTTTGCTTAAGACATTTAAGGGTCATCTTTCACAAACTTATTTACCCTTGTCCCATATTACTACTAAATGTGGTCCTTATGTTCATCCATTACAAGTTTTGGAATCCAGAATTATTATGAGACATTTCGATCCAGTTTCTCAAGTATTAATTCAATGGGATTCATTGGATGTCGTTACTGCCACTTGGGAGGATGTAGATGAGATACAAGAGTCTTTTCCAGAATTCAACCTTGAGGACAAGGGTGTTTTCAATGGAGGGAGTATTGTAACGTGCATAGAAAATAAAGGGCAAAAAAAAATGTTGAGCTAGATGTGGGGGAAAAGTTAATTCTATCACAAGGCCACACAACATACGATCTGCAAGGAAAATGTCAATGGAAAAACATGAGGCGTGAGAGAGATAATGTATTTTTGAAGGACTATGTGCTCTAAGGTCATTACGCGAGTGGTATACCTTCACTTTGAATATTCTCTATCTTGATATACTGAAATTCTTTCTTGCCCTAAATCAGGATTTTTTATCCGATTGGACAAATTGGTTGTGACTGTTAGTTCATGTTATTCGTCTATTCCTATTATTGTATTTAAACCTTCGTTTCTTTGTTTCATTCATAAGTTCTTCATACTTGTAACCATTCACCCTACAAATTACTTACAATAGTTCAATATATATATATATATATATATATATAATATATATATATATATATATATATATATATATATATATATACTCATAGAAGTTGTTCCAAGTTATTTTTGTTTCACAAGAGTGTTTTATTTGAATTAAAAATATTCTAAAAATAATGAAATTTATTATATTTATTCATGGTGAATTATCATACAATTATATTTATTCATATTAGAGAATATATATATATATATATATATATATATATATATATATTTGTTTATTTATTATTATATTTTCACTTTATTTTAATTTTTTATATAGGGTTCTTCTTCTAAAGAGCTACATAGAAATAATGATTTCACATAATTCCTCAATTTTGAAATAGATCGACAAAATACTGAGACAATCGACTTGTATATGTGTGATTTTCTATAGTCCAAGTTCATAGTCTTAATGACCTACTCGTGATTTCTATGGTCCAAGCTCGCAGTCTTTATGACCCACTTATGATCCTCTGTACTTCAAGCTCGTGGTCTTTATGACTCACTCGTGATCTTTATGACCCATTCATGATCATTTGTGATCCAACTCGTGTGATCTTTATGACTCACTCATGATCCTCTATGATCCATCTTGTGGTCTTTATGACTTATTTGTGATCCTCACGATCCATCTCATGATCTTTACACTCATTCATGATCCATAATCCATAACCAAGTAATTAATATATAGTAATAATCAGGATAAAACCAACTAATGCGATATATGACAAAAGCGCAAGATTATCAAAGTTTCTAATTAATAACTAGTTATAGAGCATTTAAAATACAAAGTGCATGACTATAAAAGTAAACAAGTAAAAGGATCGGGTTGAAAATTTAAGTTATAACTAATTACTACACGATAATGATCGGGGTAAAGTCGAGAAACGCAATAAAACAAGTAATGTGATAAAATGCAAAATTTGTTAAAGTTCTCGATCAATAACTCATTATAAACATGTTAGACATAATTTACACGAGTATATTTTATTGGCAACAGTCTCTTCCCAATTCAAGGTTTAGAATCTAAGCCTCAACACTCTTGACTTAATGTTGAGAGGCTAAGTAGTGCCCAAGTCACTGGACTCGACCTTGTACCAATTATAGACTTTGGATTTAAGGCTTAACATCTTCGCCTAGAGGCTGATGGGCTAAGTAACGACCAATCATGGTCTTCGATACTAGTCTAAACAGTGTGGCCGGACCTGAGACAATTAATTTAATGAGTGAGCCATTAGGGGAAAGGTCCAAGCCCATCAAAATTGGACTTGAGATAAATTAATTTAAGAAAAATGAACCTTTATGGTTATGTTTGAGGTAAGTTTTTCACTCAAAACTAGTTAAAATATTTACATGTTTTAGCTAGAATAGAGTCAAATAACACGAATGTATCGTATGATTTTCTAAAATAAAAAAACAAGTTTTAATTTATTCTAAGAACAAAGAAAATATATTTAATAGATGTTTGATTATCCTTGAGAAAGGTTTTCATTTTGAATATTTTGTAAGAAAATAATCTCTATTATAAGACCTAATTTCCCATGAATGTTTCCGACTTGAATCAAATTATACTTTCAAAAATACAGAATTCTTGAACCAACAACTACTCAAACATATTTTGAGAATATTTTTTATAATAAATTTAAATCATGTGCACTTAGACCATCTGCATCCTTGATTCTTATAGGGTTCTTAAGCATTCAAGAACCCAACTTCGATTGGAGTAACCAGATTATGAAGAAAGCTCCTTCCATAAATATCGATGCCCATTGAAGTTTTAAGGTGTTATATATGTGGAAGAATTCTTATAGAGTTCTTGAAGTTGGAATGAAAGAGTTCTTAAGGCACACTTCCTTTACCTTTAATTTTGGTAACATTTTAGGCATCTTACACTTCCAGAACATAATATCATCACTATTTCCACATCAATGTTCAATGAAATCACGATGACTTAATAATAGAACTTTACAAGTAACCACGCCAGATGTTTACGGGTGGGTTACAAACAATGCAAAAGTATTATAGTTTCTTTGCATCATTTTGTACTGAACACTTGTTAACTCTACTTGTATCTATCCTCAATTCTAGAATTACCTATGGATGCTTCCCTTTACCTTCACCTATGTTTCTTATAAGAAATCTAGCACTAGATTTATGAGATTTATGATAAAGGTATCTGCTTACGGCTTGAACAGAATAGGACCAATTTGTCCTTTCTTTCAGGGTACAAAATGCTTTGCAAAATTCACTTAAAACCTGACTCCTTAATTTGGATCAGGCTGATGGCAAATATCAGATGCCCAAATTCTTGAGAAAAAAAATGCTAAAATACTTAATTACTAGTACAGATAATTTCATCAACTCATCATCATATATAGATTTGATTAGATGTTTGTGCAACTCACTAAATTATAGATTTTACTCCGTAAGTTACATAATAACACATGTAATACAGCATAAAGTTAAGGCAGGTAGGCACACCTAAAACTCAACTTGTGATAAGCCTTCTGAATCTGGAAGAGTAACCCACCCAATTTCCACAGTTATTTCCCCAGACTTGACATTTCTCAATCTCAAAGTCATCTCTTGGATGAGTTTATCATTTTTCCATATGCAGCTACTCTCTTCAGCAAGGCAGTTAGTCCTATCTGGTTGAATATTCTTGACTACATGGCCCTCTGGGAGATCCCTCAACTCCATCTTCACACACTGAAGATATGGCTTTAAGTCAATTTCTGCATCGCCCATGTTGTCATCAACTGTGAAAGTGTCTTTGTCTGAAACTGTCTGAGGAAAACAACACATTTCCAAGTGATCATCAATTTAACACAAGACTACTTTTGTCATGATAGCCCGCAACACTAATACTGATGAATGATATAGATTGTTTCAGTACTCACCAGAAGTATTGGAATGTTAACATCTTTTACATAAAGTGTCAATTCTTCATTCCACTCAGGATTGCAGGTATCTTTCACAACACTAGTTTTCAGTTGCTGCATCAATATGAGATGAAGGGTTCAGACTAAGAAATTAAGAGCAACAGATAGTAGTGGCAAGATTTTAGATTCAACTTGATGTTGTTAACATTAAACAAACAATTTCTATTTCAATCACTCCATTAACTTCAAAATGATTTACTTAGACGGAACTTTGAAGCTCTTTTTCTACACGGATTACTCGGTTTTCTTATTGCAAATAATAGCCACATATAAAGAATCAAAACTCAAATTACAGTCGTTTGTAGAGCATAAGATTAAGCATCTTTTGTTCCGTTTCTTCAGGGTGTAGCTGTCTCAGCCAAAATACCTTTCCCACTTGAATTCATTTCTGTTTGCAAAATTCTCCCAAGCTTTGGACAAGTAACAAAAAATATATCACCATATGCTCTAACTAGGTGAGTGAGTTCCTAGTATGACTGTTCAATTGTAATATAATAATACAATGTGCATTTTCTGCTACAAAAAATGGACACAATTTGTATGGAAAACCTAGAAAAGATACTTAAGAAAAAGAATAAACAATCAATAACAAAGTTGAGATTAACAGAGTAAATGAAGGTCTAATAAATAGAAACTAAAACAAGTTAAAAATTATAGAAAACAAACGAATAAATAAATAAGGCATCTGAATACACAAGGAACAATGTTTGTTCAATGAACACTTACAAACCCAACAATTGTTGAAAGTGCAGAAAAAAAAAATGTAATCGATACCTGCTCAGCCATGGTGACAAAAACATAGGGGTCACTGGTACGAGTGTCGCAAGCAACGAGATTCGTGCCTCTTTTGATACGAAGTTTGATAAGACCCAGAAAGTTCTCCATGGAAGAGAAGAGAAGTAGCTAATGTCAGTCACAAAAGAAACTACACGCTTTGATGGGTCTCTGAACTTTTAACTAGATATAAACATATGGTAACAAAATAGTACCACAAAAAACAAATTGGTCCCCTACTTACGGAAGTTTACTGATTCAAAACCATTAAGAACAAGATCAAGCACCAAAACAAAGACAACATACAAGGTCAGAAATATAACAAGTCATTAAAATTGTTGACAATCACTAGAATTTCTGAGATTCGTGGATCACCGCTTTTCTCTACACCTCTACTACCCTGCATGCCTGCTTGTAGGATTCAGAAACAATTGATTAAGGTGCAAATATGAGAGAATATTAAAATTTTAATATTGTAAAAATAGAATAATGGTTAAAATAAATATTATAAAATAAAACAATAAAATGTAAAAATTTAAAACTTTGTAACTCCACTTTATAAGAACCGAGGGTAATTTGTTTATACTATATAATTCTATTTTAATTTAATTTGTTCAAATGATATTTGTTTGTTTTTAAAACATATTCTATCGAACTTTTACCTTTTCTCAGTCGATATGTTTATTATTTAAAAATATAAATAAATTGATGGGGTTAATATATTATAAAAATCAATATAAAGGTAATAAATTGATATTTTTGTTTACTAATTTAAATATCATTGAATAATAATCTAAAACTTAATCTTTTTAATCAATTTTTTTATAATTATCTTAAATTATTCTAACTTCCCATTATATATATACCAAGTAACATGATTTATTCTCTTCTATGAAATTAACACGACTATTCTCATTTTTATGAGGAGGAAGAAATAAATTTAAGAGTTAATTTAGTTAAAAGAAAATAAAACAATGTGAGAGAAACATTTTTTTAAATATATTATTATTATCCTGATAAAAAATCTGAACTGTATTCACAAATTTTTGGCCCAATGAAATTACCCAAATTCGACCGGACTCAAAACTTAATGGACCTAACACGAATTGACCCACATGTATTCTAAAATAGTAATAAAATTATTCTAAAATGTATATTATGAAATAGTATCAATGTCTCACTATTCCCCAATATACATATTCTATTATGAGTTAAAATCATTTTTTTCACTCGCACATATACATATTCTATTATGAATTAAAATCATGTAAGCCATATCTACACTGTTATATATATAAAAATATTTTTTATAATTATTTTTTTTTACCATCTATAAAATTATATTATCCTTTGCTAAATAAAGACAATTATTTTAAAATAATATATTATAAGGAGGGAAGAGAAAGGAAAGAGACGGTGTATTGCACATTTAATAAAAAATAAACAAAAAATAATTTTTAAAAGTAATTATTTTAAAAAATAATAATATAAAAAAAATGTGGATAAGAACATCGATACCTATTACATAATACAAGTTTTATATTATATTTAATATCATATATTATTTAGTAGTACTTAATAATTTAACAAGAATGTGTTTGCCTCTAGTTATGTTTTAGGGGCCAGAACATAGATCCATCCTTAAAATATATGTTGCCATTAGTTTTCTTGAAAGACAAATTGATTAAGGATATTTTTGCCTCAACTTATTTTACTCTCTAAAGTTACTTTAAAGTTAAAGTTACCTTTAAGAGCTTAAAAATAGTAGAAACTATTTGTCATTTTTATTTTTATTTTTAACTAAAGATTCTTTAAACTAAAAGTTATTTCACAATAATTTTCAAATTTTTTAGTTTTAATGTAAAATATAATTGTCCCTCTTTTTTAATTTCAAATACTTTTCTTCTTTTTGTGTACTTTTTCTTATAACATCCTTTAAAAAAGGGTGTAAGAAGAAACTGGACTATGTTTGGTGCTATATTCAAGCTTCAAATGTGAAGTATGTGACCACATGATTAAAAAAAACAGAGTTAGAAGAAAAAAACTTGTAAGAGTCATTTTTCTTTTGTGCCCCTTCCAACTTTTATAGAGAAAAAAAAACGAAAATAAAAACTTATTTATATAATTTTATCAATTTGGAAAATATAATTTTTCTAATTGACAAATAAAAACACAACACTTCAACTTTTTTTGTGTGCGTGTGTGCTTAGTTAGAAAGATATATCACATATCCAGCAGAAGATTTAATTATAGTATTTGAAAATACATTCAAATGTACGGATAAATTTCTTGAAGTTAATTTTTTTTAAATTACATAAATTAAAACTAATTCATACACAAATTAAAATTTTTATTTTATAAAATATATTATAAAAAAACTTCTACAAATTGTAACATCTCAAAATTGATTATGTAATTTTTTTTTCAAATACAATATATTAAATATTATTTTAGATAATTTAAATAATTTTAAAATAAAAAACTCATTTATATATATATATTATTAAGCTATTATACAAAATATATATATTTATTAAAATAATAATCATAGTTTAAATTATTATTAAAAAATATATTATTTAAAATTTTAATATATATATATATATATATAAATTAATAAAAAATGGATGAAGATAAAAATCTTATCTCTTCATATTAAGGCATAAGTTTTAATTAATGATAGGAAATAATAAAAAAATCAAAGAGATATCCAAACATTAAATGAAGGGAAAAAAATATCACATTAGATGGTATCGGAGTAAATTAAAATAGGATCAGTATAAAATTGAAGATCAATAAACATAAACAGGACTATGCATACCTAGAAATAATAAAAATATAAGACTAGTGTATGACTAGAGATAAATAAATAAACTACATATCGGTATGTAGTTGTAGATAAATGAATAAGTAACATAATAAATACAATCAAATTAGAGACATCTCACTTTATAACTATAATTAAAATAAAATAGATAAGATGATAATGATCTTCTCTCTTATCTTAATAATTGGAAACGATGTACCAAAATTTTACTTTATATATTTTCTTTTTCTTTCTCCTTTTCTCTCCCTCTCCCTCTCTCTCTCTCTTTCCATTTCTATTTCTCTCTCTCTCTTCCTTTCTCTTTATTCTTTCCTCCTTAAATTTTTTATCTTCCTATGTAACCCCTCCCCCTCTTATTTATAGCCATAAATTATTTATTTATTTCTTTTTACATAAATGAGTCTTTTATTTTAAAATTATTTAAATGATCTAAAATATTATTTAATATATTATATTTGAAAAAAAATTAATTAATTAATTTTGAGATGTTATATTTCTAATTTCTAATGTGGCATTTTTTTCTTTCTTTCATTTAATGTTTTGGATAATTATCTTTTCTTTGATTTTTTTTTATTTTCTATCATTAATTAAAACTTATCTCTTAATATGAAGAGATAAGATTCTTATCATTTTTTATTAATTTATATATATATATATATATATATATATATATTTGTTAAGCTATTATATATATATATATATATATATATATATATATATTTAAGTATATATATATTTTTTTTACTTTTTTTTACATAAATGAGTATTTTATTTTAAAATTATTTAAATATATATATATATATATTTGTTAAGCTATTATAAATAAAATATATTTAAGTAAATGCAATCACTTAACTTCGCACTTAATACTTATAATCGATTTTTTACTTCCCCAATCATGTTCATCGAATTTCCTCTCGTTCTTCTTTCGATTCAGATTCTCGATTTTTCTCAGTAATAATCATCAAATTTCTTCTTTCGATTTAGGTTTTGAATGTGCTTTTTATTATCTTAGTGTAGAATGGTGTAGAATGTGTTGTTTATTATCTTAGTAGAATATATTTGATTGCATTTACGATAATTCTCCTTTAGGTTTTGAAAGATCTGTCACATCGAATCACAAAAAGGTCGAGGCCCAAGATCCATTTGAAGAAATCAACTTGAGAAGGACAGAGAAAAGAAAACCTACTTATATTAGTAGGTATCTCGAGAAATAAATGAAAAAAGATATAATTCTATTACTGGAAGAATATAAAGACTGCTTTGCTTGGGATTATGAAGAAATGTCTGGATTGGATCGAAGTCTAGTCGAGCATAGATTACCTATCATAGAAGGCAAGAAGCCGATGAAACAAGCTCCGAGAAGATTTGCACTCGAGGTGATGGGTAAGATTAAAGAAGAAATCGAGAGACTTCTTAGCGCGAAATTTATCGAACCTGTCAGGTATGTGGATTGAATTTCCAATATTGTTCCAGTTATTAAAAAGAATGGTAAAATGAGAGTATGCATTGATTATCGAGATTTAAATTTAGCAACTCCTAAAGACGAATATCCTATGCCAGTAGCTGATATGTTAATAGATGCGATAGCTGGTAATGAAATTTTAAGTCTCTTAGACGGATATTCAGGTTATAATCAAATTTTTGTTGCCCAAAATGATATAGCTAAAACAGTTTTTCGATGCCCGGGAGCATTAAGTACTTATGAATGGATAGTGATGCCATTTAGATTGAAAAACGCTCAGGCAATATATCAAAGAACAATGAATTTAATTTTTCATGATTTGATTAATGATTTTATGCAGGTTTATATAGATGATATTGTTGTTGCATCGAAGAAAAAAACATGAACATTTAGGTAATTTAAGAAAATCTTTTGAAAGAATGAGGAAATACGATTTAAAAATGAATCCCTTGAAATGTGCCTTTGGTGTGTTTGCTGGTGAATTTTTAGGATTCATAATACGTGAAAAAGTACTATCGATAAACGGGAAGTACTTAAAATATTATAAACCTCGAATAAGGGAAATAAGAATTCATAATTGATTAAAGTATAATGTTTTACAAAACTTGATATTGAGATCTGAGCTGATCAAAATCTGTCAATAATTGAGTCCAAGAGGAGAGGTTCGAATTTTCTTCGATAAGCACTTTTCTTTTGCGTTTCATGCTTTGTTCCAGAGAAAGTGTCACTTCCTTTGTCGAAGATTTGATCGAATTTATTTTGGTTGTAAGGAAGTCATCTTGTCCTTTGAGTTGTTCAAATCTTTTCTCCAGTTCTTCGATCTCATCTCTAAGCAAAGATTTTTCTTTTGACGCCTCTTCAAGTTCAATCTTTTGACTTTATAACAAGTTTGATTTTTCAGCTTGGAAGGTAGAAATTGTGGTTAATTCGTTAGCTATAGACTGTTTCTTCTTCTTCGCAAAGTAAGCTTTGTTAAATAAATCGGTAGCTACTGCTACTTCAGCATCGAAGCTCTTTGGAAGACTGTCATCGGGGAATGCTTCTACAACAGTAAGGATCTCTTGGAATAGTTGTTTTTGCTCGAGCGATTCCACCAAGACTTCAAGGGGTGAAGAGTAGAAGAAAGATCTAAATCGTTTTATCAATTTGTCTACTTCTTCAGTTGATGTCACAGGCGGTGGTTGAGATGAATGACTTGAGGGAGCGACATCTTCAGATAATAGAATAATGAGAATCGAAAATGGATCTTCTTCAATAACATTTTGATATTCTGGTAAGTCTTCAGGGATAGGATCATTATGTTGAGGCAATGGAGACGAAATCGGTTCGACAGATGGTGCTTCTTCTTGGACTAAGGGAGAGATTGGTTGTTCGACAAGGGATGGTGAAGGAGAATCTTGGATGTGAACTGTTGGAAAATTTACAATATCATCTGTATTAAGCAAAGAAGAAAATGGGTTTGTTTAGAAGGTGAATGTAACTTAATAAAATCCTAATGAAGATAAGGTAAAAGCAGGAAATTAAATAAAATTTTACCAAAAGGAGAAGGTAATTCGATGTGCATTAGTGCGGGGGAAGGGTTTTGTGCATCCTCGATGTCTTGCTATTTAAAATATAGGTTAGAAAAGAGAAATATGCAAGATGGGTTGAGAAAAGTAGGATTTTCTAACTTTACCTCTAAAATTTGTGGCGAAATGGTTGGTTGAACCAATGATTCTATATTTGTAGACACAGTAGCTGATGGATGATCCTGAGATACCAAATTTTGGAATCATTATATGACCTTCTCATTTTTATATGTACAATACATATATATATATATATATATATATATATATATATATATATATACACATATATATATAACACAGAGAAGGGGGAAATCTCTACTTACATGACTTGAGTGAGTCTGTGTTGTTTGACCTGCTTTACTGATAGTATTGGAGTCCGTTGATAATGGATTAATGATAGGTTGAGTAGTTTGATGACTCTTTTTGGATTTTTGTTTCTGAAAGTGGTGAGAAATGAATCAGCTATAAAAAAGGAAATTGAAATGAGCAAGATGATAGGGATCGAAAAGAAACCTTCGATTTTTTCGAAGACAAGGTAATTGTTGCTGATTGTTTTCTTTTTTGTGTAGGAACAGGTGGGTCTGATTCGTCAGAAAACTCTCAGTTTTTCTCTGTGATTGTGACTTTGTGAGGCTTTGAAACTGTCGAGAAAGAAAAATAGTTAGGCCATAATTAGAGGAAGACTATGAGTATTTTTGAAAAAAAAAAGGCGACAAAATCTCACCAAAAGGTGATGGAATTAAAATCTTGACCCGATCGATATGGACAAGCCAATGGGGAAGAGAATGTTGGGGAGTGTTTAGGTAAGGGTAGTAGGATAGTTTCGATATCGAAATTTCTTTGTTTTTGGGTTTTGGAGAAATAGTTTCTCTCCAGAGTCTTAACTCTCGAACTCATTTAGGATGAGTTAATGGTTTGACGATTCCAAAAGGGGCTGTAGGAAAAGTGGGTAGGTGGTTGGAACAGTATATTTCAAATGGGGTTTTACCTTGAGAATTTATTATTTTGTGGTTCGATCTATTGGTTTCTGTTTTGTTGGTGAGAGATATAACATCATTGTAAAATGTGTCTTCTAGGGTAAGAGGGTTGTAGCATTCTCGATAAAGTTTTCAAATCGAGATATTTGAAGATAGTGGGAGTATTTACCTTTCTTGGTCTTCGATTTATCCTGCACAATGAGAGAAGGATGCTCAATCAATTTCGATTGGATTGTATCAAAGTCAGAGTGAATTCTTGAAAACCAATCATTCCACCATTTGGAAAAGTCAGGAGTAGATAAGTAATTTGACTTGAAAGCATAAGGGTAAAAATGAAGTGGGCTTTGTGGTAATAATTTGGTAAGTTCTCTTCCTACATTCGATTCATTAAACTTGAGTCTTGGGGGACTATCGATTTTGAAAAAAAGGTGAAGCTTGACTTAAACCAAATTTCCTTGAGAAAAGTTGAGGATAGTAGATGATGAGTTTGATATCTTTTGATTGAAAGCCTGACACCAGAACATCTTGGGTTAAATAATTACTCCATACATCAATTAGTTCTGATTCTAGACCTGGAGTAGGAGCTGAAAATCTTGACTTAAACCATGTTGGTCCTCGAAGCCTATCACTTATTATTCCATGATATGTAATGAAAGGAGTCAAACATGAGTCGAAATAAAATCGAGTCAGTAAGAACTTCAGATAAGTTTTATAATTGGCTTCATCGGAGGATTTTTGCTGAGAATGTCGGGATGATAATCGGACACCTTCTAAATTAAAATTTGGGGGAACTTTGGATGATGTGGGAAGGATACTTTCGAAAATCGAAGTTAGCCATAGTTGGATGAACCATATGGGACCTGAGAAATTTCCTGAGGGTTTTTGAGTATTCAAGATGTCAACTGCCTCATTGAACGCTATATAGACATGAGCCAATAGGAGTTTTTCCAAACAAATTCGAGGTTGACCGGTATGAAGAAGGTAAGCAAGATTATAAAAATGTGATGAAATTTGGATAGATCTCGAGGGCAGAAAACATGAGTGCAAAGCTAATATACTAAAAACGCAATATGTTCTTCATTGGAAACTGCAATTGATTGGTTATCGATAAAATGTTTTTCGATGAAATGACCATAGGCCTTCGCATCTCAATCGATTCTTGCTTTGAGAGAATCTTCAGAAGGGAAAGTAGTCTTAAAGTATTTTTTTCCCTATAGGCTTTAACCCAGTAATTGCAGCAATTTCGAAAAGAGTAGGGGAAAGAGGACCACATGGAAGCTCTATAGCATGTAAATCCTTATTCCATAAATGAACTGCGGATAAGAACATGGGCATATCCAAAGATGATAAATCACATCGAGATAAGTGTAGAAAGTCGAAAATCCCTATGTCTTTCCAATGGTTTCCAAACTTGGTTTTCACTCTATCAAACCACCTTATATATAAGGGTTTTTTGTGGGGAGGACCGGTTCGATATACTTTTGAGGTAGCATTTAGGAAATCGATCCTTATCTCAGTTTTGTGAATAATGGCTTTGCTTTCGGAAGGCAGGCAGATAGTTGAGGAAGACGATCCACCAGAATAACGAATAGGACTACCGAATGCATAATCAACATTATCAACTGTATAAGGTATAAGTACCTGTGTTTCAGTGATTTTTTGCGAAGCTTCTTCCAACAGTGGGACCGGAGCGAACTTTTGGTCGTTTATCTCTATTAAATTTGAAGTCATCGTCGACAATGGTGGGGTGGGGAGGTAAGAAGATTTGGAAGTTGTCATGGCAGCTGTGTAAAGATTGAAGACCGAGAAGATGTGACGGATGAGGAAGATGGGTTAGTTTAAGTAAAGATAATGCAAGTTGATTTGAGTATTTAAAAGGGGTCAATTAGGGTAGTTGAAACGATGAACGTGGAAGGAAGTTAAATGGAGACGTGAAAGATTTTTTGGGAAAATACAAGTTTTTTGGAGAATCTAGTAATATTAATGAGGGGAATGACTTGATTTGACATTTGATATTAAAAATAGTTTTTTGGCTTCAGAATATTTAAGAGTTGAAATAGACACCTTTTGAAAGAATACAAAATTTTGCACAAATATTTTTATTCTTTCAAGGGGGCATTTTGTTGGTGGGAAAAATCGAGAATCTGAATCGAAAATCGAAAGAAGAAATTCAATGATTATTGCTGAGGAAAATCGAGAATCTGAATTGAAAGAAGAACAGAAGAAATTCGATGAACATGATTGGGGAAGTAAAAAATAGATTATAGGTATTGAGTGCGAAGTTAAGTGGGAAGTCAGAAGTAGTTTAAAATACTTGATGGCTAAGGTCGAAATCGAGGAACGGTTAACGTGCACATGGAACATAGGAAACGGTTTTCTAAACCGTGACTAAGGTGGAAATCGAGGAACGGTTAACGTGCACATGGAACATGGGAATATCGGTTTTCTAAAACCGTGGCTAAGGTGGAAATCGAGGAACGGTTAACGTGCACGTGGGAAGCGGTTTTCTAACTCATGGCTAAGGTAGAAATCGAGGGACAGTTAACGTGCACATGGAACGTGGTAGCGGTTTTTTAACCGCTCGTAGGAGGTTACATTAAAGAAAATCTATAAATAGAGCGAAGCATAAAGAAGGAAGGGGAAATTGGCAGAGAGAACAAAAACACAAGTGAACAAGTCTACCGGAGAACGACGAATCATGAATTTTCTGGCGATCTGCATTTCCATTTTCATTGACTGTTGTTACCGCTTTTTTTACTTTCCCTGATACTTTATCTTTAATGCAATCTAATTTTACGTGTCTTTACTTTCATGTTATTTCAATTCATTGCCATTTACACTTATACAATTTTAAGATTCTGCATTTACACTTAACGCAATACATCTTTGTTTCGATATTTTAATTTTATGTCATTTACTCGTAGTGCAATTTAATTTTACGTACTACTTTTTGCTTTGACAACCTTTTTACTGCTTACTTTACTTCTGTTATTAATCTTTATATTCTCGAGTTTCTTAAATAAAAAAAACAAGGAATAACTTTTTGATTTCAGTATGTATGCTATTTTGTGTTTTCTGCGTTTCTAATATGCATGCTTTATTTTCCATTTGGCTTGATACTGTGACATTTTCGATTTACATACATTTTTTTATTAAAAAATTGTTTGCTAGCCTAAATAAAAAGAATTTACGTGGTTAAAATTTGGTTAGAACCTAAGTCTTTAGGAAATCGAAACAATCAAAATTTTCACGATAAACACTTTCATTTAATGTTTTGGATAATTATCTCTTCTTTGATTTTTATTTTTATTTTCTATCATTAATTAAAACTTATCTCTTAATATGAAGAGGTAAGATTCTTATCAATTTTTATTGATATATATATATATATATATATATATATATATATATATATTTATTTATTTATTTATTTGTTAAGCTATTATAAAAATATATATATTTAAGTAAATATATATATATATATATATATTACATAAATGAGTCTTTTATTTTAAAATTATTTAAAATATATATATATATATATATATATATATATATATTTTGTTAAGCTATTATAAAAAAAAATTAAGTAAATATATATATTTACTTTTTTTACATAAATGAGTCTTTTATTTTAAAATTATTTAAATTACCTAAAATATATTTAATATATTATATTTTAAAAAAAATTTACATAATCAATTTTGAGATGTTCCATAAATAAACTTATACGCAAAAAAAATACATTGACTCAAAAAAACTAATTTTAACTTCTACAAATATTCATTTTTTTCTTGTCTTATTTTCTCTTATATAAGTAGTTATGAAGAAATATATATTAAATGCAATTGTGTAATAGCATTATAGAAGAAATCTTTTTGTTATTCTCCCTGTTTTCATGTGTAAGAAAAAAAATTTAAAATAAAGTTAATACATTTTCAGTTGTTGTTTTAATGTGTTCATTTTCCAAAGTATCTTAACTTTAACTAATGACCAACTTTTTATAGCACATTTAACACAGTTAATCGATGATATTATTCATATATGTGAGTTTAGTTTATTTTTTTAAAATAAAAATAAAGGAAATATAACTATAAGATATAAAATTTAATTAATAATTAATACATTTAATTATCATGACTAACATTTTTTTTTCTGTCGAAGTTTAAAAAAAAAATTGTAACAAAGGTTGTGATAAGAAATGCTCAAATTCTCGAAATTTTGTGATCTTTAATGATTACTCTTTTTTCCTATAAATGGTTTTAAGCAAGATCAATAGTATTGTTTCTGAAAATCCTTGGATATAGCTCCGTGTGGTGTGACCATGTCGTGATTAGTCAAGTCACCTAACAACATTGATTGGATTTTCTCTTAATATGCATATCGAAAAAACCCTTGTAGAAGATAAGGTTTTAGTCAATTCAAACATGATTTGAAATACAATTTAAACATCAAAACCTTTATTTTAATCTATTCAAATTTTATGATTAAATGAAAACGTTTAAAAGGCCAATTTGATCCTTCCAAGTTATATAAGATGGTGGAAATTTCAAGTATTAAAATTAAAATTAAATTAAAAAAAATGATTATAATTATGTAAGATACTTTTGATGTCGGTAACATCAATTGTCCCGTAGAGAAAGTCAGGTGGGCCGAGTCACAATCGAATCGTGGCGCTTGGGCTCTTAGAGTAAAAAAAGTTACGCTCTAATTAATGACTATAGTTTTTGGTCTAGTGGCAAGCGCTCAATCCTAACAATTGGTGTTGAGGGAGAGATTGTTACGGATTGCAGACAATTGCCTTGTGGCGGAGTCCAAGTGGACCGAGTCACAATCAAAGAGTGGGATACCTTGTAGGACAATTGCTGAGGGAGAAATTGTTATAGATAACATCAATTATTCCGTGGTGAAGGCCAGGTGGGCCGAGTCACAATCAAAGAGTGAGATACCTTGTAGGACAATTGCTAAGGGAGAGATTGTTATAGATAACATCAATTGTCCCGTGACGAAGGTCAGGTGGACCGAGTCACAATGAAAGAGTGGGATATCTTATAAGACAATTGCTGAGAACCAAGTCACAATCAAATCGTAACGTTTGTACTCTTAAAGTAAAAAGATTTACGCTCTAACTAATGACTGTAACTTTTGATTTTGATTTAGTGGTAAGCACTCAAACCTAATAACCTGAAAAGAAGAATCACTTTGTGAGAACATATACATGTGCTGTTGAACTTCTTTTTCACTGCACAACATGCACACCTCATACTCTTCACCGATGCTTCCTTTAACAAAAGCATGGTTTTCACAAAAAATCTCCTGAAATTACTCTCTCGGATTCGTATCTCATTGGACACATAAAGAGAAAAAAAAAAGATGGCATTGACCATCTTACAAAACTTTTCTATAGTGGTCCCAATATATATTCATTTTATTACACAATAAAGTACTACCATTTATTAATTTTTTTATTTTGAATAAAATTAAATTGTTAAATTTTTTTATTAATTAGATATATAACAATATTATAATATATAGATAAAAGATTGAATTAGATACTCAGCATGTTTATTATGATATTAGAATAAATTATGATGATGATAAGATATGAAAGAGAGTAGTAAAAAAATGTTGTGGAGTGTGTTGAAATATCGTATTAATTCAAAATATAATAATATTTTAATATAGAAAAGAATAACAATCTTAAATTAAATTATATATCTCCTTTATTTATATTATAAATGCAATACTTATTAATGAAGTATCTATTCCAAACTATTTCGATTCAAAGACCCTTTTGGAAGGTAAACCTTTCTTGTTCATTTTTTTTTTCACGTGCAAGGCTGCGGGTGATGCCATTTGGGAATTAGGGTTAAAGTGAATATTAAAGTACGTGATTGATTATAAAAGTTGGGAGAAGCGTACCACACATTAAGACACTGTCCCTTTTTATTGAGAGGTAGCTAGAGATATGTATGGTGTGATATGTCTTAGTTATCTATCTACTTATTATGGTGTCCAGTGCATTGACAAGACAAAAACAGCTTGATTCGATTAGATTTGCAACTTACCAAAAGTTATGCACTCGTTCTAATCTTTCTATCTTCTCAATCACTTTGAAACAAAATACATTTATCATCATTTGATAAAATATAATCCACAAAGATAAATAAAATAACCATTTAATAAATTAACAATTAAATATATTTTTAGTGAAAAGGTTGAGGAAGTATTCTAGTGATATTCACTATTATCTAATAGATATTTTAGTTAAATGCTTATGGGTTGAATAAAAGGTAAACACATTATTTCCGTACTAGTACTTGTGATATAATGTCACGTATAAGTATATTGACATAAAAATAAATACTATTTATTTAACTTAACATAAATATTAAGGATTATTCGAAATTTGGAAAGATGAAATCAAGAAAAATAATTTTAGGTATGGTAAGACATAAGTGAGTTAAGACCTTCCTTCAAAATTAATAATTAAGATACATCACTATATAAAAAATATTTTGTTGTAATATAAGAATTATCATGATATATATAATATATCCACAATGAATTATAAAATGATATAATGGTGTCATGTGTTTTTAATTCTAACGTATGTCTGTTAAGAATTAGTTAAACTAAAATAATAACTCATAATTAACTGAAATATATTTGTATATGTGAGACTAAGTCAAATCAAGAATGTGATTCATAAACGACCAAGATAGGTGTGGTTGTGAGTAATAGAGAAGGTATTGTGGTATAGTGTGTAGGGATATTGAATTGAGATTCTGAAGAAAATTATCTCGACTTTACTAATCACATGGATGAAATGATCATATGATGACTTAACTTGCGGTATGAAAAAGAACCCTTGGTCACGCGTGAGTATGTATATTATATTGAGTACTTTTGTGTTTAACACTTGGAGAGTTAAAGTATGACA
Organism: Sphenostylis stenocarpa; assembly: GCA_963425845.1. Lineage (NCBI taxonomy): Eukaryota > Viridiplantae > Streptophyta > Magnoliopsida > Fabales > Fabaceae > Sphenostylis > Sphenostylis stenocarpa. The sequence continues at coordinate 65,804,212 of OY731400.1, forward strand.
AATGCAAAATCTCTAAATTTAATTTAATATCTAGTCTTTCAAAAGTCATCTAGCGTCTATGTGACCTAATAGTTAGCCTATATGAAAGTTAGGTGATCAATAATAAAGTTTCTTAAAAATTGGGAGACACAACCCTCCAAAATTTTTGTAACCTACGTGTACATTTATATTTATAATTTTGACCTTTTATTTTATTTTTTCTTATAAATATTAATTAAACCATTAAATATATTAAATAAAAAAATATTTTATGTTTTTTACTTTTTTTTATATTATTTCGTATTTTTATATTTATTTATTAATAATATGTTATCTAACTTGAAAATCATTGACGAAGATCTGTGTCACCAGACGTGATGTATCAAATTTAAAAATTTGAAATGAATTTGAGTACTATTAATATATTTAAAAATGTGTTTATGTGTAATTTTATAACTAATTAAAATTTAAAATATTTATTTTGAATCACTAGTTTTATATTATATGTTTTGTGCATTAATTTAAAGTATTAATTTAAATTATGATGATAGTATATTTCCACGAACATAATGCGGATATTAGGACTTAGTGAGAGTAAGCCTAAAGTTTATAGAATTTTAAGTGTTTTTATTAAATTTTTTTATATTTTAAATATATGTATGTAGTTCCCTAATATATTTTAAAATATTTTATTGATGTAAATTATATAAATGTTATATATATTAGGTCATTAGATAGACTAAAATCAAAATTCATATATTTTATAAAGATTAAAAACAATAATTTCAATTTTACAGATAAAAAAATTATAACTAAAATCAAAATTTTACTAATTTTTTATTAACTAAAACCGTATTTAAGTCATAAATTAATCATAAAACTAGAATAAGTGTTAGTTAATTATATATATATATATATATATATATATATATATATATATATATATAAAATTACGTAATAGCTACAATAATGCTCGTATATTTATATGCTTATCTTAGGTTTTCTATTGTGTGTCATAATTATTTTGCATAAAAATATTAAATATATTTTATTAAATGCATTAATATAATTAAATGTAATATAACAGATACTATTTCAAAAAATATATATAAAATAAAAAGACTTTCTATTTTTACCATGAGGTCATGATTCGCGTATATATTACACATTTTGCTTGTATTATCATTCGAGTTAGTTTATCTATGAACTAAATAAATCAAATCATGCTTGTGTTTATATTATTTAATTAATATTCTTATAATTCTCAATTCATATTTGATTTATTTAATCAATAAACTAAATTTATCAAACTAAGTAATAAGTCAAGTTTCAAATTATTTTTACTTTGATCGTATTTTTAAAATCCTAATTACATTATCATTGTTCACTATATATATTTTTTTCATGGATATAATATATCAATGCTTTAAGACTTTGATTTATATTAATATGTCTTTATTAGAGATAAATAAAGGTTAAGTAAAGATTATTTGTATGCCAAAAATCGATTACACTTTGATTGATTGGTTTAGGCAAACCGGTCCAATTTTTTTCTTTTACCTCAAAGGCTAATATTAAATAGCATATCCTTAAGTATTTTAAAATTTAAATATATATATATATATATATATATATATATATATATTATATATATATATATATATATGTTATGTATAGAAAAGTTTAACTATTTTATAAAAATTGAAACTATATCATTTTTATTGTTAGAAATTTAACATTAATATGTCCAAAAATATATTTAATGTATTGAGTTTTTATCCTTCATAACTCAAATTTAAATGTCATAAGTTATAGTTTAATTATTAATTTGTAGAGTATTGTAATCTTATTTAATGTTTAAAAATTACAAACACAATTAGAAATGATTTAGATGAGAATTGGAAACATAATCTTTATCAAAGTCGTAGTCTTATATGTTAACTAACTAACACGTAATTTCACGCAAAAATATTGTATATAACTCTATATATGATTTTCTTTTTAGTAATTAAAAGTCAAGCTATCAAGACTAGAATAAATGTTTGTATTTTTACTTATTTTAAGCTTAGTAAACAATTGAAATAGAGTTTGAGGCCAACGTATAAGTGGTAGATAATTGTATTAGTTTTAAAATAAAAATTAATATCAAATTATTAATATCATTATAAATGTCACTTTAATATCAAATCAACGTCACAAAAGTACAAAAGGAAGTGAGTGAACTATTATCCAAGGCTTAAGAGATATAGTGATGACTTCTTATATATAAATATTATATGCATATATGTACAAGAGTATATATTGAGATGTGTGATAATGAATAATTTATATGAACGAGAAGTTAAGTTATGAAGATTTGTGTTTTGCTTTGAAGAACTTTTGAGTTATAATAAAATGAATTATTGTGATGTTCTTGAGAGTTACTTATGTATTTTGAAAAGTTTTAATAATGGCTTAGCAAGGTGAAAATCCAAGTCATATTTGGTTATTTGAGAAGTCTAAGTAGTGACTTAGCAAGGTGAAATTTCAAGTTTTACTTGGTTAGTTGAGATAGGTTACGCATTTATGTATATATATTTCATCCATTCATACTTTCTTGAGATGAATATGATCTATGAAGGAGGGTATTTATAATTTTTTACCTTAGTCTTGAAGATTTTAAAGTAGGGAACCTCTCGTCTGAGTAAGATAAGGGTTAATCACAAACAATCGACCTGCTCCTTTTAGACTAGTTCTAGTTGAGAGTAAATTTATATGATTATTGTAATTCGGTTAATGTACTCCTAGACTACTTAAAGTGTATTGTGTGGTACCACATACATATAGAGATAAGGGTATAAATACATTTATACATTAAGTTAATTTAGTGAGTTTATGATTTAATATGTGTTGATAAGGTGATATATATACCTATTTAATTCTATCTGATTTCTTATGTGTCTTATAACATATGTGAGATATATTTTTCACTAATCTCTTTTTGTTTTTGTGTAATTTGTTTGGGATAAAATCTTCACGGATGAACTAATTTTAGAGTAGGTAGAAGCAGTGGCGGATCTTGACCATTGATCTTAGGGGGCCAAATAATATATTATTAATAAATAATAAACAAATATAAAATAATATATTATTAATAAATAATAAATAAATATAAAAGGAAGAAAGAAGATGAAAGGGTAAAAGGATAAAATTGTAGATATATATTTAAATATATTAAATGATCATTAAGTTTGAGGGGGACAAAGTCATAAATTACATGGGAGTTACAAAATTGAGGAGGGGCTGAGAGGATAAAATTGTAAATATACAAGTAAATATATTAAATATTTATTAAGTTTGGGGGGCAAAATCATAAATTACATGGGAGTTATAAAACTTTGGGGGCCACTGCTCCCTCAGCTCCCAAGAAGATCCGCCACTAAGAAGATATTAATGATAAAACTTATGCTTTATTTATCTTTATTTTATGAGATGCTTTAAGATATTGGGGCAAAGAGATCATATGTTTATTTTAGTTTTATTTTAAAAATTCTTTTAAAGTTTTATTATTAAGAACTTGTAATGTTCACTCTAGTAATTAAGAGAATATTTTATTTTAAAATCTTATTTTCTTATTTTATTAAGTTCTATTGAATAGGTGATATATGTGAATAATTTTATTTTCAATTTTCCATATTTTATTATTTATTAAAAACATATTTTAGGGTAGAAGGATGTCACAGTCTTAGGTTTTGTTGTCTTAAAATGTGATGTGTTTGACTGTGTATTATATCCATTTAGTAATTTTAAGATTAGAGTAGTATTTTTTTTTTCATAACGTCATTTCATCTCATTTCAAATATTATTAAGGTGATATTTGTGTGTATTTAATTTTATCTAATTTTTTATATGTGTTTATCATATATATGAGATATATTTTTCACTAATCTATTTTTGTTGTTGTGATATTTGTTTTGGGATAAACATCTTCACAAATTAAACAATTTTAGATTAGGTGGAAAAGATGAATGATGAAACTTGTAATTTTTTTATCTTTATTTTATCATATGTTTTTAAGTAGATGTGATATTGAGACAAAAAAATCATATATTTATTTATCTTTATTTTATCATATATGTTTTTAACTAGACGTGATATTGAGAAAAAAAATCATATATTTATTTTAGTTTTATTTTGATAATTCTTTTAAAGTTCTATTATTAAGGAATTATAATATTTACTCTAATGATTAAGATAATATTTAATTTTAATGAAGAGTGATACATATGAATTATTTTATTTTTATTTTTTATATTTTATTATTTATTAGAAACATATTTTATGATAAAATTTGTTCATCTCATTCTTTTATTTTCATCATAATTTTTTTATACTCCTTTATTTTTAGAATTTTTTTTCACTTTGAAAATATTTTTTTTCAATAATCTAAAAATAAATAGAATTGATTTTGATATTATATTAAAAATGAAAAATGAAAAATTACTTGATTAATTTCTTTATTAAATATATTTAATATTTCTAAATACGTGGAGATTCCTATATAAACATCCTAGCTACAGCCTACATGCGTTGTATAAAAAGACAAAATAGGCTATTCTTTAATGAAAACAATATTCTAGTATTATTGACTTGATATGCTTATGTTCGTAGGCAAAGGCAAAGGCAAAGAAAGAAAAAGTGAAACAGGAAGGTCTATGGCTATATCTGACCCGAAAGCATTAAATTAAGATACAGAGAATGAGAAGTGTGGGTGAATCCAGAAAAGCGACCACCCAAGAAGAATTCATGCCAATGACACGCACGTATCGCACTACTTTCTCCTCGTTCAAATCTCACATAACAAGACACGTCACACCCAGCTAGACACTTCGTCGCAATTTTTTTTAACTAATAATTCATTTATATAATAAGAATTAAATATTTCATTTTCATTTTCATCTTTTATTTTTTATTTTTTATTTTTTTTAATCATATTATTTCAGGCCATGATATTATGAAAAAAAAATTAATCTTATAGATAAAAATTAATTTTTAACTTTTATTTTTAGAGTGAATAAACTCTTTTCTAAAGATGGACGGATTCAAATATTACTAGTAACGCGTTTTAAATGGGTTACTCTTACTATTAATTAATTACTTTCTAATACTGCGTTCTACACCTTTCACTTTATATTACACTGAAAAGAAAAAAAATACGTGTCAAACTTTTTTGCCTTTAGTATTTCTTCACAAAAAAATTAGTTACTTTTAGTTTTATAGTGATATTGTAGGGAACGTAGAATAATTTATTTTTCAACTCATGAATAATAATTTTACTAATCCGCATTAATGTGTCTTAATCTTATTTACGTTTTTTTTTTCTTTCTTAACAAAATTTGTGTAAGCCTGAAATGAAAAGTTGAATTCATTTTAACTTTGTTGGCAGACGCAAGTCTTAGTCTAAAAAAAATTCCTTTTGTGTTAAACTTTCATGTTTGTGTTACAACATAAAAGTGATTACAAATGCAGAAGATATTAGATAAGAAGACGCACATCTCATCACCCTTACTTACTTAATATGTTTCTATTCCTTATCCATTCACCAAACACGACTTTTGGTGTCTCTCAATGGCCATATTACATAAGCATTATCTTTGAAAAGTTAGAAATGAATATTGCAAATGTAGCACATTTTGTTTGTCTTCTTCTCAAAAGTGATTTCATAACTTTATTATACTGGACCTACTAAATTAATTACCTATCATTATTATGATTCCAATTTACAAATACTGGTTCTAACTTCAATTTTTTTTTTTATATATCTAAGTTAATTTTAGTTTATGATAATTTTTTGTTCTTATTTTTATAATTTTTTATGAAAATTTCTTCCCAACAAAACACTCTTTAAGAAAAACAAGATGAAATAAAGTTTCTTCATAAATTATTAAGAACTTAAATGGTGACTAAATTAAGATTACAACTGAATAATTCTATACGATGCGTCTAATCACTTTACTAAGAGTAAAGTGAATTTATCTCCAACTTTAGTTATTCAATAGCTATAAGATCAATCCATGTTCAATATTTTCATATTTTGAAAGCAAAATAATTGAAGGAAATAAACGTACAGTACCATGCTAAAATGTTTAGATTATTCATGTAATCATGAGATCTAACTATTTGCTCGAAAATGTACTACTAGATGAAAAAAATAATTTTGTTAGAGAATTTTATTTATAATATTTTAAAAATATTAAATATTTTTGAGATAAATTATAATTTCAACATGTTTAAAAATAAAGAGTTTCTATATTTTCTATTATATATATTATGTATTCCCACCTGCATTTTCTTGTTCTTTCTTTCATCTTAAAAAATATTGCTATGAACATATCCTATATCTTCTACAATTTGAGGTGCCCTCCTTTTTCTTTAAACATAACATGCGCTCCATTTTGTTCAGAATATGTATAAAGATAAAGATAATGGCTCGCAGGTAGTTTAAGGACAATCTTTTGAAGTGTTGGTGCATAAACACCATGATTTTGCATCAACTTGGCCTCTATCCTATAAAGATTCAGCATCTCATCCAAGTCTTCTCCATAAAAGAAAATTGCAAAATCCAAATTTACTTGTCTCCTTATCTCTACATCGATAAAGTAACTCTTAAAACTTACTTTCACTAGTAAGTTCTACGTCTTCACGATGAGTTTATCTGAATCTTGATCATTCAATACTATAATATCTACAATATTAACAATTATTATCATAAATTACGATAAACCACTTTATAGAAATATAAATATAAAATCTTTAAAATATCAAAGAACTAAATTTAAAGATATAATGTATTAGATAGAGTTAAACATTGGGTAAAAATATTAAAATTAAATAACAGAGGTAAGAAATAATCATAAATTTATTTCCTTAAGGTTTTAGTTAAATGTAGTATCATATTTTTTTAGTCAATATATTTAATGATTTATTTTAATATTTATGAGAAAAAAATTAAATGGACCAAAAGTTATAAATATATAAATAAATATATTTAATTATTATTAAATTTGGTGGGGGGATTTCATAATGGTATGATATTCTATTGATGAAACCCGGTTGAATTTTTTTTCTTCTAAGGAGTCGGAGACTATATTAAACTATTAAATATATAAGAGAATATGATATTATATTTAATTTAAAATTTTAAGATATTATATTTATAAGTCTTTATTATTTATATGTTATTCAATTTTAGTATTTTTATTCAATACTTTAGTTATTACTTAAATTCTGACCGTCCTTTCAAGGGTAATTTCTTATATATAGAAATAGAGTCGTTGAAATTGGTATCATGACCTAACTTGATTTGACTTTACAAGCTAAGAAAACGATAATTCAGTTTAATTTATATTTTTAATTAGACCATAATTTTTTACATAATCTGACCTTGTATTAAGTCAACAAGCTAAAAGATCAATTTTGATCTAGTTAAAATTAAAACAAAATTTTTAACGTATTTATATTAAAATAATTAATTAAAAAATTTTAAACAAAAAAATAAAAATAAAAATATTTTTAAAATATAAATTATATTAAAAAAATCATTTTTTTTCATTTCAAATAAAATAATTTAATATATAAATTACAAGAAAAGAAATCTATTCAGTCATAAAATAAGAGTTACAAATTTACTCTTAATTATTATTATTTATTTTTTAGTAGTTTAATAATCTAGATAGTAATTCATCTTAACCATTAAGTATTGGAATAAGTAGATGTTAGAGACTTACTCTTATAATAAATTAATCTATTATCAAATTAATTTATAATACATATATATTTTTAATAAGATAATATTATTTTTATTTAAAAATAATTATTATTTTTATTTAAAAATAATTATTATTTTTATTTAAAAATAATTATTATTTTTATTTAAAAATAATTATTATTTTATAAAATGAGTTAACTCATAAATCCACAAGATAACATAACCTAAATCCATATAAATCATGACCTATATGAGTTATATCAAAATAAGTATAATTTAATTTATGTCTCAAATTTTTTAAGTATAATTTAACTTATTTCTTAGACTTTTCATATCAATCAAACCAAGTTAAATCTATTTTAATACCCTTGTATATAAACATTCTCCCAGTAACACAAACATCTTTAAACCACACGTATGTTAATTATGATCCTTACTATTTCACACATGCTTGGCAAAGTGATAACTTTTACCAAGTATTTATTAGAATCAATCGTACCATCAATTCGGATACCTTAACTTCAAATAATGAACTAGATAATAAAGAGGTGTAATACTCACTCCAAAAAATGTAAAGAACTTCCTTAAAGAAGGTTATTCTTCAACTTATTCCTTTCTTTCATACTGTTTAAGTTCTTTCTACGTTTTAAATAATTGAATCCCATTTACCAAAATAAAGAGAAGTAAGATTTATAAAAGTTTCTTAAGAACCTCATAGATAGGATAAGTGAAGCCAAATATATAATTAGTCTTGTCCCACCAAATATCATCCAAATGTTTATTTTTCATATTTTATATTGTCACATAACCATTTCTAAGATTCATTTTTCAATTTTATTCTAGATATATTATTTGTAAGTATTCGTCACTCGTACTGTTTTAATAAGTTGCTTCTAATTAATAAAAATTTAATTAAACTATGACAAAATGAAAAACCGGTATAACCAAGAAAATCGGTTAAATTTTTTGGTAAAAATTAAAGATCAAATTTTTTAATATAATTTTTTATAAAATATATAATATATTTTTATTTATTTTTTTATCTCATATTAATTACGCTAATTTTAAATAATAATCATTTTATTATTTTATTACCTGACACTATGGCATCTTTTTTATTAAGTAATTTTAATATATAATCTATTTATAAATCTTAACAAAAAGTAAGAAATAAAATAAATATTTATATATATGAAGTTTACAACATTTTATATTAAAAACAATTATTAAAATTGATGAATATTTTTCTTTTGATTATTGTTGTTTTATTAATGATATTTGTCTTTCAATTTGATATCTTAATTTATTTAAGTTGATATTTAGTTCTATTATCACAAGAGATAAAATATACAAATAAAAACAAAAATCATATGAAATAATATTATCTCAAATTAACATAAAAAAAACACCCCTTCAATTTTATCAAAATATTATAGTTTGTTTTATACTATAAAGATTTGAATTGATTTTGTAATTATTAGTTAAAATAAATATGTTTAAAATTAGTCCATTTTTAATGATGATTATTCATTTAAATTTCTAAGATCCACCCTCCAAGTACAATCATTAAATCTTTATAATTAAAATATTATTCTTCAAGAAAATTTGAAAATAATTTAATAATTAAATATAAATTTAAAAAACAAAATAAGTGCGTAACTATAGATAAATTAAATAAACAAAATATAAAATAGAACCAATGTGTAATTAGGATAATAAATAAATAAATATAAAAGAAAATCAATGTATAATTAAAGATAAAATAAATATTCCTGTTGCCCAGTAGTCGCATCTCCACCTCTCAACTCCTGATCTGTTCCCATATAAAAGTGGTCAACACAGTCTCATCCACATGGAAAAATAGGGGTAAGTATTAAATAATTCGATATAATAAAGCAGATATAGAATTAATAATTACATATTATCACCAATTACAAATCATCAATACCTTAACTATGCCCAAACTTAGAGACTATCATCTGTAGGCACATTGTGGTCGGCACTCGCAGTATCATCCTTACCACCCTCCACACAGAGTGAGATTACTGGCGCACTTCATCACTCATTCTGGAGTACCCCTCCGAGCACACCACCAGTCATCCCCCATCGACTTCTCACCACCTGATCTCGTAGTCTACCTGATCCGACCAATCAGTGAAGTCTGGAACCTCATCTGAATCCTCCGACATAGTTAGTACACTAATATACTAATATACTCTATATCAGCCCAGGTACCATTCAAACACAACAACAATCATTCACATCTATTGGATTCTGAACCACTTGTCCTAACGGCTCATTCAGGTCAATAAATAATAATACTTGACTGATTCTGGGCACCAACCCTCTGGCTCAATCTAGCCAATACATAACATCTCATGACTGATTATGAGCATCAACACTCAGGCTCAGTCTGATCCACACATGTCAGAACACATTGCTGATTCTTTAAAATTTATAATTTCATTCTATATTTTAATTATTTTTTCTAACATACCTTTACTTTATTTCTAAAATTTCAATTATACATTTAAACATTTTCTATTATTCCTTTTTCATCCCGAAATTATTAAATTACTATTTTGCCCTTAATCTTTTCTTAAAATTTCATGTATGTCCCTAAATGACTATTTTACCCTTGGACATTTTCTATTATTCCTTCCATGTCCCGAAAATGACTATTTTACCCTTGGACATTTTCGATTATTCCTTCTATGTCCTAAAAATGACTATTTTAGCCTTGGACATTTTCGATTATTCCTTCCATGTCCCGAAAATGACTATTTTACCTTGCACATCTTCGACAATTTCATTTATGTCCCTAGGATGTAAAATGACTATTTTACCCTTGATCTTTTTCAAATTTCTTCTCTTATCCCTTTCTTCTTCCTCACTCCCAGTACGCATGTTCAATTTTTTTCTTTTTTCCAAATTTCAAATTTTCCAGTTTCAGACAACCAAATTAGTTCTAAATCCAAATTAAACCCTAAACATGTTCAATCTAAGTCAAAAACAATAATTTTACCATATAACTCATCCTTAATTTCAAGAATTCCAACAAAATTTCAAGTTTTCAAATATGAAGAAAACTTCAAAATCAGTCGTTCAAATATTCAGATTTCTACTCTTATTCCTTATTCACAGAGTACCCAACAATTCAGTCTCATATATTGAATGAAATAAACTTCCATTTATCTTGTGTGGTATTTCTACCGAAGCTTTTCCACTTAATCTAAGTTCTCTCTCATTTCACCAGATCCTGCACGAATAAAGTATCGTTTGCTTGAAATTTAAACGAAAGAAGAAGAACGAAAAACGCGTGATATGAGAGGGAGAATCACTTGCTGAAATCCATGCTTCTTCCCCCCCCCTCTTCGCTCGTATATATAAAAAATTTTGCAGTGCAGAGGAAACTTCACTATGAAGTTTTTGCATCGTGTAATATTATTATAAATAATAATAAAAACATATATCACAATCTCCCCTCCACAAAAAACAATTTGTCCTCGAAAATGAACTTACTAGGGAATAGAAATAGATAGGACTCTCGAATCTAATCCTCCATCTCCCAAGTGAAGTCTCCGGATTTCTGATCCCATACTACCTTCACCATTGAGATGGTTCTACATCTAAGTTGCTTCAGTTGAGAATATTCTATCCTCACTGGTCTCACATCAACGGAGAGATCGTCTCTAATCTGCACATCGTCTGACTCTAGGACTTGACTGGGGTCATGCACATATTTTCTCAACTGAGATACATGAAATACATTATGCAGATTCGTTAAATGAGGTGGCAACGCTAACTGATATGCCATTGGGCCTATCTTCTTTAGAATCTGATATGGACCAATAAACTTGGGAGTTAACTTCTTAGACTTAATTTTCCTTCCTACTCTAGTAGTAGGTATGATTCTCAAAAATACATGGTCTCCCCCCTCAAATTCCAAAGGTCTCCTCCTCTGGTCTGCATATGATTTTTGTTTACTCATAGCAGCCCTCAACTTCTCCTCTATCTCTCGGACCTTCTCTATAGTCGGCTGGAGTAGCTTAGGTCCGATCAACACTTTTTTCCTCATCCTGATACCAACATAAAGGTGTTTGACACCTCCTCCCATAAAGAGCCTCATATGGTGTCATCCTGATACTGACATGATACTGTTATTATACGTGAACTCTATTAATAGAAGGATATCATCCCAACTTCCTAGATTATCTAACACACAAGACCTTAACAAGTATTCCAATGAATGAATGATCCTCTCCAATTGTCCATCTGTCTAGGGGTGATAGACTGAACTCAACCTAAGTCGGGTACCTAATGCCTCTTGTAAAGTCTGCCAGAAACGTGAAGTAAATCTAGGATCCCTATATGAGATAATGCTAGATGACACCCCATGTAATTGGACAATCTCGCGACTATATAGTTGTGCCAGCTTAGCCATAGATATCCTCAGATTTACGAGGAGGAAATGTGCACTCTTCGTCAATCTATCCACTATCACCTAGATCGAGTCATGCCCCCGAAATGTCCGTGATAAATGGGTAACAAAATACATGGTAATGCTATCCCACTTCCACTCAAGTATCTCCATTTGTTGTAGCATTCCTCCCAGCCTCTAGTTTTTCACCTTTGCCTTCTGACAAGTCAAACAAGCAGCCACATACTGTGCAACATCTCTCCTCATACCAGACCACCAATAAACCTTCTTAAGATCCTGGGTGTAGACTCAGACGACTCCGATGACCTTCATATTGCTCTCTTCAATTCTTGGTCAACATGAATACAAATCCTTCCTCTGAATCTCAGAATACTATCCTCACCATCTTGTAGTCAATGGTCTGCTCGGATCCTAACTGATCCATAACACCTTTCAACGTCATATCACGATGTTGTTTATCTCTGATCATTCTGAGAAAATCATTAGTAATGGTAATGCTACCACAACTAATGCTAGTATCACGAAACTCTACATCATGGTGCAAATCCTTGAACTACTCGAATAATCTCAATTCATCCATCATCATTGCTGACATCTGAATTGCCTTCCTATTCAAGGCGTCAGCCACCACATTCGTCTTCCCTAGATGATAAAGTAACTGAAAGTCATAATCCTTCAGAAACTCCATCCATCTTCTATATCTCATATTTAACTCATTCTGATCGAATAGATACTTCAAGCTCTTGTGATCACTGAAAACTTCAAATCTAACTCCATAAAGGTAATGCCTTCATATCTTGAGAGCAAACACCACTGCTGCTAGTTCTAAGTCATGAGTGGGGTAATTCCTCTCATGAATTCTCAGTTGTCTTGACACATATGTCACTGCCCTCTTATCTTGCATCAAGACACAACCTAACCCCTGAATAGAAGCATCACAATATACCTGAAAAGATTGAGTCACATCTGGGATCACCAACACTGGGGAACTAGATAACCTTCTTTTCAGCTCATGGAAACTCTCCTCACATCTATCTGTCAAAGCAAAAGGTTGATCCTAACAGGTCAACTGAGTCAAAGGAGCTGCTACTTTAGAGAAACCCTCTATAAATTTCCGGTAAGTCCCACAAAGCTACGCACTTCCGTCATTATCTTAGGGGGTTCCCATTTTAACACTGCATCTAACTTGACAGGATCTACAGATATCCCTTCTGCCGATATTACATGTCCCAAAAACTGCACCTGATATAACCAAAACTCAAATTTTGAGAGCTTGACATACAACTGTTTCTCTCTCAACACAACCAACACCGCCCTCAAATGTTTCTGGTGTTCTTCCCGAGTCCTAGAATAAATAAGAATGTCATTTATAGAAACAACAAAAAACTTATCTAAATAAGGACGAAAGATCATGTTCTTGTAGTCCATGAACATTGCAGGTGCATTCATTACTGCAAACAACATGACCACATACTCATAATGGTCATATCTCGACCTGAACGCCGTCTTCTATACATGCTCTTCTTTTAACCAACATCTGATGGTATCCAGATCTCAAATCAATCTTAGAAAATATTGATACTCCCTGTAACTGGTATAATAAATCATCAATCCTCGGCAACATGTACTTGTTCTTGATAGTCACCTTGTTTAGTTGTCGGTAATCAATACACAATCTGGAGCTCCCATCTTTCTTCTTTACTAGTAATACAGGTGCACCCCATGGAGATACACTCGGGCGAATGAACTTCTTTTCCAACAAATCCACTACTTATTTCTTCAATTCATCCAATTATACTGGAGCCATCCGGTATGGTGCCATAGAGATTTGGTTTGAACCTGGAATTAGATCAATCTCAAATTCGACCTCTCTCTGAGGTGACAACCTTGGTATCTCATCTGGAAACACATCAGGAAATTCACTCACAATCGATACATCTTCCAGTATATTATCCTTCACTTCATCCATCTAGGTCAAGATAAGATAACACTGAGCTCCCTCTCATAGCTCTTTCTGAACCTGCCGAACTGATGTAATAAGCTCATATCCTGATTCTAAATGCACCAACTTTTTCTGTCTACAATCAATCAGAATGTGATTGGTGGATAACCAATCAATCCCTAAGATCACATATAGATCCTTCAAAGATAAATCGATTAAGTTCACCTTGTACTTTCATCCTTTTATGACAACTGGACACCTTAAACACACAGAAGAAGACACCATCAGTCCAGCTGCTGGGGTAGATACCCTCAATTCATAGGGTAAGTCACACACATGTAACTTAAGTTTATCCATATAATTATCAGCAATAAAAGAATGGGTAGCACCTGAATCAAACAAAACTCGTAGAGGTATATCAAAGATAAAACACACACCTTGCAATAAATTCTCTGATCTCGATGCCTCTGCTCCTGACAAGGAAAACACCCGCCCTGCAGCTCTGAGTTTCGCCTCACTCCCCCTGGGTACTGATGATGTCCCAGCTGAGACTGTAACACTAGGCCTCTGTGGGCAGTCTCTAGCCCTATGTCCTAGCCTCTGACAAGTGTAGCAAAGACCTGTTTGAGAAGTCTAGGAAGGAGTAGTGGAGGCATTCTGTGGGTACTGATTCCTGTAATGTGAGCCTCCACATTATAAACATTTCACCCCTGATATAGATTCCAATGATCGGGGTGCTGGGATAACGTTGCCACTCCTGGAGGACAGGGGGCATGAATAAGGCATCCTCCTCTCTGATCTACTACCCTCACTCGGATCCCACTTGGGTGGGTCCTCATCACTTTGACTCCCCCCTCCTAGAGCCTCTCTATGGTCTTCACTTTCTCCACCAGCTCTGGAAATCTCCTGATAGAGAAAGGAACCATCATGAGCTTGATCTTAGCCCTCAAGTCCTCCTCAAACTTCCTGTGAAGCCACTGTTATGAAGATGTACCTGTGTAGAAACAAGATAAGTGCTCAAATCGTACGGTGTAATCATGCACTATCATATTGCTTTGTCTCAAACTTAGGAACTCAATCTCCTTCTGAAATCTAACACTGTCAGGGAAGTATTTCTCCAGAAATCTCTCACGGAAGGTCTCCCAATTACACACCTCCCCACGTGCAATCATCATCCTCTGGGTCCCTGACCACCAGAACTCAGTCTCATCCACTAGTAAGTATTTCTCGAAAGTCAATTTCCTGTCCTCCGGGCATAGGGTAGCCTAAAAAATCTTCTCCAGCTCATGCAGTCACTTCTCTGCTGCATCTGGACCCAAATCTCCTCCAAAATGAGGCGGATTATGCCTCGTGAACTTAGTCAGCCCCATCTGCTCTGACTGGTGGAATTCAGTAGAGGATGACGCCATAGTTGGCCTTCACTATGGGTAGGTAGCCTGCTGCTGCATGGCAGCTGCCAACATTTCCATTGCCCTGACTAGGGCATCTACACTTGGCTGAGTAGGAGTAGGAGGTCGCGGTGCCATCCTATATCAAACACAATCATAAATACAGAGCAAACATTCACACACACTTACATATTAGAGTATAATCACAACGGACTTATCATAGGTTCACTACCCATCCCCATAGATTTACAAGGATATTACCGCTCTGATACCACTATTGTAACGACCCTATAAATAGCTACTATATGATGCCTTCGCAAAATAGTAAACAAGTAAATAACGACATCTATATTATATTATATTACTGTAATTATAATATAGACTGAAATCTCGGTTCATCGATGAAAACTAAAAATATAGTATCACAACTTATTTATATAGATGCATAAAAAAGTAGCTCTCATAAAGATCATCCTACTGAACTATTCCTGTTGCCTAGTAGTCACATCTCCACCTCTCAACTCCTGATCTGCTCCCACATAAAAGTGATCATCACAGTCTCATCCACATGGAAAAATAGGGGTAAGTATTAAATCATTCGATATAATAAAGCAGATATAGAATTAATAATGACATATTATAATCAATTACAAATCATCAATACACTAAGATGTCTTCTGGAAGTCTACCCTAACTATGCCCGAACTCAGAGACTATCATCTGTGGGCACATTGTGGTCGGCACTCGCAGTACCATCCTGACCACCCTCCACACAGAGTGGGATTATTGATCTCCTTCATCACTGATTCTGGAGTACCCCTCCAAGCGTGCCACCAATCATCCCTCCATCAACTTCTCACAATTGATCTCGTAGTCTACCTGACCCGACCAATCAGTAAAGTCTAGGACCTTATCCAAATCCACCGACATAGTTAGTACACTAATATACTCTGTACCACCCTGGGTACCATTCAAACACAACAATAATCATTCTGGACCACCTGTCCTCACGACTCATTCGGGTCAATAAATAATAGTAGTTGACTGATTCTAGGCATCAACCACCCAACTCAGTCTAGTCAATACATAACATCTCATGACTGATTATGGGCATCAGCCCTCGGAATCAGTCTGACCCATACACGTCACAACACACTGCTGATTATTTAAAATTTCTATTTTCATTTTATATTTTAATTATTTTTCCTAACATACATTTACTTTATTTCTAAAATTCCAATTATACCTTTAAACATTTTCTATTATTCCTTTTTCATCCCGAAATCATTAAATTACTATTTTGCTCTTAATCTTTTCTTAAAATTCCATGTATGTCCCGAAATGACTATTTTACCCTTGGACATTTTCTATTATTCCTTCCATGTCCCAAAAATGATTATTTTACCCTTGGACATTTTCGATTATTCCTTCAATGTCTCACAAATGACTATTTTAGCCTTGGACATTTTCGATTATTCCTTCCATGTCCCGAAAATGACTATTTTACCCTTGGACATTTTCAAAAATTTCATTTATGTCCCTAGGATGTAAAATAACTATTTTACCCTTGATCTTTTTCAAATTTCTTCTCTTATCCCTTTCTTCTTCCTCGCTCTCAGTACGCATGTTCAGTTTTTTTCTTTTTTTCCAGAATTTAAATTTTCCAGTTTCAGACAACCAAACTAGTTCCAAATCCAAATTAAACCCTAAACATGTACAATTCAAGTCAAAAACAACAATTTTACCATATAATTTATCCTTAATTTCAAGAATTCCAACAAAATTTGAAGTTTTCAAATATGAAAAAAACTTCAAAATCAGTTGTTCAAATATTCAGATATATATTCCTATTCCTTATTCACAAAGCACCGAGCAATTCAATCTCATATATTCAATGAATTAAATTTCATCTTACCTTGTGTGGTATTTCTACCGAATCTTTCCCACTTAATCCAAGTTTTCTCCCGTTTCACCAGATATTGCACGAGTAGAGTATCGTTTGCTTGAAATTTAAACAAAAGAAGAAGAAGAACGAAGAACGCGTGATATGGGAGGGAGAATCACTTGTTGAAATCCATGCCTCTTCCCTTCCTCTTCGCATATACGTAAAGTGCAAAGGAAACTTCACTATGAAGTTTTTGCACTCTGTAATATTATTATAATATATAATAATAATAATAAAAAAAAAACATACATCACAATAGCTAGAACGCTAATATTTTTTTAGTTATTCCCTCACTTAGTAGAAAAATAATTTAGATAGGAAATTTTTGTCACTAACCCTAGTTATGAACAACATACTAATTTAAAAACAAAAAAAATATTAGTTACATTACTTTTTTGAAGCTATTTCCTATCTAAATTGTGTAGATACAGTCATCGCTAAACTGTAGCAAATTCATCGCAAATATCATTAAAAAGAGTATGAAGTTGCTAAGAAACAATCTCCGATAGTTTCAACGCGAATTTGCTAGAGATTTATTCACATATCCCTTACAAGTATAAGTCACCTCTCTACTAAAAATTATTTTATTTTCTGTATTTTTTTTTGCAAAAAATTATTTACAAAAAATATTTGTAAATTATTCAAAAAATTATTAATTATAAAAAATAATTTTGATCTTTTTGAAAAATATCAACAAAAATTAATTGGAAATTTTTCTTAAAAATTTTATTTGGAAATTATTTTTACCAAATTTATTGTAAATATATTAATTATACATATATATATATATATATATATATAAATAATTTTGTTATCTCGAAATAAATTATTTGGAAATAATTATGATTTTTTTGAAAAAAATATCTAAAAATAATTTGTAAGTATTTAAAATTATTTTCTGTAAATTTTTTGTAAATTTAAATTTGTAGGAAATATTTAATAATATTGAAATAAGTAATAGAAAATTTTATAATAATATTTTTTATAATTTTTTCTTAGAAATTATTCTTTATAAGAAATAATAAAAAATTATAATATTTGAATATTTGTTTAATTAAATATTATTTTAAATATAAACATCTTTAATATTATAGTAAATATATTTTTTAAATTATAGAAATTTTATAATTTTATAATAAAAAACCTAAATTAATTTTATGCCCTTGTTCAAAATTCTTTTCATTTCCAACTAAAACCTAGAACTATGTTTGGTCTATTGTCGCTGTCACACCACTGTCGTGCAGTCGCCGCACCACTCGGTGTGCCACTGTTGCACCATTATCGCACACTGCTTCGTGTCGTTCGCACACTATTGCTAGGATGTTGATAACCGGTTGCAACAAAGCCAAACAATTTCAGTGGTGTTTGCATTTCCTTCCCGCCAAACCTTTTTGGTGATTGTTCTTCGCTTACGCTTTCTCATGGTAATCTCTTATTCTTTTTTATCCTTAACCTGAAGTTATTCATCACTTAACATGTAGTTATTTAGTTCATTGTTTTATTACAAAAATAGATGCATGTATAGATCAAAGAGAATGGTTAACGAGTTGGGATTAGGATATGAAAAGATGCATGTTAGACTTGGACTTTGCATAAATGGTTTTAATCCATTTAGTAATTCAGGTAACCCATATTCATGTTGCCCTGTTTTGTCTCACCTTACAATCTTCCTCCAAGTATGTGTATGAAAAGGGAATTCATATTTCTTACTCTTGTGATTCCTGGACCCAAGTCACCTAGTAAAAGTTCATATTTAATTGGAACCTCTAATTGTTGATTTGAAAATCTTATGGGACATTGGTGTTAACACTTTTTGGTGTATCGAAAAAGTAGAATTTCATCATGAAAGCAACTCTAATATGGATAATAAGTGATTTTCCAGCTTATGTAATGTTGTCTAGATGGAGTACTCATGGGAGATTAGCTTGTCCCTATTGTTGGATATTAAATCGATTAATTCGAGAGATAAATTATGGTTCAGTTAAGATTGTAACTTCTTATAATAATGTAATAGTTAATGGATATAGATTTCATACAAAGGAGTACAAAGCTAATAAATCTACCATGAATAGTGGGATATGTGTTAGAGGAAATATATATGGTGAAAATTATTTGGACTACTATGGTATTGTTGAGGAGATATTAGAATTGTCTTACCTTGGATATCAAAACAAAGTAATTATTTTACGTTATCATTGGTTTGATCCTTTTCATGGTGTTAAAGTTGATGACATATATGGCTGAGTTGATATCAAGCATAAATCAAAGCTTCAATCAAATGAACCATTTATATTAGCTCAACAGGCTCAATAAGTGTATTATACAAAATACCCACAAAATAGGGGTAGAAATAATGGTGATTGGTAGGCAGCTTGCAAGGTTAGAGCAAAATTATTTGTGATTGAGACATGGAATAATGAAGATGATTTATCAAATGAAAAAATTGTACTGATTATTTTCAAGATGATGAATCAATGAGAATGCCTAATATTCTTCTTAATGATGAGGAGATACAATTGTTTGATGCAAATGTCCCAATGGAAGAAATAAACATAGATGATGTTAATTATTCAATGAATAATGTGAACAATGTTGAATTTATAAATGACCATGATGAGTTCATGGATGAAAAGATGGAGTTAGATGATTTAGAAGATGAGTTAGATGATTTAAGTAATGATTTAGACAGCTCAGACGAGAAGTGGTTATAAATGAATCATCTTAAGTTTATTTAATGGTAGATATGTTATGTTCAAATTAAATTAATTATTTCTTGCTATTTTTTTATATTTGTATAATAGTGACATGTTTTTTTATATCATTGTATTTGTATGTGTAGAAACTCAAATGCCTCCTCGAGGAAGACTGCAGGGTTAGGGTTTTATTATTCCATTTTATCCTCCTCAATCTTGCATTAATCCTCCAGAACTAGATTCTATTTTGTACTCTCCACGTATAGTACAAATACTTGAATGATATTTTATTTATTAACTTTTGAATTATTTGAATATAATATTATTTTAGCTACTACTTCCATCCATGAACCATCAACAGATGTTGGCCAATCAACTAGTAGTGGTCAATCAACAACCACCATCCTACAATTTATGCTGACCAATCAAATGTTGCCCTAACGTATGATAACCCACAATCTACAAAGGAGCCTTCAAGTGAAAATTTGATAATGAAGTTAATAGAAGACTTGTTATATCTATGCAACGAGTTAGTAACCCGTAAGTAAAACTAAACTTAATTATTAGTTATTCATCTTTATATTATTAAATCATAATAATTTATACATTGAGAATTTTAAATTGTAGAAGGAGGTTTGTTCCTTATTCAGTGACTCGAGATATTATATTTGAGTTACTCATGAGAATGTCAAATCCAACACCAAATTGGAAAAAAATATACTACCGATATGAAAGAAAATGTATTCAATGATTTTATGGTTAGTAATGATTGTGTTAAAATACTTAAATAGTTTTGCTTTAACTTTTGTATTAAGAAATAAATTTATCTAATTTTTATTGGTGTAGAATAATTATCATTTTGCATCAACTTATGATCGGAGTATGATAAGAAAGGTTTGGAATTTGACATGCATGGATCGATATTCTAACTCTTTAGCTAAGGCAAGAAAAAAGGAAAAAGAAAAGGAAAATTCAAATAATACTCAACACTTAAAGGGTCTTGAACCAAGAAGTATAAGGACTGAGATGTGGGATGAATTAATAGACATATGGGCAACAGAAGAATGGAAAAAAAAGTTTATTACAGAAAAGGCCAATAGGGTTGCCAAGCTTGATTCCATGATGCACACAGGAGGATCAAGAAGCTTTGGACAACATTTTAAAAAAATGGTATTCATACTTTCCACATTTAATACATTTGATTATATAATTGTTAATCAATATTGGTTACTAGTTATAAATTGAATATTAGGTTTGATGTTGGTATGAAATAGTCTTTATGTTGTTTTTCTTAAATTGTATATTGGTGTATGAATCTTGAATTGTAAATTATTTCACTGGAAGAAAAACACAAACGTCTTTATTTCTTATGGTGAATTATATAGTAAAGTTCATAAAAAGAAAGATGTTGAATATGTGTCTAACAAAATTTCATTGTAAGTGTGTATATTTTATAAATATTAAACTTTGTTTATTTATAATGTTACTACAATATTGATTTGATGTAGGAATCATATGAAAATGCTATGACTGAAAAATATGGGGAAGATATATCAAAACATCCTATAGTTAATTTTGATCTTTGGATAAAGGTCATGAGATGAAAATAAAAAGGTAGAATTTATGATATAGGTCGAGTTTGGATCTTGGTACACATGTTTCATCTTCATCAGTTGAAGGTCCCTTCCCAAAATCTTACCACACCTCTTACTGAAGAAATTAATACCTTTGTTCACACATATAATTTCTAAGAGAAAATAAAAACACAATTGCGGACGATCGATATGCAAGCACAAATGAAGACACAAGCAAAAACGCAGACACTTATGCAACAACAAATACAAGAAGAAATGCGATATTTTAAGAAAGATTTATTATATGCCTTAAAGAAACAAGGACAAAAATGTACTTTCAAGAATCAAAACTTTGTTTCTATTTTTAATTGTGTTGATATAAAACTTTTTAGTTGATACAAAACTTTTTAATTGAAACATTATTTTTGTTATGCATTAATTGTTTGAAACATCATTTTAACTATGTTTAAACAATAATTTTATATTAAAAATTAATAAGCTTGTCCTTTTTTTCAAGAATATGTGTAATAATTTAAATATTAAACATTTTATATTATAATGTTGTGATGATACTTTAGCAGGAATACCTACTGCGCCAATAATAATAAATTAGAAAATTACCTACAAATTAACAAGGGATAAATTACGAAGGATTAGCTACAAATTAGTGACAAATAAATTGCGAGGGATAAGCTGCAGATTAGCGAGAGAAAATTTGTGAATGATTAACTACAAATTAGCGAGTGTCGTCGCCGTCAAAAGAGGCAGTCAGAGCGACACAATAGTTTGTATGACTCACGTTTTTTAAAGAAGATGTTCAATGTGTTTAGGTTGTCCAATAATCGGGCTGGACCTAAAGGCGAGGTTTTTGAAAAA
This sequence comes from Sphenostylis stenocarpa, assembly GCA_963425845.1. Taxonomy (NCBI): domain Eukaryota; kingdom Viridiplantae; phylum Streptophyta; class Magnoliopsida; order Fabales; family Fabaceae; genus Sphenostylis; species Sphenostylis stenocarpa. The sequence goes on from OY731400.1 coordinate 65,826,797, forward strand.
AGGTTTGATGGAGTCATCACCGATGTTTTTACCATAAACATCGAAAAAGGAAGAAAAGAAGGCGTTGTTTTAAAAAAAACAACTTTGGCCGTTACAACCAGAGTTGGGTAAGGGATTTAGTTACGTGTGGGGAAGGTGTTAGCACCCCACAACGCCCCTTTCGGGTTCCCTATGATGGACTAATTCATAAATAAAGACTGAAAGAAACTATGCTTTTACCCTATTATTTATCTACTTGCAGAATTTAAATGTCTACATGACCTTAATATCTAATGCATACAAGGAAAGCAATAAAAGAAATCAGTAAAAGAGAGAGAACAAGGAAAGAAACTTCTGAAGCGAGCTTTATATCAATTCTTCAAGAAATGAGGACGCTTTTTGGTTGTCCTCGCACTCTACAAGCACGCTCCTCCCCGCAAAAGATAAAAATATCACTCTACCGAGGGTTAGATGTCTCAATAGTAGACTTCCTTAACCGATTTCTACCTTAACGAAAATCGAAAAGTTCACTTGAACTCTATAATAATGCTCAGAGTCACTCTTAAGTGTCAAAACACTTCCAAGAGAGTAGTAGGAGTACAAACTATGTGGAATGATGGGGAGAGAGGTCCTATTTATAGGAATTCGCGCCAGGCATGCCGGGACGACCATTTGAGAAAACGAGACGGTCATATCTTCCTTAAGAGAAGGCAAGACGATCGTCTCGACCTTCAGGGAAGGCGAGACGACCATCTGGCCAAACGGGACGATCGTGTCGAGCCTCCTGTCAGATTTTCCTATTTTTTTCCTATTTTTCTGTACAGAAAGCCCTCTTATTCTTACATGGAGCCTAGTGAACATGCCTAGGGACCTAAAGAAGCCTTATCCATCTTCGAACGGGGGTTTTCTGGTCTTTATTAAGAAGCCGGGCAAGATTTGAGGTCTACAGCTGGCCCTCCTTCACCCGACCAATTGATTGTGGGCTAATGTGCCATGAAATCGGTTGACGGGTGAAGGAGTTAACCCTTTTGCCCGGTTGTCTTTCGGATGCTCCTCTCGATGTGGTAGCCGACCCTTGAGACGATGAATGTGGTCTGACGTTGTCTTCGGGATGCTTCCATGCTGCGGAGCCTAACCCTTCAGACGATATGTGTGAAGCTTTAGGATGCTCCTTTGATACGGTAGCTGACCCTTCGACTGACAAATGAAATTTTTCCCTCGGGATGCCCCTTTGATGCGGTAGCTGACCCCTTGGATGGTGTGTGTGAAGCTTCAGGATACTCCTTCAATGGAGTAGCTGACCCTTTAACTTTTGATGAAAATGGAACCTCGGGATGCTCCTTCGAAGCGGTAGCTAACCCTTTGGTTTTGGTTTTATGCCTCAGGATGCTCCTTTGACGCGGTAGTTGACCATTTGGCTGATGTAAGTGTATGTAGACTTTTTGTCTTCAGGATACTTCCATACTGCGGAAGCTGACCCTTGAGATGGTAAGGGTGGATTAGGTCATCCGGATACCACTTTGCAATGGGGCTGATTTTTCGGACGTTGTGTGTAAATCCTGCTTTCAAGATATTTCTTTGCAATGGAGTTGATCTTTCGGGCGATGACGACAGATTTGTGTCTTTCAGATACTCCTTTTGCAACGGAGCTGACCGTTCAGACGACGTGTGGAACTCTATCTTCTAGATGCCCCTTTGTTGTGGTGACTGATCCTTTTGACAGAGAAGGTGGTGGCGATTTACTGCTCTAGCTCATGCGCTGGCTCCTTGGGGAGTGATTTCTGTTTGAAAATGTATTATTGGCTTTTTCGTAGCCATCCGACTCTCTTTGTCAGGGATTCTTGATGAATGCCTCTTAAGCAGGCCGGAATCCGCTGGGGATTGGTTGATTTAGATGGTGTCTCTGAATAGGCGGATGCTTTATCGGAAGTGAAAGCTTTCGACTTGTATTGTTGTGCCTCTGAATAGGTTGGTATTCCCTTCGGAGACGTTGGCTCTTTGTTTGCCAGGTTTTGCCTATGCGTAGGCAAACAACTCACTAGGAATAAGTCTTTGAAGATCGCCTTTGCGGTAGGCTCACTGGGGATATATTTCTCTTTTTGGCGATCCTTTGGGGAATTCGTGCTTCCTTGGGGATCTAATTTTGGTAGCCCTCTGGGGGGGAATGGAGTCTTGCTTCCTGGATTATGTTGGTGATGGGCTTTTACGAAGCCCTTATTCTCCCTTGGCGGGTGTGATGGAGAATGGATTATGCTTGATGACTTGTTGTGTGTTGAATTATTGGCAAGCGTACCAAAATTATCAATCGCAGTATAGTATTTCGATTAAATAAAAGTCGATTCCATGAGGAACAGTTTCGATGAAAATTCCCAATTATGCTTACTAAGTATATTAAACACATTGGGTTTTGCAAATAAGAGTTGCGTTGAATTTAAATGACAAAGAACTGTAAATTGTTGAGAAAATATCAATTAAAGGTACTTAGGATTGACTTCCTTCCTTTTCCCTCTTTTGTAATGGCTATGTCAATTAAGAACGTCAATTAACCTAACAATGTTGATGCCACCTACTCAAATCATCCATGTTGATTCCTCACACATGAAATTCATAAGAAAACCTAATAAATGTTAATTCCTCACACAATTAACAGATTTTCCAGCATTAGGGTTAGGGTGTTTAAGCAATTGATACATTCATTCCATTCCTGGCAATTAACGTAACAAATATTCTTACCGTGATCTAGGGTTCAAGATATATTTTCCAATCATATCTCAAACAATCAAGAATAAATCATTCCAAAGCATAAATGATAAGAATAACAACATCAAAGCATAGATTAATATCTCAAAATATCACCATGATACAAAAGAGTTCAAAGGAAGTGCACCGAATCCTAAGAGAATGAAGTTAGCCACTCATGTTGGCCATTACACTGCTCCAATTGATGAAGAAGTGAAGAATTGATGAAGATTAGACAAAACCCTAACAGTAGTCGTGCCTCCTCTCCTCCAAGACTGCTTCTTTTTCTCAAAACACAACTTATCTTTTTATAAGAGAATTTGGGTCGGGCCTTGCATCATTCATTCGCTTAAGCGCTATTCTTTCTTTCAATTTTACTCCAATTATGCTGACAATTATGCTCCTTACTCTTGTGTCAAGGTATTCTCGAATTCATCCTATATTGGGAGAAAAATATATTAGAATTAACATAAGTTAAGTGGTTTTATAACAATTCAAGGCATAATTATATCAACTTTTTACCACTTAACAACTCCCCCAACCTAGAATCTTGCTTGTTCCAAACAAAATAGTTTTTCCAAAACAAAATCATCACCTATTATCTCTTTCTCTTCTAGAACCACAACATAAAAATTTTCAGTGGTGATGCTCACAACTCCAAATGAAAATAGAACACATAAACATTCAAGTTATAGAAACCAACAAAGAATAATTACTCCTCAACTATCCTCAGAGAAGCATGATCTCTCAAATAGAGTTATATATACTCATCTCTAATTCTCACAGGTAAGTGTTTATCTCATTCAATCACTTCATGTAGACAATCCAATATTGATAATCATCTTCAAGCAATCAACAATTGTTAAACAAAACTTAAATCAAAAGGTCTTTTGAGGTTTGTAATGGGGCTGGGCTAAGAAAGAATTATTGGTTTTTCTAGGATATACAAAAATATTTGAGAAATTCAACTCATATGAATGATTCTTGATTAACAATTCCTCAAGTCAGGTTTCAAACTTCATGCTTTTGTCCCTAACACAATGACAATGAGTTAATAATCTCACAAGTTATTACCCCCTTTTGACTTTTTTTTTTTTGCTTTTGCATGTATCCTTTTTTTTTTTGCTTTGCAAATTTTTAAGCTTTGCTTTTCCCTTTTTTTTACACTTTTTTTTAACAATAACACCCCAACAATACCTGTAGGACAACAATAGCAATACCCAACAATAAGAAAAATAGTGACATTCATACTCATTTCCTTTCTCAAATATAGGAAGGTAGATAAATAGTGTTTAGACTTAAGGGTTCTGTTTAAGAAACAATATTAGTTTTAGCTCATAAGGGGTTCAAATGGATGTCCTATAATTAATGCATGGTTGACTATTTGGCTCTGGGTTATATATACTACGAAGAAAAAAATGTCTTTATCATTTTCAAGTCTTGCCAACATGTAATCACATCAAAGAATCAACCAATATCAGTTATCATCACAAAGTGTTGACACTCAATTTATCTGTTTTTGGTACTCTGCTCACCTGGGTTTTGGCTAGCTTCTCCAATTCAGTTAATTCCTAATTTTCCTCATCAATTCCTTTTCACTATCATACTCAATATCCCAAAATCACTTGTTATTGGAAACAATCAAAATTATTTTTCACGTTCTAGATTTGAATTAGACAATAAGCAATAATCTCATATATGGCTCTAAAACAAATTATGGGACAACAAGGGAATTCAAAATTTAAAATAAAGCAATTAAAAACATTAAATTAAAAATAAAGGAATTAAAAACATTAAAAACAAAGTAAGTTTCCTCTCTTAGTTTCTTCACTTGTCATGTACTCCTTATCTTGTGCCTCAGCCTCAGCTGCAGACTTTCTCACCCCTCCAGAAAAGTTGGACTGTCCCCAGGCCATTGAAGTAAGGCTTCAAAGTCTTGAGGAGAAGTGCACTGTGTACCTGGAGCAATCTTGCAAAGAAAGAACCTAAGGAAGAAAATTGCACAAAAAAAACTTAAACTGCAAAAAGAAAAAAAATAAATTCAAAACATTGGGTTGCCTCCCAGGAGCGCTTGTTTAACGTCTTCAGCTCGACGTCTATTTGCTTTAGGGCTCATGCAGGTGAGTGATCAAGGTGATATATACGCATTCTCCATCCCTTGACTGTCTTTGTGGGAATGAATTTATTCTTCTCATTGCGAATAACCTTACAACTGTCAGAGATTGGATAAATCATACCTGTTTCAGGAGGTTTCAGTACCTCTCTTTGAATAACTTCCTTCATAGTCAGACTAAGATGTCTTTGGGGTTGTGCAACAGGCTTGTAATCTTGTTTTTCAGTTGAGATGGGTAATTCATCCAAAGTATCTATTCTGAGACAATCTTTCTTGTTTTTCGGTTGTTGTACAACTTCAAACAGATTAAAATTAACTTCATCATCTCCACTTCTAATTTTCAACTTGCCCATGTCAACATCTATAATTACTTTGGCAGCCTTCATAAATGGTCTTCCCAGGATCAATGGGACTTCCTCATTTTCCTCCATGTCCATAATCACAAAATCAAAAGGAAATATGAATTTGTCCACTCTAACTAAAACATCTTCTGCTACTCCATAAGCAATCTTTAGAGATCTGTCAGCTAGCTGCAATGTCATTCTTATAGGCTTTACTTCCAAGTCTCTTATTCTTTTGAGCATAGATAATGGCATGAGGTTTATACTGGCCCCTAAATCAAGCAATGATTTTTTCATCGGTAATTCACCAATTGTGACTGGTATAGTGAAACTTCCAGGGTCCTTGGACTTTTGAGGCAATGATTTTTGGAATATAACACTGCATCCTGCCTCTAACTCTACTGTTTCATCAGTAAATCTTCTTTTCTTAGTTAAGAGTTCTTTCATGAATTTGGCGTATGTTGGCATTTGCTCCATAGCTTCCACAAATGATATATTAATTTGTAATTGCTTGAAAATATCCATGAATCTTGCAAACTGTCTTTCTTTATCTATCTGTGAAGGAGCCTTGGGATACGGTAACTTCTCTACAAATGGTTTTTGACTCCCTCTTTTTTCTATCTTCTCTTCGTTCTTCTTATTAGGAATATGTCTTTCTTTATTATTCTCATCTTCTTGCTCTTCGTCTTCTTATACCGAAACTTCTTCTTCAACAACTATATTGTCACCAATCCCCTTACTTAAAACTTTTCCACTCCTTGTAGTTATTGAATTGCATTGCTCCCTGGGGTTGGTTTGTGTGTTAGCTGAAAATTGTCCTCCTTGTTGCTACTCAGATAATTGCTTAGCCAATTGGTCTATCTGGGTCTCTATATTTCTGAATGAAGCCTCAATATTTTTCTGATAAGCCATAGTGCCTTGCATGAATTTTTCTAAAGTTGCCTCAGTATTTGTCTGATTAGCCATAGTGCCTTGCATGAATTTTTCTAAAGTATCCTCTAATTTACTTATTCTGTCAGGCACTGAAGGATAATGTTGTTGTTGTTGTTGATATGGAGGTTGCTGATATGACTGTTGTTGAAATGCAGGTTGTCTAGTAGATGAGCTAACACCTTGGTTCCACCCAAAATTCTGATTCTGATTCTGATTCCCTCTCCATCCTTGTGCAGTATTATTCTGATAATTGTTAGGATTAGGAAAATTACCTTGTCTGCCGTGACTACTACCTTGGGCACCCATATAATTAGCTTCTTCTTGTTGAATGTTGCCTTGATAAGAACATTGTTCATTTGAATGATCACCTCCACACACATCACAACTCATCTGTTGATTAAGAATAGATTGTACTGTATGCATTTGTTGAGGTAATTTCTCTATTTTCTGGTTCAATGCTTCAATTTGTTGGGTCAAAATTTTATTCTGGGCTAAGAGAGCATCTGTGGTGTTAAGTTCAAGGACTCCCTTCCTTTGAATTGTATGTCTATCATGTTGGGCCTGTTGGTCTGTAAAAGCTAGTGCATCAATAATTCTTGTGGCATGATCAATTTCTACATCCAACATAGATCCTCCTGCTGCAGCCTCTAATAACATCTTTACATCATGTCGCAAGCCAGTATAGAAAATATTCAACTGAGAAACGTCATCAAATCCATGATTTGGGAAACTTCTCAACAGTGATTTAAATTTCTCTCATGCTTCACAAAATTGTTCATCTGCTCCTTATCTGAAAGAAGTGATGTCAGATTTTGCTTTGATGTAACAGGATGGTGGGAAAAATCTATTCAGAAACTTCTCTTCTACACTATTCTAATTAGTCAGACTCTGATTAGGATGTGCTTTCAGCCATTCCTTTGCCCTACCTGCCAAAGAAAAAGGAAATAATATCAAATATGCAGATTCAAGATTTGTTGGTCTAAATCCCATGGTACCAATCAACTCATAAAAAGTAGACAAATGAATATAAGGGTCTTCATGATCCAATCCAGTGAATTGATGAGCATTAATCAAGCTTAAGAAAGTTGGATTCATCTGCAATGTATGATCATCCAGAATGACAATGCTAGAAAAATGTCTTGGACCTTGCTGCATAACATAATTTCTAAGAGTTCTTCTAGGTGGATTTGCATTTGGGTTTTGATTTGGATTTATATTTGGATCTGGATTCGAATTCAGATTTTCTCCTTCTTCTGTCATATCTTCTATAATTGGGTCTGGTAAATCAAGTGTGGAAAAAGAATTAGCAGATTCTCTTGTGGCTTGTTCTTGAGTTTCCCTTCTTCTTCTACTCCGGTTCCTCCGAATTGTTTTTTCAATCTCCGGATTAAATTCTAACTCGCTCTCGAAGATAGTTGTCCTCTTAAACGCACAAATCAAAAGAGTAACTCAAACAAATATTAGCACAAACTAAAAACTAAATAATAATAATAATAATAATGATAATGATAATGATAATGATAATAATAATAATAATAATAATAATAATAATAATAATAATAATAATAATAATAATGATAATAATAATGATAATGATAATGATACTAATGATAATAATAATGATAATAATGATAATGATAATAATAATGATAATAATGATAATGATAATAATAATAATATTAATGATAATGATAATAATAATAATGATAATAATGACAATAATAATAATGATAATAATGATAATAATGATAATGATAATAAAAACAGAAATAAAAATAAAATACTCAATAAGATAAACAAAGAATTCTCAAAGAACACCATTCCCCGGCAACGGCGCCAGAAATACTTGTTAAATTATTGGCAAGCGTACCAAAATTATCAATCGCAATATAGTATTTCGATTAAATAAAAGTCGATCCCACGAGGAATAGTTTCAATGAAAATTACCAATTATGCTTACTAAGTATATTAAACAGATTGGGTTTTGCAAATAAGAGTTGCGTTGAATTTAAATGACAAATAACTGTAAATTGTTGAGAAAATATCAATTAAAGGTACTTAGGATTGACTTCCTTCCTTATCCCTCTTTTGTAATGGCTATGTCAATTAAGAATGTCAATTAACCTAACAATGTTGATGTCACCTACTCAAGTCATCCATGTTGATTCCTCACACATGAAATTCATAAGAAAACCTAATAAATGTTGATTCCTCACACAATTAACAGATTTTCCAGCATTAGGGTTAGGGTGTTTAAGCAATTGATACATTCATTCCATTCCTAGCAATTAACGTAACAAATATTCTTACCATGATCTAGGGTTCAAGATATATTTTCCAATCATACCTCAAACAATCAAGAATAAATCATTCCAAAGCATAAATGATAAGAATAACAACATCAAAGCATAGATTAATATCTCAAAATATCACCATGATACAAAAGAGTTCAAAGGAAGTGCACCGAATCCTAAGAGAATGAAGTTAGCCACTCATGTTGGCCATTACACTGCTCCAATTGATGAAGAAGTGAAGAATTGATGAAGATTAGACAAAACCCTAACAGTAGTCGTGCCTCCTCTCCTCCAAGACTGCTTCTTTTTCTCAAAACACAACTTATCTTTTTATAAGAGAATTTGGGACGGGCCTTGCATCATTCATTCGCTTAAGCGCTATTCTTTCTTTCAGTTTTACTCCAATTATGCTGACAATTATGCTCCTTACTCTTGTATCAAGGTATTCTCGAATTCATCCTATATTGGGAGAAAAATATATTAGAATTAACATAAGTTAAGTGGTTTTATAACAATTCAAGGCATAATTATATCAACTTTTTACCACTTAACATTGTGGTGATGATGCTGAGTCGTGCGAAGATGTTTTTTTGTTTGCCTCTGGAGTAGGCAATGATCCGCTTGGGGATTGAGCCTTTCCGTCGGCTTTGTTTTGGTTGTAAAGAAAGCCTTCTCTTTATTTGCCGGAAGAATGGTGGTTGGAGCTTTTGATTCTGGACGCTCTTATTTTGCTCTGATTCGTTTGTTCTTCTTTCTTGAGGGAGAGCATTATTTTGGAGACTTGGTCTGGGTGCTTCCTGTTATCACAAACATGGAGCTAGTCTCCTTATATGCATGATTAAAAAATTTGGATTTCCATGATTTTGACAAAGTCTTCTTGTGCGACTATTTGTGTGTGAATGCATTTAAATGCAGACCATTTTCTTATTTGATGCATCTAGAAAAGTGACTATCCCTTTCCGTTGGTTGCTTGGATGCTTCGTGAGACTCTTTTTTTCTTATTATTATTTATTTATTTTTTATTTGGGCCTATCTTTCGCCTAGACCTTCCTTTTGGGGTTTTCGATCTAGCAGATCGCCTTTATTTTTTCCTAGGATACCTTAGCGGGTTTTTTCCTTTTTTATAAATGCCTTATCTTTTTCCTAAACCGCCCTTTGTGTATTTTCGATCTAGTAGGTCACCCTAATTTTTGCCTAAGAATTTCCTAGCAGACGTTATTCTTTTCATTTCTTTTCTTATGCTTTCTTGTGCTGGCTCTTTATGCATGCTTATGATTAATACAGAGGCATTTTCATAATTTGGTCAAGAGGAAAGAAATGAAAGACAATTTTATTGATATAAATAAATGATTTTTTTTTACAGAAAGATTTACAAAGGAATTTAGAAGCATGGCTGACCAAGGTTGGTTACATTATATAAGCTATAACAATCACGCCTCTGATATCTGCCCCCCTGGTTCTGCCAGTTGCTTCAGTCGAGATGCTCAAGTCCACAGTGAAGACTATGCAAAGCTTGCCCGCTTCTGGAAGGACGTTATCTTAGCCGCCTTGCGGTTTCCGATTAAGATAGTTGTTGCTTTTTTTATTTTATTTTTGTTTTTGAAGCCTCTAAGTTTTGCCTAGGACGTATCCTAGCAAGGTTTATGGACCCTATCTTTTGCCCAGGACATCCTTTGCGGGTTTTCGTCCTTGTGGGGTCATGAGCAATGCCTTCAAGCGTAATATTTTTGCACCGCATCTGAATTGACTAGGTGCTGAAGTTTTTCTCCATCCATGTTGGAGAGGATAAGAGCTCCTCCTGAGAAGGCTCACTTGACCACAAAGGGTCCTTCATAGTTTGCCGCCCATTTTCCAATTTTATCCTTTTGGGCCGGAAGCAATTTCTTTATCACTAAATCCCCCTCGTGATAAGTGTGGGGGTTGACCTTTTTGTCGTAAGCCCTTTTGATTTTCTTTTGGTAAGCTTTTCCGTGACATATGGCGTCCAATAGTTTTTCTTCAATTAGGTTCAACTGATCGTACCGATTTTGGACCCATTATGCTTCTGTCAACTTTGCTTCCATAATGACTCTCAAGGAGGGTATTTTGACTTCCACTGGCAGTACGACCTCCATGCCGTATACGAGGGAAAACGGAGTGGCTCCTATGGAGGTCTGTACGAAAGTCCGATATCCGTGCAGGGCAAAGGGTAACATTTCGTGTCAATCTTTATATGTTATCACTATCTTCTAGATGATTTTCTTGATGTTCTTTTTGGGAGCCTCTACAGCACCGTTCATTTTGGGTCGATATGGAGAGGAATTGTGATGTTAAATTTTGAAATCTTGGCATAACTCTTCCATCATCTTATTGTTCAGATTGGTCCCATTATTAGTAATGAGATGAGGAGGGATGTCATACCGACACAGGATATTTTTCTTGACGAAGGTGGTCACTACTTTCTTGGTCACATGTGCATAGGATGTCACTTGTACCCATTTGGTAAAGTAATTAATGGCCACCAGGATGAAGCGATGACCATTGAATGCCACTTCCATCGTGGACTAGAAGTATCCTGCCCTTACGATCTTCTTTGCCATGACATGTCCTGGTGTGTGGGTTCCGAAGGCTCCTTCATGAATTTCCTTAATTAGGGTTTGAGCCTCTTCGTAGTCCACACACCTTAATAAGCTAGAGTTAAAATTTTTCTTATAAAGGGTTGCTCTAATCAACGTGAACCATACGGCTCTCTTCCAAATGGTCCTTTTATCATTATTGTTAATTCCCTCAGGATATTCACCCTTCATGAGATATCGCTTGATCTCATGATACCAAGGGGATTTGTCTTCCTCGCTGGTTACTGCCATGCAAAAAGCTTGTTTGTCATGCAGCCTGATCTGGATAATCGGTATCTCATGTTCTTAATCCAAGGTGTAGACCCCAAATCTTGTCTGGCTCCCCAATAAAGCCAGAGATAACCCGTTTCGAAGATGGTCAAGACTTTGTTAAGTCCCTAGTAGCTTTTTCTAGGTTCCATTTAAGATAGGAAGGGTTTTTAGAGGCAATAAAAATCAGAAATTTCGTCAGAAAAAGCAGATGATCGTTCAAGACAGTCAGACGATCGTCCATGCCAACTTTAAGGAAATGGACAACCGTCCACTTGGCTCAGACGGCCGTCCATGGAAACTTTTTGCTATGGACAACCGTCCACCCTACATGAACGGTCGTCCATGACCACTTTTTGCCATGGACGACCGTCCACTTAGCCCAGACAGTCGTCCACTTTTTCCTGGCGTAGTTCCCTATAAATAGGAGCCTCATTCCTCGAATTTTACACACTATTCACTCCTACCACTCTCGAGGAAGCCTTTTGGCACTTTAGAGTGATTCTGACCATTATTCCGGAGTTCGAGTGAGCTTTCCGATTTCTTTTAAGGTAGAAATCAGTTAAGGAGGTCTCTCTTTGAGACATCCGGCCCTCGGTAGAGTGAAATTTTTCTCTTTTGCTGGAGGAGCGTGCGTGTAGAGTGCGGGGACTGCCAAAAAGCGTCCTCAAGTTTCAAAGAGTTAATATAAAGCTTGCTTCGGAGGTTCCTTTCCTATTCTCTCTCTCTTTTACTGCTTTCTTTATCGTTTTCCTTGTATGTATTAGATATTAGGGTCATATAGACATTTAAATTCTGCAAGTAGATAAAATAATAGGGTAAAAGCATAATTTCTTTAAGTATTTATCTTTTTGAATTAGTCCATCATAGGGAACCCGAAAGGGGCATTGTGGGGTGCTAACATCTTCCCCACACGTAATTAACTCCCTTACCCGACTCTGGTTATAATGGCCAAAGTTGATTTTTTTTAAAACCACTGCCTTTTTACCTTTTTCAGTGTTTAAGGTTAAAACACTAGTGATGACTCCATAGAACCTTTTACGAAAACCTCACCTTTAGGTCCAACCTGATTATCGAACAACCTAGAAGTGTTGTCCACTCATTTAGAAAACGCGAGTCATTCAAAACCATCGTGTCGCTCCGACCGCCTCTTTTGACGGCGGCGACAAAAGGCAAACTTGGATGACAAAGTAGCGAGGACATGTGCGAACTGATTGTCTTCCCGAGGGATGTACTTGAAAGTGATGTTTTCCATCCTTGAAATCATATTACGAATGTACTCTAGACATGTGATTAATTTGGAGTTTCTGGTTTGCCATTCACCCTTGAGTTGATAGATAACAAGGGATAAGTCACCCAAAACTTTGAGTTTGGTCACCCCATGATCTAGAGCTGCTTGGAATCCCAAGGCACAGACTTCATATTCAACCATGTTATTGGTGTAGTTAAAATTTAGCCTGGTTGTTACCAGGATGTATTTCTTTTTAGGAGATATCAAAACAGCTTCAATCCCATGTCCAAGCATATTCGAGGCTCCATCAAAGAACATAGTCCATGCATCATCTTTGAGTTCTTCGTGTTGAATATGCATGATGTGTTTGTCTGGAAAATTATCTTGTAGAGATTGATATTCGTTTGTCGATCAGTGTGCTAGGTAGTCTGTTAGGGGACTACCTTTGATAGTTTTTTGCGTGACATAGACGATGTCAAATTCTGAAAGGAGTACTTGCCACCTAGCTATTCTTCTGGTCAGGACGGGTTTTTCAAGCAGGTATTTTATTGGATCCATTTTGGAAACCAACCAGGTCGTATGTCTAATCATATACTAGCTAAGACGTTGAGTTGCCCACACCAATGCACAACATGTTTTTTCGAATGGTGTATAACGGGTCTCATAGTCTAGGAATTTTTTGCTGAGGTAGTATATGGCTTGCTCTTTCTTTCCCGTATTGTCTTACTGACCGAGCACACATCTCATAGACTCATCGAGTACCGATAGATAAAGGATGAGAGGTTTTCTTTCAATGGGCGGCACCAATACTGGTGGATTGGTTAAGCACAACTTAATTTTCTCAAAAGTTTGTTGGCAATCCTCGTGCCAAACCGTTGGTTGATTTTTACGCAACAGTTTGAAAATGGGTGCACATTTGTCTGTGAGTTGTGCAATGAACCTTGTTATGTAGTTGATTCGTCCCAAAAAACCCTCTGATCTCCTTTTCAATTTCCGGTGGGGGCATTTCTAAAATCGCCTTTGCTTTGTCGGGGTCTATCTTTATCCTTTTTTTGCTGACGATGAACTCAAGGAGTTTACCTGACCGTACTCCAAATGTACACTTAGCCGAATTTAGCTTTAGTTGATATTTTTGAAGTCGACCAAAAAGCTTCCTCAAATATAGGATGTGGTCCATCTCATTCTTGGACTTGGTAATCATGTCATCCACATAAACTTCAATTTCTTTTTGGATCATGTCATGGAATAATGTTACCATGGCCCTTTGATAGGTAGCCCACGCGTTCTTGAGTCCGAAAGGCATGACTATATAACAGAACGTTCCCCATGGTGTAATGAAAGAAGTTTTTTCTCTATCTTTGACGACCAACTTAATTTGGTTATACCCTGCATATCCGTCCATGAAGGAATAGAGTGTGTTCGTGGTGGTGTGATCTACGAACGTATCGATGTGTGGTAGGGAAAATCGTCTTTTGGGTTTGCTCGATTTAGATCCCTATAATCCACACACACTCTGATTTTTCCATTCTTTTTTATGACTGGCACGATATTCGCCAACCATTCAGGGTATTTGGACACAATTAAGAAATTAGTGTCCAGCTGTTTCTGTACTTCCTCCTTAATCTTCAAGGACCAGTCGGGTTTCATTCTTCTAAGTTTTTGCTTTATTAGCTGGAAACCTTCTTTCAAAGGTAATTTATGCTCCAATATGCTTGTGTCGAGTCTAGGCATGTCATGGTAAGACCAAACGAATACGTCCACATATTCTTTCAATAAGTGTATTAGCATTTCCCTGATGTCACTATCAATTTGGGTGTCGATATTTACTTCCTTTTTATCATCTCCCTGTCCCAAATTGACGACTTCTGTTTCATCCTAATAGGATTGTATGGAGCGAGCTTCTCTTTCCAGCAGTCTCTGCATGTCCAGGAAAATGGTCCCCTGCTCACTGTCGAATTCGACCCATTTGTTTTTGGCTTCCGAATCTCACAAAGATTCATCAATCACAGACATGATTATTTTTTTAAGGTTCTAATTAAGTATAGATTTTAGTATTCAGTTATTTTGAAAGAATAATAAATAGAAGAGGGAAAAGAATAAAAATGAATATGGATGAAAAATGCCTCATGTATTAAAAAAAATATGTACACATGCCCTTTTAGTTAGTGATCTCACGGCCACAGGCTAGGAAAGCAACAAATACAAACAAAACTTAAAAAAAGGAACCCTGACAGTTCGTCCTCCCTATCCAACCATATCCCTCTGGTTGCGACAGAGGCTTGACTTCTATGTTAGGGGTAGGAGTGTCAAATGTGACCCACCTGGCGTCTATTAACTCTTGGAGCTTGTATTTTAAGGCCTAACAGTTTTCTACTGAGTTCCCGGGAGCACCTGAGTGGTAAGCGCATTTTTCATTGGGCTTATACCACTCAGGGTAAGGTGGGTCCACCTTTCTTGGAGGGACATAAGCCAGGAGCTTGGCCTCCACTAGCTTAGGCAGTAAACTCCCATAAGATATTGGAATGAGAGTGAACTTCCTTTCCCGCCTCTGGGATTGCCTAGCTGGCTTCGCATAAGAAGAATGAGTGGTGAGGTTGATGTTTGCCTCCTTCTTTTTGCCCAGGAACTTCTTGAATGATGCGTTGGAGGAGGAAGGTTGCGTTATCCTTCCACTCTTCAGCCCCTACTCTATCCTCTCGCCTATGGTGACCATATTCGCAAAGAGGGTTGACGCATTCCCTATCATTTTGTTGTAATAGGGTCCAGTCAATGAGTTGATGAACATGGACACGGTCTCCTTATCCGATAGTGGAGGTTCCACTTGGGCAGCCAGTTCCCTCCAGCACTGGGCATGCGCCTTGAAGGCCTCATTGCTTCTCTTGGTCAGCATTTATAGATCTGACCTGTCTAGGGTCAGGTCGATGTTATGCTTATAGCGACGGAGGAAGGCGTCTGCCAGCTGTCTCCAGGTCTGGACTTGTCCTCCTTCTAATTGCATATACCAACTCAAAGCTGAATATAAGCTCTCCTGAAAGTAATGTATTAGGAGTTTCTCGTTATCAGCATATGTCACCATCTTACGACAGTACATAGTAAGATGGCTTTTGCGACAAGTCATTCCCATGTACTTCGAAAAGTCTGGGACTTTGAACTTGGGAGGGAAGCAGATGTTCTTGACGAGGCACATATATACTACCTCTTTCACACCGAAGTTGTGTCCCTCCATGGCCCTAAGTCTCTCTTCCAGGGCGGAGATTTGTTTTTTGGAGACTTCAGGGGGCTGGATGAGTATCGTCCTTGCTTCGGACTGCACTAGGGCCTTCTGCTCATAGAAGAACTCCTCTTCTTCTTCCTCCTCATGGCGAGAAGCGCGGTCGCCATGAGTCTCACCCTTGTTGAGGTTTTGCTGGCGCATTAACTCAGCAGTGAGTTTACGGTTCTGCTCCTCCAGTTGTTCCATTGCTTTGGATTTTTGCGCACGGGTTCGGACCACAGGAAGACCAACCACTTTCTAGGATGCCAAAATGAATTTTATTAATTAAGATGAATGATTGGTGTGAGATAGATATGCCTTAAGTCAAATGGCTTTAGTATCATCCTTGAAGCTTACGCTTTGCGGGGTACTACACCCATTTTGGTATAATGATTCATTCCCCATTGTGGATTTGACAAGTGTAACGAAATTCACCATATACCTTAGCACACTTGTCCCTTCCTTGCCGAAGGTCACAAACAACTTGGGTCTCTTTCGCCTTTGTCTTAAGGATATCTAATGCCCCTAGCATGAATGCTTTTATTCATGAAAGATTTCATTAGAATGATGCGTATGCATTTTTCCTTTATACATTTTCTCTCTCTTTGGCTTTACCACTTAAGAGATGATGCGGATATGAATGGTTGACTTTGTCAAAAACTCTTTTTATTAAATTTCACTATTTCTAAATGAATGATTTGACTTTATTAAAATGAGTTTTATTGTATTTTGTTTTTTTTTTATTACCCTTTTATCTCTTCTGTAGGTCAACTGACTACTTAGCTTACAAAGAACCTAAAATCAGGCTAGCTTAAATGAAGACTGTCCGAGATAGAGGTGGCTTATTATGAAATTTTGGTTTTATAATCCCTTATTTCTTCTATCGGTCTACGTGGCTACTTAGCTTACAAAGAACATAAAACCAAGCTAGTTAAAATGTAGATTGTCCGAGATAAGGTTGTTTATTGCGAAAGGGTTTTGAGATTTTTTTTTTGTATGATTATGCTATGCAACAAACAAATGCACAAACAATTCACTCATTCGCAAACCGTGTGACGACGTTTTTATTACGAGGTAGGGGTATCCTGCAGAAAAGTGCATATTCAAGGTGATTCTAATTATCCTCACCAAGGTTGGACCCCCAAGATGCCCCCATTATAGGGTCCTCTGCGTCTTCCAATCCTCAGACCATGCGTGAAACTAAGGTCGTGTCGATGTCTTATGGATCAAAAGAGAGGGTTATCACCTTAAGTGGTGGTTTTCGACCATACCAGTGGGCTCATGGCCATCATTACTGTAAATCGTACCTGTCACTCACTCCCTAAGGTTATCCCACATGCCCCCGGGTGTAGAGGGAACTGTTGTGTGCAAATGTTTGTGTACAGTTTGTTATTTCAAACAATTACAGAAAGTAAATGTAACATCATGATTCTCAATACCCTTGGTTTGTTAAATTTTGACAAAATCTTTGTCAAAATTTTAATAATTAAATTATTAGGAATTGGGTAAAGTAATTGTAGAGTTTTATGTTTATTAGATTATTTATGATTTTCGGGAATTTTTAGAAAATACTCGTGTGTGTGCCTGAACGTTGAGTATGGACTTAACAATTTTAATTGTCACATTTAGAAATTATTATTTTCTTGTATGCATTGAGTGTTGGTAAATTAAAATTTTATTATGTGTATAAATTGACAAGAAATATATGATGGTTAATATGGTTTGGAGTGATGTTGGAGTCTTAGGGGTTATGGGTTCAAATCCTGGCTAGAGTAAAAAGGAGAAATGTTGGAGTCTTAGGGGTTGAGCGCATCAGAAATGCATTGAGCGGATTATTAGGTGAAATGTTTGACTTTATAAAGAAAGAGTGTCATTCTCTCTTTCTCTCAAAATTTTGAGAAGCTCCAAGAGGTAAGTTGGTTTATCTCAATCTCCTCTACATTTTTACCGTTCTATTTTTCAAAACGGTGCATTTTCTATTTTTATCCTCACTTGAATGAGCTTGAATGGGAGTAGGAAGAGTGTTATTGTAGGTTTTACACCTAGGATACTAGAATAATGTTTAAAATTGAGGATTAGAAGTGGTTAAGCTAAAAACTTTAAGAGTCCTAATTCGTAGGTACTATTCATTGAATTTTTGGGACTTGTGTGAACAGAATTAGGAATTGGTATCTTCATGAAAGTTGTATCTCTTTAAGTTGTCGAAATTTAGAAACTGATTTCACATTAAAATGATATTTATAGCTTAAGTTATGCCCATTTTACTATCAAGTGTTCTAGCTGTGACGTTAAGAGGTAGCCCTGTTTCAACAGCCTAGGTTTTTGAATTACTGAGATTGATACGTGTGAAATTAGGAATTTATTCCTTCATAAAAGTTGTAGGAAATTATATCCCCGAAATTTAGAAATTTATTTCATGTTAATATCTTATGTGTAGCAAGAGTTATAATCCAATTACCAAGGCATGTTCAGAGTGTTATTGTAGTTGAGCCTAGTTGGAAATAACCACTGAAAACTGCATCTATTCTATAGGGTATTTGAATTTATTTCCTTCATCAATATTGTAGGTAATTAAGTTATTGAAATTTTGGCTCAAATCTCATGCCAAAACAGCTTATATAACTCTAGAAAATTTAAAAATACTAAACCTTGTTCATGTTTGCTATTAGGATTTTCCTACTCTAAGTGCATACAAAATAGGATAATTTTCTAAGTTAATTGTAAATTGAATGTGAGCTTAAAATATTATTAAAAATGGATTAGCAATACAAAGTGAATTTTAATTCTCATGAGATAGAATCATAGAAATATAAGATTCTAACTAGCATTTTATTACGTATATAGATTTTGTTGAAACACAACATCAAGCTTTGAAAGGAATAAGTGTGAACGTATCAGTTAAGGGGTGGACTATATAGTAAGGATTACATCATAAACTTGTTTGACCTTATTTGTTGAATTTGTCTAAATTTATGATTGAAAATTTTGATTTCATTATATGCTTGGTTGTGAAAGTGATCATGAATTGTTTACGTGATGGTGTAAAATACATGTTTGGTACTCTATTATGATATGTATTGTCTTTGAGTGAGCATTTATATGCATGGTGGTTTTTCATGAGAAAATTCATTGAAAATTAAATTGAAAGAATTGGATGATGGGTTGTGAACCCTTTTTGAACTGTATTGAAAGTTTTCTGCTTGTAACAGGTGATTGGAAATTTTTGGGAAGTTCGTATTACAGGGAAAACTCTGTCAAAATTTTTGGAAAAATGTGAATTTCTAAGAAAAACCACTTAGGGACTCATACACTACTCATTTGAAAATGGTGATTTGTGAAATCTGGGGAATAAAAGATTATGGACTCTGAGAATACGATAGGGAGGCCCTGAGGGAGGACTTGAGGATTGGAAGGGTAGTGGTTGGAGGCCCCAAAAGACCCAGGCTCGCTACCTGTTGTCGGGGATCCCATTGTACAAACTCTCATGTACCTGACTGTGCTCTTACCGTATATCAATGGTCAGTGAGCTACTGGATTTATATTTGAGCATGGATCTCAACAATCCCGTGGGTGGATTTTCCATGCCTAGTAGTGTCAACTCCTGGCTACCCCAGTACTGATTTGATAAATGATTCGGGCCCGCATGCATAAACATTTTAGAAAACATATTAGGATCATGCATCATTAACATCAATCATTTGGAATTTGATTGACTTGTGAATGTTTATGATGTTGATTTTAAAATGATGTATGAATTGTTTCTCACCCTCTTGTCTTTCTATTTTCTTTATTTCCTTTGTGCTTGTGGTACTCGTTGGACCTGATCGATCATTGTTTGAAGAGAGGGGAGATGGCACAGATTCCACACCCGATGAATATGACACTCATACTCATTAGCTGGGAGCCACAATGATGGCAACATGTATTGGGATAAACATATCTAAACTTTTATAGGCAGTCTTTTGTAGTATATAGACCTACATGGTACTGAGTAGTAGTTACTCTTTTATGTAATTAGCTGCTCTTTAGGAAGTATCCCAATGTTGCCCTTAATATTTTGGAGGACTGTACTAGTATTTTATCTATATGTAATTATGAATGTTTACCCTTAGTACTTTTTAAAATGATGAAATGCAGGAATGAGTATTGAAAATTTATGTATATTAATATTATGTACAAGAGAAAGATTATTATCGGTTAAAAAAAAATTCTGCTAAAAATTATTAATTCTTCTGATTGAGGGTTTATAAGGTAGGGTGTTACAGTAAACATACAACAGTTATTAAAGTCATGGAATAAAGCATGGTATAAAAGCAAGGAAGGGCGCAAAAGCATAATTTCAAGTTTTTATTTATTAAACTAGTCCATCACTAAATGGGATCAACTCTCTAGCTTCCCCATTGGAGTCGCCATTTGTTGCCGCCGTCAAAAGAGGCGGTCGGAGCAACACGATGGTTTGTATGACTCACATTTTTTAAAGAAGATGTTCAACACGTTTAGGTTGTCCGATAACTGGGTTGGACCTAAAGGCGAGGTTTTCGAAAAAGGTTCGATGGAGTCGCCACCGATTTTTTACCATAAACATCGAAAAAGGAAGAAAAGAAGGTGTTGGTTTTCAAAGAAAACCAACTTTGGTCGTTACAACGAGAGTTGGGTAAGGGAGTTAGTTACGTGTGGAGAAGGTGTTAGCACCCCACAACGCCCCTTTCGGGTTCCCTATGATGGATTAATTCATAAATAAAGACTGAAAGAAACTATGATTTTACCCTATTATTTATCTACTTGCAGAATTTAAATGTCAACATGGCCCTAATATCTAATGCATACAAGGAAAGCGATAAAAGAAAGCAATAAAAGAGAGAGAATAAGGAAAGGAACCTCTAAAGCGAGTTTTATATTAATTCTTCAAGAAATGAGGACGCTTTTTGGTTGTCCCTGCACTCTATAAGCACGTTCCTCCCCGCAAAAGATAAAAGTATCACTCTGCCGAGGGCCGGATGTCTCAATAGGAGACTTCCTTAACTGATTTCTACCTTAACGGAAATCGAAAAGCTCACTCGAATTCTGGAATAATGCTTAGAGTCACTCTCAAGTGTCAAAAGACTTCCAAGAGAGTAGTAGGAGTGCAAGAGTGAAAAACTATGTGAAATGAGGGGGGGAGAGGTCTTATTTATAGGAATTCGTACTAGGTAGGCCGGGACGACTGTCTGGGCTTCTGATAGGCGAGATGACAGTCTGGGAAAACGAGACAGTCGTCTCGTCCTTAAGAGAAGGTGAGACGACCATCTGGGATAACAAGACGGCCGTCTCGACCTTCAGGGAAGGCGAGACGGCCGTCTGGCCAAACGGGACGACCGTCTCGGGCCTCCTGTCAGATTTTCCTATTTTTCTGTACATAAAGCCCTCCTATTCTTACATGTCTAGGGACCTAAAGAAGCCTTTCCATCTTCGAACGGGGTTTTCTGGTCTTTATTGAGAAGTCAGACAAGATTTGGGGTCTGCAGCGAGAGACAAATTGTGATAGATTAGCTATAAATTAGCAACAGAACAATTGGGAAGAATTAGCTATAGATAGGCATGGCAACAGGGCGTGGCGGAGGCGGGTTTTGCTTCCCCGATCCCTGCCCAAACTTTTTTAACCGTCGTCCCCGTCCTTGATCCCCGTTGAGGTTAGAAATTAAGTCTCTATTTTCATCCCCGTCCCTGTTGGGTTCCAGGTTTCCCCATCCCCAATATATATTATTTTTTATAATAAATTAATTTTATTATTTTTATGTATCTTTTATACATAAATAAATATTTATAATTTTATAATTTGTAATTATTAATAATTAAATATATATTTTAATTTATTATATTTATATTAAAATATGTATGTAAAAGAAATATTTAAATACTTTTTATTTATACATATATATAATATTTATAATAATAATAATAATAATAATAATAATAATAATATTATTATTATTATTATTATTATTATTATTATTATTATCATAATATTGTATTCTAACATTTGAATACTTATATTATTATTATTATTATTATTATTATTATTATTATTGTATTTAAACATTTAATTACATATATAAGTTAATTTATTTTTAAGTTTTCATTTAAAAATATAAAATATATAGTTTATAAGGAAATATTTAATAAGTTAATTCTTATTTTATTAGTTTGAAATAATAAAAGTTTAAATTATCAATTATTTTTAATCCTTTAAAATACAATTATTTTATTAAGATAAAATCTGATGTATGACAAATAAGAATAATAAGATCCAAAAAATATGACATAATAAATATAAATTATAAATAAAATAATATTAGTCACTACTAATATTTATGTAAAATATTTAAAAAAAGATAAAGAAGAAAAAAAATTACTTTATGTTTATCAAATTGATTGAAAAGATTGAAAAAAAAACAAATTGATTGGAGAGATTAAGAAAATGTGAAAAACTGAAATGTAAGAGAAAAGAAATGTAATAAACTAATTGATACAAAAGATTAAAAAAGACAAAAAAATTAAAAAATGGGTAGAAAAAAATTAAAAATGGTGAAATATTAAAAAAAATGACCTTATATGTAATAAAAAAAGAAAAGAAAACACTTTTAAAATATTAATATTTTAAATTTAAATATAAAGTCGGGCGGGGACGGGGTCGGGTCAAAGGTGGAGATTGCATTACCCATCTTCGCCTCCATTCAACTCGGTTTTTCTCCGTCAAACTCGAAGCGGGACGGAGGTCCCCACGAGTACGGATTTAATTGTCATCCTTAGCTACAGATTAACTAGAAACTTGGGAGATCAATTAGTTAGGGAAAGAAAAATTGTCGTCACTTAAATTAGCGAGGGACTTAGCGACAAATTGACGAAAAAATTTGCTACAAATTTGAGAGAGAATACATTTCTATCTAATTAGCTACTTGGATTTGGCGATAGACTATTTCATAGCTAATTTGCAGCTAATATGTAACAAAACATATTAGTGAAAGATTAGCTATAAAGTAGTTACGGAATGTATCATAACTAATATGTAAAATTCTTGTGGTGAAAATTCAATAAATTTTCAGTTTATTGATTTTTAATTTTTTACATTGGTTCAATTTTGAACACCCCTACATATATTTTTCGATGATGTTGGAATCAAGTATAAGTTGAAATCGCACATTTGGTACAAATATGAAAGTTGAACACATACAAGTAAGATGAACCCATAAACCTAAAATCTTAAGGTTTTAAATTAAACTTGGTATTATATTCTCTTATATAATTAGCTCAGGTTCCCATTCATGAATATCTCATTAGTCCCTCTTTAAATATCCAACAGATATAAGGTTGAAGATATAGCAACACAAGTAGTGGCAGATCTTGACTATTGATCTTGGAGGGGCCAAATAATATATTATTAATAAATAATAAATAAATATAAAAGGAAGAAAGAAGATGAAAGGGTGAAAGGATAAAATTGTAGATATATACTTAAATATATTAAATGATCATTAAATTTAAGGGGAACAAAATCATAAATTATATGAGAGTTACAAAACTGAAGAAGGGCTGAGAGGATAAAATTGTAAGTAGACAAGTAAATATATTAAATGTTCATTAAGTTTGGGGGACCAAAATCATAAATTACATGGGAGTTACAAAACTTTGGGGGGGGGGTCACGGCCCCCTAAACTCCCAAGAAGATCTACCACTGAACACAAGGAGACCGATATATGGAAGGAAACTTTATCTCTATACACAAACATGTTTCCTTTCATATAGTCACTAGTTACAATCTCCATAGCTACATCTCATGTATTTAACAATGAAGAACCTTGTATCATAGATTACTATAGCAATTTATAGTCTTTAAAAATATTGATTCATTCTCATTAACAATCATGAAATTGATAACAAGTCTTCTTTAAAGACCACTACTCCACCCATTGCTAACCATGCTCATACCTTATTGAGCATCTAAGTATAAGTTAAAATATCACATTAAGTAAAAATAAAAATAATTGAGTAATTTATAATAATAATCTAATAATTTAAGATCTTGGATTGAAATTGATGTCATATATTCTTTTATATAATTAATTTGTGTCTCATTAACCCCTTATTGTAGCCCTTGAAAATAACAATCACACCTTTCTAACTATGTGAATTTGTTATTAGCAAGATTGGGCTATCCACATTATTTATTTCCTTTCTAAGCAAAGTTTTTTTTTTTATTTGGGTGTTGATAGACACTCAAATTAAAAGTATTAATAGAATATTTGAAACAATATAGATTCACAACTATCCCATCTAAAAATGAGAGTGTCCTGACTTTATGTTCACTATGATTTAACGTTAGGGTTAATTTTTATATTCGAGATATTGTCTGCTCTGGAGCTTTAGTTCATTATTGTTTTGGCTTTAAAGATGTCTTGATGAGTTAAAAAAAAAAAGGTGTATATAAATTATTTTTGTCTTAACTCCTAAGTAATATGAAACTCATAAACTTATTGAAACAATAACCACTTCTAAATAAATATAATATCAATAAGATTTTAAATTTTTATATTTATTAATATTCTATGATTAATAAATATTTAGAAAAATTAGCTTGTATAGATATCATTCTCTAAAAATTATCATTACAACATTCTTCTTGAGAAACCATTAAGTATTGAGCATATTAAAACAAAATCCAAGAATTTATGAAGTAATTGTATGAATATTAATAGAAGAGATAATGTATGATATGGAGAAATAAATTTGGTCACGACAGAATGTCTTAAAAATTTTAAGAGTGAGTGAGATTGTTTGATGGGTATGTCATTTATATATCTAAAAAAAAGTCATCTCAAATATCCAAATCTTTCTTAAAAGGTATTTCACTGAAATTTGTATATTTTTAAATATTAGTATTCTATTTTATAAATTGAAAAAAAAAATCTTAATTAAATATCTAAACACTTGTCTTGATTATTATTTTTTTTACTTTTATAAACTAACCCCACAAGTTTACTATGAAACCAATATTATTACATCCCATTAAAACAACAGTTTTTTTATTCTTTTATGTCTTTAAAGCTTCTATATGAAATATAATTGTTGATGGGAGAGTTTTCCAAAATGTTATTTGATCATCTTAAAAGATTAAATGAGTATATTTCTTTTAATTTCAAACATTAGTCATAGAAAAATGTGTTTTTTATTTACTTTTGTCTTTTTCTTTCTCTTGTATTATTTAAGTTCTCATATTGGGCAACATTTTGCATGTATTATTACTTGTTGAAGAAGATTTTCCTCTTTGAGAGTTTTAACTTTTTCCAGTTGCCATCAAACTCAACTATGATGTATCCCCAATTTTGCAATCCCTTTGCATCTGGTTGATTGATGAATCGTTAAAGTAAAACGACAATATCCTCATACATTTGGTCATAAACTTTGTTACTGCTATGGTTTCATTTGAACAAGGCACTGTAAGTTGTCTTTTTGGTGGTTAGATTCGCATGAGAAGATTTTGTACAAAATAACAAGGTTGTGGCAATACTATATTAATGTTCATCTCAAACTAGTTCATTTCTTATTACTTAACTTATTTGTTCAGGAAATTGCTCAACATGACCATTTATTTAACAAAAAGATAACCACCTATGAGCTTTGTTTATTAAATGTTTTTATCAGTTGTAAGTGTTTTATTTGACGACAATGATGAATTTTACTTATATTTATATTCAAATTAATACAAATTTTTATCACATTTGGCTATTTGGAGAAAGATTTTTTACTCTAACATTATTAATATCATCTTAAAAATAGTAAAATATTAAAATCTATTCTATAAAATGGATGATTATATTTATCACTTTATAATATAATTTTATAATAATGTTAGTTGATATGATATTTTATTATTTTGTATTAAAAAAATTTATATTTTCAATAGAAAAACTAAAATCTTGTAATTTTCATAGTGGAATTCAAATATATCATAGTACTCATTTTAATGATTTAAAAGAAAATTAACATCCCTTGTTAAAAAGCAGCTACTTCCTTTTTCCTGTATATGTCTTCTTCAGCATCAACCTAAAGAATCTAACATCCGTCCAAGACAGAATCCATTGATGATTCTTTCTCGTCCTTTCAAATTCTTTAGTCATAAATAAAACCCTAAAAGTCAGCAAAAGTGCGGGTAAAAAAAGTAAAAAAAAAAATTGAACATATATAATACTACTCTCTTTTATATATATATGTTCAATTATATATATATATATATATATATATATATATATATATATATATATATATATATATTACTTTTCTTATTTACAATATTCGGGAACTTATATTACCATGCATATTACTTTAATTCCTACCCGTCCAACATATATAACTTAATTTATTTTTACTTTTTATCAATAGGGAGGGTAACAAAATAATTTATAATATTTATAAAAACAATATTATCAGTTTTTCGAATCTCATGATAAAAAAAAAGACAAAGTTTCTCTTTACGCGTTTTCATCATACTTAGAAAATATTATATTGGATGATATAATCATCTCTCTATAGAACAAAACAATTATTTAACCATTAGTTTTCCAATATGATTATGCAAAGAAAAAAATTTTGCACAAAATTCATTCTAGAGAAATATTTTTCAACTATTATAATTGTAAAACGCAAACTCAAAGCTAATTTCACAAGTAAATAAATAGATGAATCCAAAATATGCGTTCTAGTTTTTATAACTTACGAAAAATCAATAACCCATTTAATTTTAGAAAAAAAAAACGAGAATTAACATGTATTATAAAAGTTTCAAATTGAACTATCAAACACCATCAGCTTCACAAAAGGAAATCTAATAGATAAAACTTAGCCAAACAAATTTATTTTTACCCTTCAAATACAAAAAAAAAATGTCTAATGGTTCAAGCCTATTGCCCAAATCAGAAATTGAGTATTCTGTTAATTTTTTGAAATTGTCTATTAATCAATTATAAAATAACTCAGCAAAATTCAAACTTTTAAAAAACTTTATACTTTGGTCATTCTTTTGTAATGGATGCATATTTGAAATGTTATATTAAAAGAATAAGCATGATTAAAATTTAAAAAAATATATCACTTTATTTTCTATTTATGTTTATTTAAAAAAAATACTTTCATCATTTCGGGGTCAATACCCAAAAAATGAGCACAAAAGTAATATAATGTTGACGCAAAAATATTGTAATAAATTATTATTATTATTATTATTATTATTGTTATTGTTATTATTATTGTTATTATTATTATTAATAACCTGAGTTTTGATTAAATATATTCGAGAGTGTTTAGTGTATTCCGAACGAAATTTACCACCATAATAAGAAGATAAAATGAAATTATGATATTTAGAAATCGACGTAAAAAATAATTTATCAGAATATTTTTCTCTTGATTCATTAAACAACATTTTATTCATCAAATAACATTTTAAAATAAAATTATAATAGAAAACAATTTTAAAATGAATGATATATTAATAAATATCGGATATATATATATTATATAATAAAAATCTTGAAAAATTAAGATATAGTCTTAATTTTTATTAAGAAATTATGGATATAAGATTTAAATATAGACTATGGTCTTAATTTACGTACAAACCGATTTTTTTACAATATAATAAGTTTAAAGAAAAAATCGATTAAAGAGTGTTGTGAAAAATAATATAGTAAATATTTACACGTGTATGTGAGTTAGTGCTGCGAAGAAAAGTGGGAATTACACGTCAGGGCTGAAAATTTGATTTAGAAAAGAAGGAGAAGTGAAGAGGGGTCAGCTCCGACTGCCCTATCAGTGTACTCCACAAACCACTGTGCCTATTTTAAATTACTACCTCCATTAATCAACATTTGACTCCTGAAATAATCTCTCAAGAGTTAATGACACGCAATCCAATATTTTGGAGTATAAAATTAGATTTAAATTATCCTCTAAATCCAAAACTATTTGTTCTGTCTTTTCTGTCGCGAGTGATACGTGATTTGCTGTTATAATATTGTTAGGGTATATTATTGTTAGGATAAATTATTATGTAATAATAGTTTCTGAATTTTCTTCTGTATATAATTTATCATTGTTCCTAAATGTATCATAACATAATTCTTGTTTGATTCTTATCATGCGTAAAACTTGATACATCAATATGGATGTATTTTAACTTATTGTATTTTATTTTTATGTATATTATTTGGTTGACAAGATAGGTAGATATGGTATTGTTGTTGTGTGAACTAAGAGTATTTTTAACTGCTAATTGGATGGTCAACACTTATACTATTTGATTCAAGTAAAGTATGCGTTAATGGTGAAGTGATGTATTTTGCGAAGATGCATGGAAGCATGTAGTATTTCACCTAACCTACAATTTGGTATCTTCCTGCCATGACTAGTCCAGCTTATAGTATTTTACCAAGTGGTGGAATTGGTCTTTGCTTTTGGTTTAAAGAAAGTGATTGGTTTTAGGGTATTTACGAGAATTGGCAACTTGGAAGTTGGCGTGGGTTGGAAAGAGACAACCCTTCCCAAAAGAATATAAATATAAGGACAAACCATGGGAAATTTAAAATCCCTCACTGCTAAGGAAACCATACATAACTTCCTCTCACTTTTTTCTGCCTCCAAAATTTTTGAACAAATTGCTCAAGATAGTTCTATGTTATTAATATCTATCATATCGTAGTCATTTTGAAACTCTTCAATCTCATTGTGTCACCCTTTGTCACAATGGCAACATTTTTCCCAAGAATGGCAGTCAGATATATTCTTCTGACATTGTTTTTCTGTGCAGGTAACGTGTTTGTTTTGTATATCTTTGTTTCTTTTAATGTTCTCTATGCTTGATTTTGTATTTTTTTAGTACTACTAACAAGATAACATTGATATGGAAAAAGTAAAACTAGTTTGGTTGGTGTGAATGTTTCTTGGTAGAGTAACGACATTTGCTGATTTTTCATCCACAGATGTTGGGTTTTTTGGAGGTGTTGCATCATTTGGAATCAACTATGGCCAAGTAGCTAACAATTTGCCGTCACCGGACAAAGTGCTTGAACTCTTCAGCAACCTTAAGATCACAAAAACAAGAATTTATGACACCAATCCTGAGATCTTGAATGCTTTTGCTAAATCAAACGTTGAGGTCATTGTGACAGTTGAAAATGAAATGCTGAGCCAATTAAATGATCCTCAACAAGCCCTTCAATGGGTGAGTGGCCATATCAAACCGTACCTCCCGGACACAAAGATCACTGGGATTCAAGTAGGAAATGAGTTGTTCACTAATGGTGACACCACTTTTATTCAGTATCTTGTCCCAGCAGTGGTTAACATTCACAATGCTCTGGTTCAGCTAGGCATTGACTCCAACATCCACGTTTCAACACCAAGTTCCTTAGAAGTGCTTCAGGAATCTTACCCTCCTTCAGCTGGTAGTTTCAAAAGTGAGATCACTGGGATCATGTCCCAGTTTTTGAGCTTCTTGTCCACCACTAAGGCACCCTTTTGGATCAATGCCTATCCTTACTTTGCTTACAAGGATGACCCCAGTAGGATTCCATTGGACTATGTATTGTTTAATCCTAATGAAGGAATGGTTGACCCCAACACCAACCTACACTATGATAACATGCTTTATGCTCAGGTAGATGCAGTCTCATTTGCCATTGCTAGATTGGGTTTTAGTGGGATAGAGGTTAGGGTCTCTGAGACTGGTTGGCCATCCAAAGGAGACTCTAATGAGGCTGGTGCCACAGTGCAGAATGCTCAAACTTATAACAGGAATTTGCTGAGAAGGCAAATGGCAAATGAAGGGACACCTCTGAGTCCTAGAATGAGGTTAGAAGCATACTTTTTTGCATTGTTCAATGAAGACATGAAGACTGGAGCTACCTCGGAAAGGAACTATGGTCTCTTTCAACCTGATGAAACTATGACTTACAATGTAGGGTTGGCTGCTTTTGCAGCCTCATCCACTTCATCTACTTCAATTTCTCTTACCTCCTCTGCCACCAAGACAAAGGTAAAAATAAAACCAATCTTTTTTCTCCCCAGCTTATAGCAAAACTTGTATGACAGAAAAAGAAAATGTAATTTATACAACTGGGAGGAGTGTATCAATTTAAAAGAGGTTTTGCATGTAATTTCGGATAGTCAGATTCATAATCATAAATTTTAGCAAAATATTTTCGAATTTACTGTCTTGCTATATATAGTTGGTGCATTCTCATCAGGGTCAATCTAATTATTTTCTTTTTCCGTCTATTCAAATCAAATTTTACATTGAAGCAGGCAGCATCAAAGGAATTTCAAAGCTTGTTCTTCTGGATGTTTGTGTGTTTGCTGACTTCAGTCCTTTGTGGTTTTGTTTGAGAAGAATATAATTACATTCTTATGGAGTGATTCATGTGTATATATCAAAATAACGTAAAGTTGGGATTTTACATCCTTCAAGTTGCAAAATGGAGTATCTCTAGTATGATCTATATTAAAGGTACCTATTTTGCAGAAATCAGGAGCAACACACACTTTGTAACAATGAGGCAACAAAATCTGCAATACGGCGAAGAGTTCAATTCAATTGGAAGATCACCTTTCACTGAGTGGCTACACTTTCACCCATTTACCCCACCATTAGTCACATTCCATCAACAACCATGTGGCGGTGACGTTACATTGAGCTTGTTTTAGATAGATAAGGTCCAAAAGCCACATCATTCTTTTATTACCTCAATTGTCAAATAGAAAATGTGTTTGTATATTGCTGATTTTGTACAATTTATTTCATTTCATTCATCCAAAGAAGAGAAAAAGTATAAGTGTAAGTTGCTGCTTGAGGAAAAGGTAGAGAGGCTACAAGACATATCTGTCTTGTGCCACCTAATTGGATGCTAAGAAAAGCCCTTTATATGGGACGTGGAATCCATGACTGTACTCGTTTGTGTGTGTGTGTATATATATATATATATATATATATATATATTTATAAATAAATGTTAAAGTAATTACTGGTATACCATTCTTTTCTCTCCTTTACCCCTTTCATCAACTTGTGTATTTTATCATAGTACAAAAGTTCATCAGAAATATGATATAATTAAAATCTAATTAAAGTGCACAAAATTAAGGCTTTGGTTGCCTCTTTTATTATCCTCATGCGGACAATAGGACGGGTCCTGCTTTATTCTATGGCCAAATAACCGTCAGCATAGGGTCATTGCCGACCCCTTTTCCAAAGGTGCCTTTATCAGTTTTTCTATTTTAAAGGGGACAATCAAAATTAAGCCTTATCAGAACATGATGGGGATTGGTGTAGCTCTTTGACATCAGTGAAGGTGGTTGTGCACATGAACCCCTCAAATTCTCAACTTGACCCACCACCCTTTATGGGACAACAATTGTTTTTCTTTTGGGGCGTAATAAAATACTAGGGCAATTTGCAAACAAAATCCACCCAGAATTTTTGCATCGTCATAGTCTTGAGGAACTCAACATTCTGATTTGAAATTGCTTCCTGCAGACAATTGTGATGGCAGCAGTGTTTTGGCCTTTTCTCAATTTTGATTATTAGTCCAATTACTAATGTGACATATTCCCCATGTAGGGGTCCCATCTCTTAATAATTTCAGAAAGTGCTTGACTAAGAATTGGAAAAACTTTAGTCCTTGTATCCTACTATGCCATTGCATACTCTTTCATGTCATTTACTAAGTTCAATTATAATGTTGTGTGTGGCAAGTAAAATTGTCTATTTTCTATTTCATTATATGTTCTCTGTTGTTTGCGTTGTCTCAGTTGTAGTCATAGAGTATTAAGTCAAATTTTATATTTGCTCTGCACGAATTTCAACATGGCCCTGTTCATGCACCCATCAACAAATTTATATTTGCTCTTTAGCTTCTTCTATTTTTTTTTCCTACATCACAATCGTACTTTTATATGCTGCTGTTCACAATGCCTAGAATAAACAAATACAAATACAACCATTGATTAGGCAAGCACAGTCCCTCCAATCAACCCCAGTGGCACTAATATTGTGTACCAATTGTTTCTTCTATATTAAAAATGTTCCACTGCCTCTGGTTAATCCCAGTGCAGTTCTTCCTCCTCGAAAAGCCGATGCAAATCGTCAAAAGAACCAGATATCTGAATACCCAACCCAATAACTTTTGAAACAAATTACAATTCCATAATGACATCGCTTTGAAGATTTAAAGAGAAATGAAGCTTCAAAGGAATGTCAAAACTTTAACACTGACCTTTATGATCTTTATTAATTAAAATTCGAATAACATTAAATAAAAATTGACCAAACAATTAACTTACAGATTACCGGCCGAGTCTCTTGATATATAAATATTAAGTTTTCTTTTTGTGATTCTACGCAACACTTGCTTTCGGGTTTTAAAAATAAATAGTGGTAAAACGAACTAAAAAAAATGATAGTGAAGAAGTGTGTTAAAATGGGATTAAAAGCAACTATAGTTTATAAAATGAAACTATCAGAACCATAAGTGAAAAAAAGGCACTTGATCCCATACAGTCTACTAAGAATTAAATGGGGAGAGGACAGAGAAATCATAAAACATTATATCCGTACAATCTACGGAACAATTTTCACTTTTTCAAAGTGAGATCATTTGGGTTGAGATTTTGGTAGTTAAATCCAGTATTTATCGGTTGGAAAGTAAGCAACGAGCAGAAGAGAACACATTCAGAAATGCGCAACCGATTTAAGGTACCTTTGTTAAAAGAAACCTCTTTGGGGAACGTGTTTTACTTCAAGTGTCGTACTTAGACGGCTCTAAACTTGTTTCTAATGAAAACTGCATTCTTTTATTTTTACATTTAGTAAAATCTCATCTGTAAGTATTAACAAAAATATCACTTTTATTTAATTCTATAATCCAGTTATATGTAAGTAATCATACATCCAAAAGTATTTTATACTAACACTAACTAACTTGGCTAAAAATTATTTTAGAAATAGATAATTCCAAACATTAACCAATTCACTCAAATTCATTTTTAACTAAAATCAAACTTATCTAAAATTAAGTAAACAAACTCTAATATAAAGAGACGCTTAACAAACACTTTCGTATAAAGTCATGGGATGGGAAAGGAAAAACGAAAGTAATCAATTACAGAACAGTACGATTATGTGAAACTTAATTTTGACTCCAACTAAAACTGCTCTCAGAGTATGTGCTGTCGATTGTCCCAGAAGTGGAACGATATGAAAATGGCAGTTCTTATGATCTCTAGCCCAAGTGCCCAACCATTATTAAAAACCAGACACTAATGAAGAACAGCATAATACAGAGAAAGAATGGCATAGGTCACAATTTGTTTTGTGATGATGCATTAGTTTTGAAACTGAACCTATGTCACACCAATACTTATTCACTGAACATAGATACTACTGAAACACCGAAAAATATTCTTCATTTTTTCAGGAACGATAACAAGTGTAGAATTATTTCCTAGAAGCCAACAGTTTTAATACCCGCCAGTCTTCTTGTTCCACCACTCCAGAAACTTGACCTCAGCAGCCAATGTGTCTACCCTGTAAAGTTGAAGAGCATGATTTGCTATTTCATGTCCAAAAGTCCAACCAAATATACCTCCAGCTAAAAATGACAGTCCAGCGCCTGTTCAATATTATAAGGAAAAGTAAAAGATTAATAATGTATACGAAACAGTTCCATACTATTATCACAAAAACCTACATAAATACTTCTTATACAATATATTGTAAAACAAATTCAGAGTCTAAAACATATTCAAGTGTCAAAATGACCAAGAATGGTGCTTGTTTTTGCTTACAGTATGATATCAAATTAAAAGCTATTCAAAAGCGCAGTGCTGTAGAAAAAAAAAATCAGTAGCAAGACAAGTGGTAGATTACCATGTAAACTCCTTGAATATTTCCAGGCAAAGCCTGCAGTAAATAATGCTCCCAAAGCACTTCCTCCGATGCCAAATTGCGCTGCATCTCTAGCAGTTTTCAGCTGAAATGGGAAAAGGGAAATTACCCGCACAGCACTTCAGATCATAGCTATCTTAAAGTAAAAACTCAATCAACTTTATACTCCAGTAGGTGAAATATTGATATTATAGAAAATGCAAAACAATGATAACAGCCACAAACAGTTAAGGTCTGTTCGGTTGGAGGGAACGGAGTGGAAATAGAGGGGATGGATTTAATTAATTAGGTTTGTTTGGTAGGATAGAAATAGGAATAAGAGAACTAAAAAGAGACTGGATCACATCCCATCAGTAATTTTACACCTATTTCCTCTCATCTCTCACTCTCCTTATCACTTCTCTATCTCTTCAACAAAACACCTTTGATTTTCACTTTATTTCTTACTTATTTTCGCTCATCCTTTTCTATTTCCATCCACCCTATTTCTCTACTATACCAGACAGGGCCTTACAGATATAGAAAGGGGTTAGAAAATAGATTTGCTGTCATTTTCCATTTATTAAGAGAATGAGCTCCAACATACGAAACAGAAAAATATAGTTTTCCAATTATTGATTTTTTACACAATATCCGTTTTCCTCTTTTGGAGAGTCAGGGTTTCAAGGGAATCACCTTTGATTCCTTTGGACTATATACATCACAAACACCCAAAAGAAGATAAGTGTTGTCATGAATGGTGAGTGATGACACTATGACAATAATGCATATCAGCAAAATCAATGAATGATGAAAAGTTATTACCAGAATAATGATGTCCAAAGGACATCCAATTGACGGACAAACTCTATTATGTTGAAAGGGCAAAACATTTGATAAAGACAGTTAATGGCCAGCTCAAGATCGAATAGAATAGAATGGAGCATCCTAAATCCCAATAACCTCAAAGGAAATTAGAGTTCCTTTTATTGCTTCATACAGTCGTGACTATTAAATCTGTCTATGCCTAAAAGTGCAACTACCATTAATTGTTTGAGCGGTTCCACTTTACATGTCATTCAAAGATTATTTGTGTAAGTCGGAGACTTTAAATGCTTATATAGTTGTGACAAAAATACTGAAGATTACAAAGTGGCACAGCCAACCTGGCATAACATGGATGAGAAAGCAAAAATAGACAGGTACTGATGCCACATTAGAGTTGCTGGTGCAGTAACACCTCATTTTTGGTTGTTTTCTTGGGATCACCTCACCAGTTGTGTTGGAAACACACTCAGTTCTGTGATCACTTCTGCTCATAAGAATCACAACCACTCAGATACAGACAAATACTATGTCTAGTGAGTGATGACATTATGACAATAATGCATATCAGCAAAACCAACAGGTGATGGGAAGAGATGGCCATCATGTTGATATCTGTTGATGGAAGAACTCTATATGTTAAAAGGACAAAACTTTGGAAAACACATGATTAATTTAATGCCCGACTCAAACTTGAGTATATTACAAATGGAGTATCCTAATAACTTCCAAAGAAACCAGAATTCATACAGAAGGTGTTTGGCAACAACTGTTTCAGGGAAAGTAATCATTTTTTAAGTTGCAAAAAAAAGTAATTACTTGCTCAAGTCAAAGAAAGTTGAACCAATCAGGCAAACACACACTAACTTAGCATCCTATAGTTGTAATGAACTATCAAATCTGCCAATGCCTAATTGCCGCTATCATTGATTGTTAGCTGGATATAGTGTTATTATTCACAATTGCGATGGCAAACACACGCTTTAGTGTCATTTCCCTAAAACAACATTACCCAACACCAAGAAATATAACATCAGGAACCAGATTTCAACATGCAGTGCACCGGACGGTAAAATTCCAAACCAAAGACTAGAATATAAATAAATATCACAGACAGATTAGCTTATAATGAGGTGGAAACATTCAACATAACAAGGCAACGAACATGAAAAACTAAAGGACACAAAGGTAGATGATAAAATGAGAGAATTATTACGACGGGTCCATGAACAGGATCGGAAGCAATAAACTCCTCGACGTCAGAGCTGGACCAGGAAGGGATGGGTTTATCACGCTTGATGAACTTGGAGTAGTTTCCCAAAAAGGAAAACCTTTCTGACCAAAACTCCTTGTAACCTTCCCAGTACGACTGGGATGACGAACCTTGCGTATTGTCTGTCATCACTCTCTTTCACTTCAATCCTTCTGCAGTAACCAGAAGAATTCAATTCAGCACACAAGATTAATGACTGAATCAAGTAAAAATTTATTGTACACTGGAATCAAAGTTTAGACAATCCAAAAGCACTTTTAAACTGTAACTATATATTTTATTTCAAATGGTTGCATTAGAATCAATTACAGACTCATTCTATCTAAAAAGCAGGATTTCTTGATAAAAAAAAAAAAAATCATTCGCGTGAAAGTCAAACTCCTGATCGAAATAGAAAATAATAAATCCATTCACACATTCGTAAAAAATTAAAAAAAAAATCCAAATAGTTCAGCGATTAAATAATAATAATACTAGAAAGGAAAAAGGAGAAAAAAATAATACTAGAAATGGTGATAATTACGATGAAATTGATGGATCAGAGATTGAATTGAGTAAAGAGAGCGTGGGAATTAGAGAAGGAGAAGAAAAGTGCGGTACCGAACGTGCTGGAACAGTAACGATGACGAGGAGAAACGGTTCTGGCGCAGTCGTTTTCGAAAGGCAGTGATGTATTTATTTAGGTTTTACGAGCTGAAGCACAGACAACACAACAATGCCCGTTTATGCTTTCGGATCCATCTTTGCGTCATTTATTTTCTTTTCCCGACATAATTGCGCCATTTATCAATAATCTAATTTTTATATAAAATATCTCTATTTTATTTAAAAAGAATATTGTTTTTTTCTTTCATTTCAAGAATTGAGAATTGTATTATTAATAGATTCATAAATATGTCTATTTGTCTTCTTTTATGAAAATGAGTGAGTGTCACATCTTAATAATTCAGGACATAACATTTTTTTTTCACAAATTTCTCCGAAATAAAAATTATTTACAAAACCTCTAGAAAGAAAATACGAATAATTTAAATGTGAGAGAGGTGAGTTGAATAACTCACTTGTACGTGTCTCACAACTTAAAAAACTCTTAAATATATTTACAAAACTTTCAGCCATAAATTTCTTGAAAAATTTAAACCTATTGTTATGAGATATGAATTGTTACGGATTATATTATTATGGATATGTTTGTTTGCCCTTTAAAAAATGTAGTCAAAAAGTGATTAAATTTTAAGTAGTTTTTGTTAGAATTAATTTAATTAATTCATTTCATTATGTGACTCATGTGAAATATAATAATGGGTCCAAATGTGATTTAATAAAATATGAGGACCTATTGGTTATTATGTGAAGTTAGAATAAAATAAAGATAAAATAAAATATTAACTTACGGTAACCAACTTGATGGGCGTTGGTTAATTGAATGGAATAAGGGTTTTGTCTCTGGTCATAAAAGGTTTTTTTTCATGGTAAATCATCAAGAAAGCGTGAGAAAAGAAAGAAAGACAAAGAGATAGATTGGGAAAAAGAAGATTGGAGAACGAGAAGATTAAAGAATAAATTTTCATGGATCAAGGTTAGTTCTCTTATTATGACTCATGTATGTTATGTTGTGAAAATCAATAATCTAAAGATCCTGTAGAGTAGTTTTCCATAATGAATTAAGAACGTAGGAAAACTACATAATGTTTTACATGTGGTATCAGAGCACTGATTATTAGATTTATGATTTTCCTTGAATGAAAGTTTTCCCAAATATTAAGTTTTTCCCAAATTAAGATAAACCCTAATTATGAATTTAGGGATTTCTTTATCAGATTAGTATGAACCCTAATATATTCCCAAATTTTATTTTTCTCAAAATTAAATAAAGGAATAAACCCTAATTATGTTTTCAAGTTCAAATTGAAACCAATTTTATAGTCCCTATGCGTGAATGACCCTGTAATCCTTTCTAATTGAAAAGGCAAATGACGTGATAGGGTTAGGATGAATTATGAAATTAGTTTCATTGTATGTTATAATTATGATGAGATGTTATGATGAGATGTTATAATTATGATGGAAGAATGATAAACTGTAAAGTTGATAAACTTTGCACGTAGAGAGCACGTGTTAAACACATATGTTTCATATATTATATTATATTATATTATTTATAATATTATTTTGTATGTACATATTGGTTACTGGTGACTGCTAAAGCCATTTTCCCCTATATTATTTTGTCCCCATATTATTTGTACATTGTTTTGTACGTACATCTTTTTTTTATGTGGGGAAAGGATAATTAAAGAGTTATTTTTATGTTAAAGTGAGTTGTATAATATACTCATACTGTAAAGTTTTGTTATGGGTACTGTAAATTTGTTGTTAAGGTACTGTAAAGCTTTGTTAAGGTTGTTAATGTACTATGAAGTTTTGTTAAGGTTGTTAATATAATGTTTTGTTAATGTACTGTGAAGCTTTGTTAAGGTTGTTAATGTACTGTGAAGCTTTGTTAAGGTTGTTAATATACTGTTTTGTTATGGTACTGTGAAGCTTTGTTGTTTTTGTTAAGGTACTGTGAAGCTTTGTTAAGGTTCTGTGAAGCTTTGTTAAGGGTACTGTAAAGTACTATAAAACTGCTTTGTTAAGAGTAATGTAAAGCTTTGTTAAGAGTACTGTAAACAAAGTTTTGTTAAGGGTACTGTAAAGCTTTGTTAAGGGTAATGTAAAGCTTTGTCAAGTGTACTTTGTTAAGGGTACTTTTTTGTTAAGGGTACTTTGTTAAGGGTACTTTGTTAATGTTCTGTAAAACTTTGTTAATGTACCTATAATGTAAACATTGATAAATGAATGAATTTTGTTTTGTAAACTGAATTATGAAGTTTCCGCCGCTGTGTTTAAATTACTCATAAAATTTTGAATAGATGACAATTTCACTTTTACGTGAAATGCAAATAAAGGTCTTGGATTGAAAATCAATCTTAGGATGAAAATTGAAATTATGAGTTTCAATTTTATTTATGGCACATAATATTTTATTATGTGAATAATGTACATATTTATTAAAATTAATAAAAAAAATGCTATGAATGGTTAATAGCAATTAAAGATGTTATTTATTTGAAGTTAAGAATGATAAATTTTGTTAGTCACCCAAGTGGCCAAAATTTTAAGGTTATTTTGATTTCAAAATATTAGTGATTTTATTTCAATTATCTATAGTATGAATGTTAAAATTATGAATAATGATTTATGGGTTAATTGAAGTTCATTATTATAAGGCATTTCAGGATCACCCAAAGGTTGATTAGTAGTTATTATAATTAATGAACATGAAAGTAGATAATTTTGTGTGCGTCACTAGTTTTATTTATATATCCAAAGGTGTTAAGTGATTCTAGTTGATGCATATTTTAATTATCATTAATCTTATAAAAAGATTAGCGTAATTATGTTTGTGTATTAGTGGATCTCCCAAAGGAGAACATTAGTATGCATAGAATGGTTATTGTTAGAAAAGTAGTTTTAGATCAAGAGGGGGGGTGAATTGATCTTTGAAAGTTTTTCGCAATTAACAGATTATCTATTTGTAAAAATAAGATTTCAGATCTGTTCTTAAATCACAAAGCAATCAATCAATATAAATGCAGTGACAGAATTAAAATAGAGAAAGGTTAAGAAAGATATCACTAGGTGTTTTATCTTGGTTCACCCAATACCAGGGCTACGTCCGAGTCTCCAGCCAAATTCCAGTTGGGTTCCACTAGATCAAATGTTTCTACGATTTACAATCTTACACTTAATCTACCATAAGAACCAAATTTCAGTTCACGCACTCAACCTCTCACCAAGAACCAAATTCCAGTTCTTGATAACCTCTACAACCAAGTTCCAGTACGAGAGAAACCGAGTGCCCAAATTCCAGGCACCAACACCTAACCTTTCACCAAGAACCAAATTCCGAGTTCTTGACAACCTCTACAACCAAATTCCAGTGCTGAGAGAAACCGAGTGCCCAAATTCTAGGCACCAAACAATACAAAAAGAATGTAAAGAAATGAAAAAGAAGAAACTAGAATGCTCAAACCAGTTTATGCAATTCTGCTATAAGTGTTTCTTCTTCAAAAGAAATCAAGTTGCCTCAAGAAAGATTTTCAAAGAACTTCTCAAAAGCTGATGCGAATCTTTCTTGAAAAGAGTGCTAAAGTTTGCTTGATTGATTGCTCAAGGATGTGTAAAAGCTGATGTTCAATGTATGTTTAAAAAGTTCAAGCCAAATTGTTTTTATAGAAGATTTTCAAAGCTAGTTGTTTTAATTAATCTGTTAAAAGATTCTTTTAATTTGTTAAAAGTGCAGTTTTAATCTGTTAAAACTTCTTTTAATCCATTAATACGTTCTTGATTCTTTAACAGTTTTGTTTTAACTGATACGACAACGTTTATATCAATTAAAACACTTTACAAAAAATCTTCTAAGTTGATTTAATCTATTGTTTCGCGATTCAATCGATTTAAATACTGCAAACCTTTCTTGTAAAACTTTTCAAGTTATTTTAACTGATAAAAATAAATTTTAATCGATTAAAACGCTGTGTAGAAATTTTCTAAGTTGTTTCAATCGATTGAA
The DNA here is from genome assembly GCA_963425845.1 of Sphenostylis stenocarpa. Lineage (NCBI taxonomy): Eukaryota > Viridiplantae > Streptophyta > Magnoliopsida > Fabales > Fabaceae > Sphenostylis > Sphenostylis stenocarpa. The sequence goes on from OY731400.1 coordinate 65,867,210, forward strand.
ACGTGTTTTAGTCGATTGAAAAAGTTCTAATCGGTCATAACTCAATTCTGATCGATCATAACTGGTTCTGATCAGTCATAATTTCATTCTGATCGATCATCCTGAACTCCAAGTGGTTTTAATCGATTAAAACCAAGTTGTATCGATTAAAATACTGAAAAAACACTTCTCTTATCATTTTAAGTGATTTTAAACGGTTATTTCGAAGCTTTATCAGTTAAAACACTGACAGAAGGTTTTCAAAACTTTCTTTAATGAAAACAACCGGTTATTTCGAAATTATATCAGTTAAAAACTTGTTTAAGAAAGCTTTTGTTAAAATACTTTGTTTTTAACTGCTTAAACGTTTTTAGAGGCATTTTGCAAAATCTTTTAAGTGAAGAAACCTCATGCAGCAGAAAAGATAAAATGATTATACCTAAGCATAGCTGCGGACACACTAATCTTTCTACTCTTTTATCTTAGTAACTTTTGTCCACTGCAAAGTTGCTTTTGACTTCATCAAATCAATGAGATCTTTGCCAAAATATTTCAATAAGATCTTCATCACTTTCAGTCTCCCCCTATTTGATGAAGACAAACACCACTTTTGAAAAAAAAACTCTGCAAAAGAAGTCACTTGATAATACAGATTAGTGAGTAATCAAAAATGAATTATCTTCCTATTTCTCCCCCTAAATTTTTGCTCCCCCTAAATTAAGAGTTATTTCTCCCTTTAAATTGATCAAAAGTAAAAGCAACTATTTCTCCCCCTTTTGACTTCATCAAAAAATAGGGAACAGAAGAGAAACAATGCATAGGTATGTATTGAAAAGATTTTGAAAATAAAAAAATGAAAAATACGATACTTTACTCATGTAAAGATCAATCAAAGTTGATTCAAACTTATCTTCATTAACACGTTTGTAATGAATACAATTAACACGTGTAAAGATAAGGGAATCACGCTTTAGTAGCATGTTACAAGAACAACCATTAACTAAAGCCTTTAATTTTTCTTTCAGAATAAAAATCGATTAAAAACAGGATAAAATCGATTAAAAAGTTCATGTTTAATGATTTTAATCGATTGAAATAACGGTTTAATCGATTAAAACAGTGAAGGACTTTGAAATATAAGACATAAGTGCATTTAATCTATTATTTCGACATTTAATCGATTAAAACAGTAAGGAAAAATGTTGTATGAATTCTTTTAATCGATTTAAAAGATTTTTTATTGAATAAAACACTTAGTTTTGAAAACTAATTAATGTTTGATGCGAATTTCTCACGCCTAATCTTAGTGGATATTTTGTAACACTGTTTAGCTAGAAGGATGTTTAATAATAATATCAACTACATCGATTAAATTTTAACTAATATATCCATCAAAATCAGAATAAAATCTTATTTAGCTAATTTAACTTATGTAAGCTAGTTCATAAAGATTTTAATCGATTGATACGAAGTTTTAATCGATTATTTTGTTATGAAAAGTGTTTTCTTTAATCAATTTAATCGATTAATTCTATTTTGTATCTGCTAAAACTCTCGGGGATCTATGTTGAAATCTATCTATGCTAGTTTGATTTGAATTAAACCTACATTATATTAATTCAAAGCTAGAGAGATAGTGCACGGTATATAACCGAGTAATATTACGAGACCCAGAAATTTAAAATAAGCATCAAATGAAATAAGCAATAAAAGATAAGATAAGAATGGACCCTTTTAATCCATAAATCCAATCATCCCAGTTGCCATGGTTCCATAATAACATCTGAAACTCCTTTAGAGTCACTGAAAGATCCTCTTGTTGGTTTGTTGCTAAGGATGCTAGATTATCAGTATAAAATTGATCCATGTACTGCCAAAACATACCCTGTGCCAATTTTAGCTTTCCATTCAATTCTTGGATTTCTGTCTCAGATTTGTCTCCTTACAGTATTACCTTGTGATCTTTGATGATTAAAACGAATTATCAAAGTTGCACAATTCCAATGAATTTCACCAATAGTCTTGAACCAATGCATGCCCAAAATTATTCCAAATGTATTGCTAGGTAATACCAAGAAATTTAATGTAAACGTGTGTTCATTGAATCTCCAAGTTATCTGTTCACACTTCCTAGTAATCAACAACTTATTATCGGGAGCAACCATCACTGAAAAATTCATGATAAGCTATGTTTTCAGTACCAATAACTTGACCCTTTTGTCACTAATGAAATTATGTGTACTCCTAGTGTCCATAAGAAAAAGAACAGTCTACTTCTTGATAATTCCTTTGATTTGCAATGTATTACCACCCAACATTCCATGTAAGTATGTAGACATCTGCAGCTAGAATTATGTCTATGTTGATCTAATTTGTCACCACATAACCTTTCGAATCGGTAATTCTTTGAAACAAACACCTAAAACTTCAAGCTGGTTGTAGAATGGCCAGGAGTTGACCATTACGAATTGGACTCTTGTTTGCGGCAAAGTCTTGCAAGATGCATACCTTCTTGCGAGAGCTGTGGTTTATGAATTCTCACAGATTTTTTCAATTTAGTTTTCATACCAAATATTCTCCGAAATCTTCCTCTTGTTACAATCTTACTAATTCAACAATATCCTCAAAAGCACGATCATCAAATTGAAATGACATATCTTGTGAAATTTGTTCCCAAGATTTATTCTTGAAGCTGGGTTGATGTATGCAATGTCATTGTCATGAAAGAGCCTTTCCATCCATGAATATGTTTGCGGCGAGATATTTGAGAGGAGATTTTGAAAATATGAAAGCGAGAAGAAAGATGATAAGTTGAGAAATGATAAGTTCAGAACCTGGTTTGGTGAAGAAGCTGATTTCAAGTTTTTGAAATTCAAAGAGACAAAATTGCAATGCTTCGACTTTAACTACAATTGTCCCCTTTACCAAAGACAGAGACACAAATTTACGGGCGTTGGACACATCGGCTATTTTGTTCTTGGAAAGATGTTTGACTTGGTCAAAGAATATTTAAAAGAATTATGCAGATTTTGATTACCATGAAAACTTGGGATTTTGAATTTGGTTTGCTTACCAATCTTTAATTGGATGCTATAAAACTAATTTTAGAAACAAATCAATCGATTAACCAAGCTGATTAACCTATTAATTTGATCTTCTAATATTAGGTTTGAAAGCTATTACGATGAAGTAATCGATTATTTCATAAAGGAATCGATTGTTTCTTGTATAGGATGAAATTAATAAAATGATAACAAAATTTAAATCGATTAAAGCGAAAAGGAATCGATTAAATTTTACATCTTAGTATTTTTAGTTGATATAAATTCATTTCAATCGATTAAAACGGCTAAACTCAAAACACGAGAACGTTTCAATCGATTAATTCGACATTTCAATCGATTAAAATGGTACGGATAGAATTTTTGATATCCTCCGTAAGTTATTATAATCGATTAATATTGTTTTATATCAATTAAAACAATCAGTTTATGAAATCGAACTTGATTCGCTACTTTGAACTCCAAGGGATTCCCAGATTTTGTTCTGTAAAACAAATTTAGCATGTTTACGGTACCCTTTATAGTTCCTAGGTCCAATTAGGTTATTTGAAATGACTTTAACTTTGGAATCCATTTCATTCTTCCTTTAGGAATAGCATACTTTTTAATTCTACAGGTATTTTACTTGAATGACCTCTTTTCATGCGGTAAAAACATTTAATCACGAGTATGATTTCCTATTTACATTTGTTTTTCTGAATTTCATCCTAGATTTAAATCCTATTCAGATTTGTCAAAAATTAGTTTTTGTGACCCAAGTAAAAGCGTCAAGATTAGCTTGACCTTGTGTAAATCTTGAAACGGTTTGTGATAAAAAATCAATTTTCTTTTGTAATTCGAACAATTATTACGGGGTTTATTACATGCACAATCAGAATTATCATGAATTAATTTTAAGAAATCACAATCAGTTTCATCTTTAAGAATTCTCTTTTCAAGAGAGTCTACTTTATTTACTAGCCAATTATTCAATCATTTTAGCCTATTATTTTCTTTTTGTAGTTTCTTAGCCTCTTCATGCATTTCATTAAATGCTTCTTGTAATGAATTATGATTCACTAAGTTTGAAGAAGAATTAGAACTTACATCTGCTTGGATTGAAGATTTTGATTTGCCATTAGACACGGGTTGGCTTCTTCATTATCGAGAATTGTGCGTTGACGAAGTTTCATTGTCATCCCATGCTACATAGGCTCTTTTTACATCTGTTGTCCCTTCATGAGTAACCTCAAGAACATCCCACATCTCCTTGGCAGATTTGCATTGGGATACCACTGAAAAACTCATCCATGTTAAGTGCGAAGAAATAATATTTTTAGCGAGTGCAATCATTTTGAACTTTTTTCTTTTCCTCATCATTTAGACTGGACCATTCTTTTTACGTAATTAAAGGGCCATTAGAAATTACATCCCACGCATTTCTATCAATGGATTCAATAAAGATCTTCATCCTAATTTTCCAAAAAGGATAATCGTTCCACAAAGCAGTGGAGGTACGTTAATAGAAGCTCCCTCGGAAAACGGTAATCTGTTTTCAGCCATGGATCGAAGAACTTGAATAACTTTCAAGCATCTCGCTCTGATGTCAATTGTTAGAAAAGTAGTTTTAGATCAAGAAGGGGGGTGAATTGATCTTTGAAAGTTTTTCGCAATTAACAGATTATCTATTTGTAAAAATAAGATTTCAGATCTGTTCTTAAATCACAAAGCAATCAATCAATATAAATGCAGCGACAGAATTAAAATAGAGAAAGGTTAAGAAAGATATCACCAGGTGTTTTATCTTGGTTCACCCAACTCCAGGGCTACGTCCGAGTCTCCGGCCAAATTCAGTTGGGTTCCACTAGATCAAATGTTTCTGATTTACAATCTTACACTTAATCTACCATAAGAACCAAATTCCAGTTCCTGCACTCAACCTCTCACCAAGAACCAAATTCCAGTTCTTGATAACCTCTACAACCAAGTTCCAGCTACAGAGAAACCAGTGCCCAAATTTCAGGCACCAACACCTAACCTTTCACCAAGAACCAAATTCCAGTTCTTGACAACCTCTACAACCAAATTCCAGCTGCAGAGAAACCATTGCCCAAATTCCAGGCACCAAACAATACAAAAAGAATGTAAAGAAATGAAAAAGAAGAAACTAGAATGCTCAAACCAGTTTATGCAATTCTGCTATAAGTGTTTCTTCTTCAAAAGAAATCAAGTTGCCTCAAGAAAGATTTTCAAAGAACTTCTCAAAAACTGATGCGAATCTTTCTTGAAAAGAGTGCTAAAGTTTGCTTGATTGATTGCTCAAGGATGTGTAAAAACTGATGTTCAATGTATGTTTAAAAAGTTCAAGCCAAACTGTTTTTATAGAAGATTTTCAAAGCTGCTTTTTAATTAATCTGTTAAAAGATTATTTTAATCTGTTAAAAGTGCGGTTTTAATCTGTTAAAACTTCTTTTAATCCATTAATACGTTCTTGATTCTTTAACAGTTTTGTTTTAAGCGATACGACAACGTTTATATCAATTAAAACACTTTACAAAAAATCTTCTAAGTTGATTTAATCGATTGTTTAGCGATTCAATCGATTTAAATCTTGCAAACCTTTCTTGTAAAACTTTTCAAGTTATTTTAAGCTGATAAAAATAATTTTTAATCGATTAAAGCGCTGTGTAGAAATTTTCTAAGTTGTTTTAATCGATTGAAACGTGTTTTAATCGATTGAAAAAGTTCTGATCGGTCATAACTCAATTCGATCGATCATAAGCCGGTTACGATCGGTCATAATTTCATTCCGATCGATCATCCTGAACTCAAGTGGTTTTAATCGATTAAAACCAAGTTGTATCGATTAAAATACTGAAAAAACACTTCTCTTATCATTTTAAGTGATTTTAAACGGTTATTTCGAAGCTTTATCGGTTAAAACAACTGACGAAGGTTTTCAAAACTTTCTTTAATGAAAACAACTAGGTTATTTCGAAATTATATCGAGTTAAAAACTTGTTTAAGAAAGCTTTTGTTAAAATACTTTGTTTTTAAGCTGCTTAAACATTTTTAGAGGCATTTTGCAAAATCTTTTAAGTGAAGAAACCTCATGCAGCGAGAAAAGATAAAATGATTATACCTAAGCATAGCTGCGGACACACTAATCTTTCTACTCTTTTATCTTAGTAACTTTTTTCCACTACAAAGTTGCTTTTCTTTGACTTCATCAAATCAATGAGATCTTTGCCAAAGTATTTCAATAAGATCTTCATCACTTTCAGTTATTTATGTTTGAATCTGTATTTATATTTAGTTTTTATGACTCAAAGCGTTAATGTTAGACATGTGTTAATTGAAGTATTTGTTTATGTATTTCTACATTCGCTTACTTCGTACATTCCGAGTCTTTAATAGATTAAATTCCCTAGCCTGGAGTGAGAAAGTCCAATTTCACTTAGGTGAGTTGGATTTTAATTTGGCTTTCCAAGTTGAAAAACCGGCTGCTATCACTGATGTCAGTAGTAATGAAGAGAAAACTCATTATAGAGCTTGGGAAAGATCAAACAGACTTAGCCTTATGTTTATGCGAATGAGTGTAGCAAGCAATATTAAGTCTGCTCTTCCAAAACTTAGGATGCGAAAGAGTTTATGAAATTTGTGGAAGAGCGCTCTCAAACTGCTGACAAATCCCTCGCTGGGACATTGATGAGTACGTTGACCACCATGAAGTTTGATGATTCTCGTAGTATGCATGAACACGTAATCGAAATGACAAATATCGCAGCAAGACTCAAGTCTCTTGGAATGACAGTAGAAGAAAATTTTCTTGTGCAGTTCATTTTGAACTCGTTACCACCTGAGTATGGTTCGTTCCAGATGAACTATAACACCATGAAAGACAAATGGAATGTGCATGAATTGTACAGTATGTAGTCCAGGAAGAGACCAGACTCAAGAACCTAAGAAGTCACTCTATTCATTACGTGAAAAATCAAGGAGTTAAAAATAAAGTTGTTAAGAACATGGAAAGGGTAAAGGACCATTAAAGATTAACGAGTCATCTATTAACATTCAGAAGAAAAATGACAAATGTCATTTCTGTGGTAAGTCTAGACATTTTCAAAAGGACTGCTTAAAGCGTAAAGCTTGGTTCGAAAAGAAAGGTGAGCATAGTGCTTATGTATGTTTTGAATCAAATTTAACTGAAGTTCCCCATAATACTTGGTGGATTGATTCTGGATGTACAACTCATGTTTCTAATGTGATGCAGGGATTCCTTTCAACCCGAACCATAAACCCAAATGAGAAGTTCGTCTTCATGGGAAATAAAGTCAAGGTTCCAGTGGAAGCTGTCGGGACTTATCGTTTAATCCTTGATACTGGATCTCACTTAGACCTTATGGATACTTTTTATGTACCTAGTATCATTAGAAATTTAGTTTCTATGTCTAAGCTTGATGTTGCTGGATACTCTTTTAAGTTTGGGAATGGTTGTTTCAGTTTGTTTAAGCGTACTTCTATGATTTGATATGGTTAGGAGTATGTTAAGTAATTTATGTTTACCTGTATCGTTGTGGATGTATGCTTTGAAGACTGCCATGTATTTGTTGAACATGGGTTCCTAGTAAAGCGGTTCAAAAGACTCCTTTTGAGTTATGGACAAGTAGGAAACCCAGTTTAAGACACCTACATGTTTGGGGTTGTCAGGCAGAAGTAAGAATTTATAATCCGCAAGAAAAGAAACTGGATGCAAGAACAATCAGTGGATATTTCATTGGTTATCCAGAAAAATCAAAGGGGTATATGTTTTACTGTCCTACTCATAGTACAAGAATTGTTGAAACTGGAAATGCTCGGTTCATTGAAAATGGTGAAGCCAGTGGGAGTGAAACTTCATGAAATGTGGAGATTAAGGAAGTTAGAGTACAAGTTCCAATAACTAGTACATCTTCAAGAGTTGTTGTTCCAAATGTTGTAAAATCACACAACAATAAAGAAGAACAACAAATTAATGATCCTGAGATTAACAATGATCCGATAATAGAACAACCACAGGAAATAGTATTAAGAAGATCTCACAGAGAAAGAAAGTCTGCTATTTCGAATGATTATGTGGTTTATCTACAAGAGTCAGCAAATGACCTAAGTATTGATAATGAACCAGTTTCATTTTCAGATGCCATTAATGGTGATAATTCTGATAAATGGTTAGATGCTATGAAAGATGAGCTTAAATCAATGGTACATGATGGTGTATGCGATCAGGGAATTTCCAGAAGGATGCAAGAGTGTTGGGTGTAAATGGGTCTTTAAGACTAAACGTGACTCTCATGGCAATATCGAACGTTACAAGACCCGTCATGTTGCAAAAGGTTTTACTCAGAAAGGTGACATTGATTATAAGGAAACATTTTCACCTGTTTCTAAGAAAGATTCATTTAGAATTATCATGACATTAGTAGCTCATTATGATCTTGAGTTGCATCAAATGGATGTTAAAACTACTTTTCTGAATGGAGATTTAGAGGAGGATGTTTATATGAATCAACCAGTGGGGTTTATTGAAGAAGGAAATGAACATATGGTGTGTAAACTTAAGAAATCAATATATGGACTTAAACAAGCTTCTCGACAATGGTATCTTAAGTTCAATGATACTATTTTGTCCTTCGGATTTAAGGAAAATACTGTTGATCGATATATATATCTGAAGGTCAGTGGGAGCAAGTTTATATTTCTGATTCTGTATGTTGATGATATCTTGCTTGCGACTAATGATCTTGATCTATTAATTGAGACTAAGAATTTTCTCTCTAACAACTTTGAAATGAAAGATATGAGTGAGACATACTATGTGATAGGAATAGAAATATTCCGTGATAGATCACAAGGACTGTAAGGTTTGTCTCAGAAAACATATATTAATAAAATTTTAGAGAGATTCAGAATGGAGAAGTGTTCAGCATCTCCCGTTCCAATACAGAAAGGAGACAAGTTTAGTCTCATGAAATGTCCAAAGAATGACTTGGAATGGAAACAGATGGAAAATATCCCTTATGCATTTGTTGTTAGGAGTTTGATGTATGCTCAAACATGTACGAGGCCAGATATTAGCTTTGCAGTTGGTATGCTAGGTAATACCAGAGTAATCCTGGACTGGATCATTAGAAGGCTGCAAAGAAAGTTTTAAGATACTTACAAGAAACAAAGAATCACATGCTTACTTATAAGAAAGTTGATCACCTTGAGGTGATTGAATATACAGATTCAAATTTTATTGGTTGTATGGATACACGAAAGTCTACATTTGGTTATGTATATCTTTTAACCGGAGGAGCGATTTAATGGAAAAGTGCGAAGCAGTCTGTCATTGTTGCATCCACCATGGAAGCTGAAATTGTGGCATGCTTTGAGGCCACAGTTCAAGCTAATTGGTTGCGGAATTTTATTTCAGGACTTGGAGTAGTCGACAGCATTGTCAAGCCGCTGAAAATTTATTGTGACAATTCCGCAGCAGTCTTCTTTTCTAAGAACGACAAGTATTCTAAAGGTGTTAAGCATATGGAATTGAAATACTTTGCCGTTAAAGAAGAAGTTCAGAAACGTAGAGTGTCAATAGAACATACTAGCACTGATCTTATGATTGTTGATCCTTTAACAAAGGGATTATTGCCCAAATTATTTGTTGGCCATATAATGAATGTAGGAATTATGTTCACTAGTGAATGTTGAATGTTAATGTTATTATTAATGCTTATGTGACACTCTGAGATCTTTAATGTATAAGTTTCTGAAATTTGTGTTTTCTTCTTTATTTATATGCATGCAAATTATGATGAAGAAAACAAATTATGTTATTATTAAAATGATATTATGTTTGAACTCATTATGGACTTCTCATTATAAAGTCATATTAAGGAGAAAGAGATAATATAGTGGTACATGGAAGGGAGTCTGTTGATTGAATGACATGTAACCGCCATGACTCTTGTTATAGCTGTATCTTTAATTATGAATGATGATATAACCAATTTATGTAAGGTCCTTTAATGCGCATTATGACTTAAGTATTAAATTACAGAATCGTATGACATCACATGAGTCAAGTGGGAGAATGTTAGAATTAATTTAATTAATTCATTCCATTATGTGACTCATGTGAAATATAATAATGGGCCCAAATGTGATTTAATAAAATATGAGGACCTATTGGTTATTATGTGAAGTTAGAATAAAATAAAGATAAAATAAAATATTAACTTACGGTAACCAACTTGATGGACGTTGGTTAATTGAATGGAATAAGGGTTCTGTCTCTGGTCATAAAAGGTTTTTTTCACGGTAAACCATCAAGAAAGCGTGAGAAGAGAAAGAAAGACAAAGAGATAGATTGGGAAAAAGAAGATTGGAGAACGAGAAGATTAAAGAATAAATTTTCATGGATCAAGGTTAGTTCTCTTATTATGATTCATGTTATGTTGTGAAAATCAATAATCTAAAGATCCTGTAGAGTAGTTTTCTATAATGAATTAAGAACGTAGGAAAACTACATAATGTTTTACAGTTTTTACATAAATTTTCATATTTTTAATTTTGTTTTTCTTTTATAAATTCTTTTTAGTTAGACGTGACTTCAAATTGTTTTAAATGTAATTTTTTTCTAAAAGAATTAAAAAAAAACATCTCTAAATCTTTTAATGAAACAAATGACAAATAAAATAGAATAAAAGCATTCAATATGTAATTACAGCTACAAGAAACTACTTTTTCTCTTCTCCTAATCTCCTTGAGATAGAATTAATAATTCCTTTATTAAATTAAAAATATATACACTCTAGTGCATTTTCAAATCAAATAAGATTATAAATTGGATTAGATGATATGTGTAATATATGATAAGGCGATGATATATTATAATTTAGTATTTTTCTCTATTTATTTTTACGTCTTTTAATATTTTTTTGAAAAAATAAAATTAAAAATGTATTTTAATAAAATAATTACGAGATTTAATAGTTTAACTTTCTATCGTTTTATATTACAATAAATACATATATAAATTAACTAGAAATTAATAACCATAATTATATATATATATATATATATATATATATATATATATATATATATAGTATGTATGTATACAGTTAGCAATACGAATGTTTGTATTTTTGTTTTAAATATCTTCATTTAGGATTTCTACTTTGTTAAATAATATGTATTATATTTTTTGTTTAGAGAAAAATATAAGGAGGATCTTAAACTATATAGATTTTTATTTAATACTTATAATTGATATAAAATTATATTTAAAAACTTGATATTGATTTGTTAATAGGAAAATAACGGATTATCATCAAATATCTTGTAATTTGGAGGTATTGAGTGGATGTGGTGTCACTAAGAGGAATATATCATCATTGACATCAACACAAGTATGGTTTTCAGGCCAAATTCTAAGTTTTTTAATAGTTATTTAGGTGTTAGTTTGCCAAAAGTTTTTTATTTTAGTTGTCTTTTTCTAATCATATTTTTTAAACTTTTTTTTTTCACAAAAAACGTTATGATTAAGGTGTTTAGGTCAATTGATTTAGTTTAGTTTGGATCTAATTTAATATAAAATTTGAACCAAATCAAACTAATAGTTAAGATCAATTTTATGATTTTTTATTCTTATAAATAATTAACTATTTTATAATGACAATTTTTTAAATAAAGAGATACATTACATATATTTTTGCTATATATTATTATTATTATTATTATATTCATGATTTTTATTATTTTATATTTATAAATAAATTATACAGACTTATAATTAAAAATTATTATAATATATTTAATAATTATAAATATATTGTAAATAAAATACAATCTAACCATAAATCAACTTTATAATTGATAATTAATTTCAAATATATAATATTATAAATATAATAAACACATTCTTGTTCCATTCTTAATTCTAATATAAAATTTGAAGGGGATTTAAAAAAAAAAACTAAACAAAAAGAATGTTGGTTTTCATTCATTTTTTATTTCTTAATTAGTTTTCTATTTTTTTTATTTACATAGTATTCTTGATATAGTTCTATTTCTATAACTCTAAGTCATGTTACTCATTTATGCTTCTATAAATGCCAGGAAGCTTAAAAAAAAAAAAGATAATGCAATTTTGTCTTATCACGACTTGAGTGTCAGAGTATTTTTACACTTACCACAACTTCTAGTTATCCGATACCAAGAACTTGTCACCTTAAAATGTTAAGTAAACACGTCGAGAAGACCCTGTATTAGTAAATCAAAGAGAAGGTTAGTATTCGACCTGTAAGAACACTAATTGGCGCCTACCATAAGACCGAACAAGACACAACCAATGATATATACTAGAAATATGATTAACGTAGAACGACAAAATTAACTGAGAAGAGAGAATTAAGTTAGTGAAGTAAACCCTCCTAGCCAAATGGAGAAGAGAACTTAGAATTTCCAAGAGGAAAAGCTTGAAAATAATAATGACATTGACCGAATTCGGAAGCGACTAGAAGAAAAAGAAAGGGAGCACGACTCATAAAGTTTGATAACATCTAAAATGCAAGAGCAATCAAGTAGTACTCGTCCTCCGTCGCCCGTCATGCAGACTCAAATATGCTCCGGTGCAAACGCCACCTTAGGAGGGACACTAAACCCCATACCAGCCAGAGGACCACGTCGACACCTTTTTATCGACAAAATTATTGAGGTTCCCCTGTTAGCTTCTTGGAAAGGTCTAACTGTAGGTCGATATGATGGGACGACGGACCTAGACTAGCACAATATGTGACCCAAATATCCTTTACACCATCGAGAACACAATCTTGTGTCGAGTGTTGCCCACCTCGTTAAAGGGAGTTGTGTTGAACTGGTTTACAAGACTACCCTCATACTCAGTCAATTGTTTCGAAATCTTGGTGGCCAAGTTCGGAATGCAATTCACCACTAGTCAACCACATCATCTCACATCAATTAAGGCAAGAGAAAAGTGAAAGCCTCAAGGCTTTCAAGAAAGGTTCGAGAAGGTAGCCTTAAACACAAGAAACCTAAACCTAGAAGCTATTTTGCATCACCTGGTGATGACCTTAAAGCCTAGGTCATTTGCCTATAGCTTGTGTAAAATGTCGGCAAGAGTCCTCGATGACCTAAGAAGAAGGGTAGCTAAATTTATGCAACTACAGAAGCTAAGAAAATATCACAATGAATAAAGGGTCAGTAACTCTACGGAGATCCAGTCGGTCGAGAGGTATCAAGGGAAGATATAGCTCTGATATCAATTGTTAGGATCAAACGCTTACCACTAGGCTAAAAGCTATAGTCATTAGTCAGAGCGCAACTCTTTTTACTTAAGAGATTTGATTGTGACTCGGTCCACCCGGCCTCCGCCACGAGACAATTGATGTTACTTGTAACAAATGTTGTCTCACAACAAGCAAGGAAAATAAGAACTCCACACTTCATTCATTACAACGTCAACCTGACACGACTCTTAAAAGAGGCGTTAAGTGCATACCTAATCCGTGTAATGAAGAAAGTGTCAACTTCATCCAACACCACCCACAATAAACATTGTCGGTATAATCAAAATTATGGGTATTCAACTGAGAACTGTGTCGCTTTATGAGAAAAAATATTATGTTGAGAAAAAGTTTGGTTGCAAATGATTGTAAAAGAAAAAAATGTGATAGTGAGAAAATGAAATTAAATGAAGTAATAATTATATATAAAATTCAAACAAATATATATTAAAATAAAGAAAAAGATAAGAAATATATATTTTATTATTTTATTATTAAAATGAAATATTAAGATATTATTATTATTATTATTATTTAAAATAAAAGAAAAAATATTATATTATTATTTTAATTTAAATAATTTAAATTATAATATTATTAATATTTAATATTTTATTATATTTTTACTTTATATCATCAATAAAATATAAACATTCATAAGAGCAACTCAATTTTATCATATATCATAACAGGTTTGTCTCTTCTATAGGTTAAAATATAGTTAAAATATAATTTTAGTGGAGAATAATATAATATTTAGAATGAATTTGATGGATAGATTCTAATAAAAATTTAATATTAATTTTTTTATTAAATTATCTAATAGCCAATTTAAAACGATAGAAAAATCTAAAAACACAAGATTAAGACATTTTTTATTAAAACAAGTTAAGACTTTATTTGAGAGTTATTTAAAAGATAGAAATGTATTGTGTTAAACATATAAATTAGTTTTGTCGTTTAGATTTTCAATTTCATCATTATACTTAAAAACACGTTGAATCAAATTTATACACTTACATATGTAAACATGATTCCATTTGATCGTTTTTATCAATAACTTTTTTTATGAATATTTTCGAGCCTGAAACTAAAATAAATATTCTGACTTAAAAAATATAATTTATTAGATATTTAATTTAAAAGAAAAAATTTATTAGACGCTAAAAGCAAAATCTAACATGTGGATGTGAAACTTATCTAAGACAAAAAGTTTTATTCAAAATTAGTCATCTCATAAATTAAAAATATAATGAATTATGTAAAATTAAATTAATTTAAATAAAATTATTTAAAACTTAATAATAAAAATGTAATAGTATATAAAATTTTTAGTTTTTAAAAATAAAATTACTGCTTTAATAACAAATACATGTAATATATAATATTAATTAGATAATATTAACATAAATCACACACACACGCATATATATTATTTTATTTTTTTCTTCTTGATTTGAGACCATGGCAAGAGTGATTGATTCCCCGGGTACCACTTTTACACCTTCTCTTCACTGTAGTTGTTTGCTTGCAGTGGCAATGGCGCTCTCCCCCGCATTCCAGGAACGCCTCCACCACATGGACCGCACTCGAATTCAACGCCTCTCTCTTCTCCAGGTCCAATTCGATTCACCTCCACCAATTTTCAGTATTTTGCTCTTCAATTTCCCCATAACCTTGCTAAGACCCGAATCCTCTTTTTCTACTTTCTAGGCC
Organism: Sphenostylis stenocarpa; assembly: GCA_963425845.1. Lineage (NCBI taxonomy): Eukaryota > Viridiplantae > Streptophyta > Magnoliopsida > Fabales > Fabaceae > Sphenostylis > Sphenostylis stenocarpa. The sequence goes on from OY731400.1 coordinate 65,882,280, forward strand.
GAGAAAGAGTTGCAAGCCAGCAAGTCCCGCGCTTTGGCTTCCAAACTCGCAAGCATCAGGGCCTCGGAACAGAGGTGCTCCTGGCTCGATCACAAAATCGCGTCACAGCATTTCAAGCTTCTCGCTCTCAAGTCTCAAATCGAGAACCTCGAAGCCAAGCACGATTCGCTTTCACTCCAACTCAGGTGTATTGAAAACTTAAATAATGTCTATTATTTATTGAAATGGTTGATTAAATAGGGCTGTTTTAGGTTGTTGCAGAACGAGGTGGAGGAGCTTGAGGAATTGCTCGACAAGAGAGAGAGCTTTTACGAGGCCAAGAGGACAGAAATGAGAGAATTCAAGGAAATTGAGGAGAGGTTTGTGGTGAAATGTAGAATGGAAGTTGAGAGTATGAGGAATAAAGTGAACCTGGTAATTACATGTTTGATTAAAAGTAAAACAGTTAACAGTTTCTCTTGGTAGAATTTACATGAAACTAGCGAAATGGATGTGATGTGAGTTAACTGGTGATTGCTAAGTTTTTGGTTTGGCATGTGTTTTGGTTTTCAGTTGAGGTCCTCTTTCATGGAACTCAAAAGTAACAGTGGCGACTCTTGCAATCCCGAGATTACTGCTGCTGAAATGAGAAGGTTGGAACTCCTGGCTGAAAGGGACAATGTTTGTAGAATCATTGATCATAACCACCAAATAAAAGCACAGTTGCAAAAACAGCTTCAGACTATTCTGATGACGCAAACGCAAGATAAGGGATCAGAATTGAAGACTGCTACTGGCTAACTATGATTCAACTGGAAGGAAGGCCTACTTTTTTCATTCTGATTCATAAAATGAAGAAAAGGGGCATTCTGTTATGAGGACTCGGTCAGAGAAGCAATACGTCTTAGTTTGTCGTTGTATTTGAGGGGAAGCCAATTATCAAAACGTTGATCAAGGATTGCTTGGTTTATGTTTTTCATCATGAAGACCGAAGAGATGGTGAAGACATTTGTTAAAACTTTTAACAAGCAATATTTTGGTAAGTAATTTGATCTATATTTGTTATGTCTTCGTATATTTTTAATCTCTGTCAGTGGCTAATTGTCTTGAAACGTATCCACAAAGGATCTACATATGATGAAGCCCAACAACAGTATTTGTATGATAAAGATAGCTTACTTTTATTGTCAAAGTTCATGACAGACACCACTGCTACGAGTTTCGCTCCTCCAACAATGGATTATTCTTACATTACACATCAAAAGTGATTTTTTTTTAAACAGCATCAAGAATCATTAAGAAAAAAATGAAATAACTAGAAAATATTAAAAAAATACATGTACATTCAACTGCATTATACAAATAATAGGCACTAACTTAAAGAAGTTTTATGATCAAGAAAAAAATGACGTTTGTCTCAACATATAGGTAACATTCATATAAAGATGATGTTAAATATTGATGAAAGTAGTGAAAAAAAATCCTGGACGCATTTATTATGATGGTTTTATGGAGAGTGCATATGAGAGTTGTACTTTGGTTTTGAGCTTTTTTGAGATCTCAAAAACATGCATGTAAAACTCAGCAATGTTGTTTTAGGTTGTTGTAACTTAATAACAAATATCTCTTATTCATTTATATCTACCTGTTGTTTCATTAATTCAAAATATATGTAGTTGAAAGTGCATTATTCTTTTATCATATGAGAAGACAATTCAGGGACAAATATCTTGTGAATATGAAAGTTTTACGTAATGTTGCGTTGATCATTATGGAAAATTCCCATTTTCTATCCCTATATCTTATATAGTTGATGTTGTCAGCATTAGTTACAGAAAATGTAGTTTCTATATATTATTTTTATCTTTCATTTCTCTATATCTTTTTTTACTACACAGAAAAAAAAAAAAGTATACCATATTAGTTTACTCCTTAACCATCATTTCCTTTTTCAACTAAAGAAGAGGGGTTTATACATCAACATGACGCTAAGATTAAAATAAAAAATAAAAAATATTGGAACAAATTACTGAGAACTATTTGATTTCCTAAAAAATGAAGAGTAAAATAAGGCAAGATGAAGATAAAAAAAATTATTAAAAAACATATTAAGATAATTAACAAGTTTATCACAATTAGTTAAATCAACAAGTTTATCACAATTAGTTAAATCATCTAATAACAGTTGAAGATAAATATTAAAGACTTCGTTCACAAATATTTTTCGGACTTACACACTTGAATAGAGTCTTATTAGTTCAATTAGTTAAAAGGTAAAGTGTTTATTGTAAAAACATTCATAAATCCTATAAGTGGGAGTCTCTATTAGGTCTCAACAGCATACATTTGCTAGTAAATTTTCTAAATTAGTAATACAAACTTCATTTAACACAATAATTTTGGAGACAAAAACATAATAAAACAATTGAATGAGATTATGATACAAGTTAAGATTTTCTTTTTACTAGCAAACCTACTATGTGGTTGTAGTATAAACAAGTGTCATATTTTAAAGGACCTGTGAAGTATTCAATGACATTTATAGATTTAAGTTTAACTTTTAATTAAATAAGAAATTTAGACATGTTTAATAAATTAATTGTGAAAGTTTTAATTAAAGCGAGAAAATTACTTTATGGAAACTACAATATCAAATAGATATATTGAGAATAAATTTCACTTATCTCTTTCTTTTGTCTTCTTCTTAATCACATATTTAATTTTTTAGTTCAATGCTATTAAGTCTTAAAATTTCCTCTAAGCAATCCCTTATTTTAGAGTTTCTAAAAATCCTATTGTAATAATTAATCTCTTAAGAATCGTTAAAATAAGTTTTTTTGTATTACACTCAGAATTATATCAACTAATAATATCACATTCATTCCTAGCATACAACATTATTAGATAATTTGATTTAAACATATCCAAGTTCACTTCTCCTACATAAACCCAAATCAGAAATCAAAATATAGTTGATTAAGTCACCTTAGCTTTAAGATTACATATATATGTAAGTCAAGAGAAGTATAAAAGAAGTTAATAAGTTACATTCAATCTCAATACAAGATAAACTTAGCTACTCATGATGAGAATAAATACAAACTAGAGTTAGAAACTCAAGGGTAGAAGATGAGTCTTCTTCCTCTCCTTTTCAGTCTCTTAAACCCTATTCTTTAGTGTTTTTTCAGCCACCACTCAAAAGTTTCTTCTTCTCTTTATATGTTTTCTCTTTTAATGATTTCTTGCTCAAGCGAGAGAGAAACTTGATCCAGGAGAAATCTAGTATCGCTCAAGCTAAAGTCCCCTCGCTCGAGTAAAGTTAAACCCGAGAGTCACCAAAAGTTACAGTTTCTCTCGCTTAAGCAAAGTATATCTCGCTTGAGCGATGTTAAACCTGAAAGTCACCAAAAGTTACAGCTTTTCTCGCTCAAGTGAGGAATGTCTCGCTTGAGCGAAATTGAGCTCGAGAGCCACTAAGAGTTTTAATGTTTCTCGCTCAAGCGATGAAATTCAACTTGAAAATCACCATGAGTTGTAGCTTTTCTAGCTCAAATGAGGCATGTCTTGTTTGAGTGAGAGTTCCCCTGTCATGTTGACATACTTCGTTGACTAATCAATTTTTTATACTCTTCTAATTTCTTTTCCAATAGTTGATTGTTTCTTTCTTCTTCTTCTTTTCAATTTCTGTACCTAATTATGTATAAAAATAATATAAGCAATTTATTCTAAATTGGAGAAATTCCTAATAAAAATTAAGGTAAAATTATTGTTAAGTGTTCCTAAAAATTCATATTATAAGTAAATTTCGTCACTTAACAATTATGAGTCATGTTGTAAACAAGAAAAACATTATTTACCTCCACTTCATTCACTCCACTATCAACCCTAATAAGTCTTCGTTAATAATGAAGTTTTTCCTAGTCTTTGATATTTTTTCTGTCAAGATTAAGATAATGAATTTATCAATTTAAGAATATAATAATTAGGAATGATAAAACAGATTAAATTTGGTAGACAAATTTGTCAATTTATTTAAATTGACAAGTCAGAACAATAATTTTAATTTATCTATTCGTTTTATCTTATTTCGTGTAATATGTCAATATAACGTGCCAAAAATAAAATGGGTAAACTAATATATTTTTTTGAAAAGATATTTATAAATAAAAATAATTTATAATATGAAAATATATTATTATATTATAATTTTAAACTATTTATTATGATTTAAATATTTTAACATGTAATCATTTTCTCAATTTATCCAATAAAATATATTAATTAATAAATAAAAATCTATATAATATATTTTATGTATATTTTTAAAAATATAAAACTTTTTTTATATATAAAAAAGGAAACTTAAGAGACAAAACTACTTTCTGAAAAAGTAAATTAAGATTTATAATTTATATTAGTTACGATGAATTAGCCCACCTCCTCCCGTTTTAAGGGGCAAGATGGGTTGAGTTGGTTGGTTTTCCTAGCCGTGGTAAAAATGTAAATGTTAAGATTTTCAATACTTTGATCCAAGCCCAATGTAAAATGAGGCCCATTATTTGAAATCTCTAGGAAAATAAAACTAGGTCGCAGGGCCCATTCGCAGGATTCACGTTCTCTCTAGAATCTTCCGTGATAACCGGGACTGGTAAAAAAAAACCCTAATAAAGAACTACGGACAACCCCAAATTACCCCTCACAGAACGAGGTTTCTAGTTGCTTGTTCTAGCATTTTCCAAACAACGATATAAAAGAACAAAGTGGAAAGGGTAGTTATCTGAATTTGCCACTTCTATTCCGATACAGTGAAGAAATGGCGCAAGACTTGGCATTGGATTTGGAAGAGCTTCGCCACCTCCATAGCATCGCCAAACGACCTCGAACCCTCTCTCTACTTTCCTCAGAGATTCGCAGCCTCGAAAAGGTTCTCAATTTACACACTCATTGTAAATTTCCCCGTTTTATCACTTTTTGTGCGTTGTTTCCATTTATTGCTTTTTTATTCCTTCTTGTGATAATTTATGAGGCGATTTTGCAGGTATCGTCAGAGGCACCTGCTGCGCGCTCTTCGCAGATTCCTGCACCGATTTCAACCGGAGCCAAGGTGGCGCCTTCACCTGCACTGAACTACGCCACACTCGCATCGTTCAGTTGGGATCAGGATGGCGACAAAGTCAAGGTAAGGAGTCGTATAATTCTATTCGTGGAGATACACGTCATCATGATTTTAGAGTTTACATCTGAAAGTTGTTGATTTGAATGGTGCTTTCTACCCGTGTTCAAATTTTGATTGTTCTATTTCAATAATTTATCTCGCATGATGTTTTGTGTCATAAGTTACGTAGAAATTGGCAGACCAGACTACTTGATGGTCTGAATTATCTAATTAGTTCTCGTGAGTGGCTATGGAGACATTTTCCTTTGACTAGTTATCAGACTGAATTGCTCGTTTATTTACTTCCAATTTACCACAAGCTAAGCTCTTACTTTTAAGAGATTTAGTTTGGTCCTCTCTATCCCGTCCCTTACGTTCGATGTTAAAAACCACCAATCATAGTTGTTAAAAATCACAACGTAATTAGGATCCACCAAGTTTGGATTTTGAGTGTGACCCATAATTTGTTTGATGGTGTTGGAGATGCCCAATGTGTTATTCTCCAACATCTCGACATCAAGTTAGGCCTTTTAAAGGATCTCTTAGACAGGTCACCCACACGCATGGTGGTGCTGACTATCGATGGGATGGTGCAGTGGTAGAACCATGAGAGCACCAATGAGGTCAAGGAAGCTAAAAGTTAAAATATTTATTGGTGGTTTTAAACCATAAAAAAAAAATTTGAAAGCTTTCAAAATTTTCTGACGTTTAGAGTAGCGGAGGGTGCCTGTCGGTTTTTCTGGTTAATTGAAGAGGTAAGGGAAAATAATAAGGGATTTGAAGGGACGAAAGAAGCATTTGGTTAAATGGATGAAGAAGAGTGATATTGTTGGAGCAGCAATGGAGGCCATCTTCTTTATGTTTGTTGGTGTCAGAGAAAGAATGACGAGGACGAAAAGAGAAAAGGAAAAGTTTAAAATGGTTATTTGTAATGTGTTTACAGCAAGTTCAGGCTGAAGCCACCAAAAAATTGTTTATACATGTTAAAAGCTAAACTAAATTAGCAATTTAAAATCGTTAAAGAAAATGCATACTTGTAATATTTTGTAATGTTTAAACTAATGGACAGAACAAGAAAGGGTCATATTGAACATAAAAAATAAAATAAAAGATTGAATCTTAAAAGATAAATCACCAAATGAAACATAAAATAAAAGATAAAGGACTAATAGTAGAATTTAATCTTTATTTTTTATGAAGTGAGAGAATGGAAAATATATTAGAAATAGATAGAATATAAGCAATTCTATCACAATGACAGAAGGCCAAAATTCCGCCATACTGTGGTTTATGGTGGTTGTGCTGCTGCCATATAACAGCATTGATTACTAGTAGATTTCATTTTGTACTTCAGAAAATTAGAGGAAGAAGAATAGAGGTGCTGAACAAAATTGGATGAAGTATAGTTATCAAGTTCCATTTTATTCAAAGCAATGTTATGAATGAAAGTTATTATCATTCCATTTTAGTCTAAAAGAATATAACTAATAATAGTATGTCTGGATACACATTGTCCTTCCCCTTATACATGTGTAAGATAGACAGCAAGAACTGCAGCTTCTGTGTCTTTCTACAAAACTGGTGGAATTTTAAGCATCAATAGCGTACACCAAAACATACACTGTAACTTAATAGTTACATATTTTATCAACAGTATCAGATTTCTCCTGATGACTAGTGTTATTTGTTGTTTGACAGATATATGTATCAATGGAGGGAATTGATGAGGAAAAGATTGAATCTGACTTTAAGTCAATGTCATTCGATGTAAAGTTCCATGATGTTCAAGGGAAGAACTACCGATGCGCAATATCGAAACTGCATAAGGAGATAGTACCGGAGAAATGCAAGGTTGTGGTCAAGCCTAAGAGGGCAATCATCACATTGGTGAAGGCTTCCAAAGGAAACTGGCTAGATCTGCACTTCAAAGATGACAAGGTAATAAGATGCTAAGATAAAAATGAAAGTTTTTTTCCCAATTAAGCAACGTGACAAGTAGTAACTTTCGTGTTGATGATGCAGCTAAAGCCAAATTTGGATAAAGAGAAAGATCCGATGGCAGGAATCATGGACATGATGAAGGTCAGATTCTGTTTCACCTATAGTTGGCTTAAGCTACTCTGTTTTAATTTCATGCATGTATGTACCCTTTGTGAATATTCATTTGACTTTTGCTATGCATGTAACATTGCAGAATATGTATGAGGAAGGGGATGATGAGATGAAGAAAACAATTGCAAAAGCATGGACTGATGCTAGATCTGGGAAATCAGGTGACCCTCTAGGTAGCTATCGTTGAGCGAACAACCAACAGAGTTTGAGATTCTTCGTTCCTGTTTCTAGAGAATGACCTGCTTTATATAATTACAATATTTTGTTATAAAATGAATGCTTGACCTTTGTTAATGGCATTTGTAGAAGTTTAGTTGTGCAGTTAATTGTTACCGAAGTTCTACTTTTTCATAGACGTGATTTTTGCCTGGTTGCTCGAATATATTTCTGTAGTGTGGAGATGTGCTTTCAATTTTTTTTTTTATTCACAGATTAATTTTAAAACTTCAACTGCATATGGATGATTAAAATTGACATTGAAATAATGTAATTTATGTTTTGATTCTTATTATAAATTTAAGTTAATCACAGTTTCTGTAGAACAAAAAGTTAATTACAAAGTTCAGTAAAATTAAAATTTAGTTAATAGTTTCTGTGTAATTTAATTTGATATTCCATTTGAATTGAAGAGTGAAAAATGATAAAATACATATAGGTCAAATAAGAATGAAGTATATATTACTTTGTCATTGTTTATATGGATAATGATAATATTTTACTTCATTAAGATGGTTAATTAATTTTATTGTAAATATGTTTGGGTTTGAAAATCATATCACCAATCATTCGATTTGATTTGACTATAGATCTTTATGTTCATTTGCAAAGTTACGGGTAACGATAACTCTTGAAAGTCATTTTTTCATTTTCATAACCATGGATATATGACTCATGCTTATCTATCGTTGGTTTTCTTTGAACAAAAGATAACAAATATTTCAGGGTAAGTCTTGTTCCCCATATTACGTTTTTGTTTTTTCAAATGATTAAGAGATACATGAGTAAGATTCATACTTCTTTTAAAGTACAATTCGTATATTTTGTTAGCTTGGTTTTTTATATGCCCATATCTTTTCTTTTTTGGGTAAACTCAGATAGTCATATTATGGTAAAATTTGCTGAGTGAAATGAGAATTTGTTGAGAAAAATTGGATAATATTGAAAAACAAAAAGGAAAACAACATGAAATACATCAATTTGCTAAGAGATTGGCTAAAGCTTTGAGTAAGTTAGTAACAAAAGGCAATTTTTTTGTGATTTTTAATATATAACAAAAACTAAATGAAATAATAACAAATATGTATAATAAATCTTTTAAACTGAATAAAATTTAATGAAAGAAAAAATATGCAATAATTAAAAAAATTATATCATATTTTTTTGAAAAATGAATAAAATTTATGATATCGTTTTTTATGAAATTATTAATTTAATCATATTTTAAAATATTATTATTTTTTATTAAATTTTGAAGATAATAGAAAAAAATATGTATATATTTATATGTATAAATATCTCAATTTTATAAATTTATATTACTTTTATGTTATAAATAATTATTAAAATTGATAACTATTTTTTATTTTAAAAGTGATTAATTTATTAATAATATTTGTTTTTTAATTTGATTTTTTTATTTAATTTTAGGTTGATATTATTTTTCTTGTTATAATGATATGAAATATTATGTAAAATAATATTATCTTTAAATGATATAAAAAATAATTTTATAACTTTATCTATCTATTTTTATTTATATTATAAAAATTTAAATTGATAGTTTTATTAATTAATCATGACAAATAAATCTAAAAATATTTACTTATTTTAATTCTTAAATTTTAACTTTCATTTATACAAATTTATATAACAAACTTAAGGTCTAACAAGACTCATAATCAATAAATTATAATATGAAAAATAAAAATTTTAATTTCTATATAAATATATGTAGAAGTCTTATAGGTGAGACTTCTTCATTTAAAAAAAAATTGAAAACTAAAATTGTTATATAAATATCATTTTTTTCAGTTTTAAATCATGATTTATAATATGACTTTTTACATTTATAATTTTTTTTTAAAAATTATTCATTTTAGTAATTCTTTTTAAATTACCTCTTTTATGTAAATTATATTAAAAAAACTGATCTTATTTTTTTTTATCAAAATTGATTCAATTAAAAAATGCAGACAATTTTTTCTAATTTTATTATTTTGTCCTAGTTTTTTGGATTTAATTAAAATCTATTTATTTAAAAATAATAATACACCTATTCCCGATTAGATAAATTGAACTCATCAATCTGATTTGATTTTTAAAATAATTATTTTTAACCATTATTCATCTTAATCATTATTTTTAACTAGAATTAGATGATTTCAAAAACATGTTCTTAAACCACTACTTATTAAAATCATTATGAATAATTCTTTATTATTATTAACAAATTATAAATGTTATATTTCAAACTGCTTACTAAGCATAGGTTTAAAACAGATAAAAATATATGATATCAAGGGATAATAGAAACGTATATAATTCTTACAAATCACAATTGTATTGTATTACTTAATCATAGTAAATAAACATAATATATAATCTTCAATTTTACCTTAGTAAAAACACAATTGTAATGCTTAATGCATTATAATAAACAAGAGAATAAGTGAATGACCCAGTATAGTTTTTATCTGATATGAATATGAGTTTTAAGATAGGTTTAATTTGATATACCGATTAAAAAGTAAAAAAAATATATGTTAAATTATGTCAAAAATTTTATAGTTTAAATTAAATTATACTTATTTTAGTCTAATTCATTTAGATTATGATTATTTAAGTTTAGATTAGATTAGTATATAGGTTTATGGTAAGTTCATTTTATAAAATAATAATTATTTTTAAATAAAAATGAAATTAATATTGTTTTATTAATATATATATATATTATAAATTAATTTTTAGAATAAAATATTATATTAAACTTAAAACAATTATTTATTTTAAGATTTAATAACTAAGATTAATTATAATTTTAGATTAATAAATTATTAAAAAATAAATTTATGTTAATAAAAAGTAAGTTTTTAAATTTTATTTTAAAATTAAATGAATGTATTATTTTATAATTTATATAATAAAATGAATAAAAATTAAAATATATTCTTTCTAATGTTGAGTCGATACTTGAGCGGTTAACGGAGATGAATGGTAAATTAGTTGATAATATGTTTATATTAATTCAAATCCCACTCAACCTAAGAATTTGACTGTCCACGGAAATTTTATAACTCATATCTTGTTACTGTTTTTCGAAAATGACTGATGTTATTTTTTTTATGTATTACATATTTCCTTTCACAAATTAAAATTTTACTAATAATCTTGCTAAATTATATAATAAATCGCTTGTTTTGACAACACAAATTAGACTTTTTTAAAATTCAGTAGATATCTAATTAATATAGTGGCCTTCACTCACGTTTGAACTTAAAATTTTAAGATAAAATTTCAGCTGTCCTAGTCTATTTTTAACCCATGTCTAATTATTTGGACCATTAATCTTTCAAAAGATATTTTTTACCATAGAATTTCGTTACTCATTATTTGGATCATTCATCGTCAACAGTTTTATCTCAATGGAAATTAGTCACTTATTTTAATTACTATTTGTACCAGTAATCTACCAAAATCAAAGTTTTCTTTTACAGTTACCTGTCTTAATCTTTAATTGGACCATTAACTTTTTAAAGAGGGAGTTTCTCACATTGAAAATTAGTAATTGGTCATCTTAATGATTATTTACCAATACCTTTGAAACTAGCAATTTTTATTTTTTAATAATGGAACTTAGTTACATATCTTAATTGTAATTTGGATCATCAACCTTTTAAAAATGTAGGTTTTCACAATGAATGACTCAAATGTTAATGTTTATTTTGACCACTAACCTTTCAAATGGGTAGTTTTCCACAACGGAAATTAACTCTTCCTAGTGATTATTCGGACCATTAGCCTTTCAAAATGATAGTTTTTTCGCACCAAAACCTAATTAATTACTCATCTTAATAGATATTTGGACCATTAGTTTTTCAAAATAATAATTTTTCACAAAAGTTACATAGTTTTAAGAGAGGTTAACATTGTTTTCGGATTTAGAGATGATGTGAACATGACTTATGATAAGGGTTAGAGCAAGAAAAATAAAGGGAACTCTTTGTTGGTTAACCAAATTATGTTTGAATTAATCAATTAATGAGTTTTAGTTTGATTTTGTTTTAAGTTGTAATAAAGACCCAATTGAAAATTTAGTCATCAGCATCAAGGGGTGCATAGCTGATTGACTTTTGGTTGTCAAAGTTTCAGATACAATCTGTCATTAAGTAGTTTCAATTTCTAGGTTAATTGATCATTATTAGTCTTTATTTGTTTTCATTAAATAGTTTTCAATTCCTAGATTAATGAGTTATTATTAGTATTTATTTTCTTTTATTGAGTCTTTGTAATTCTGATGAGAATACTTCTATATCAACTGAACCATTTTTATCAAGAAATAACACATGAAATTTTATTCAGAAATATTAGAGTTTATCTTTTTATCTTAGTGAGAATGATTCTCCTAAGTTCTTGAGTGATTCAAGAATTCTTAACTGTATCAAAGGACTGTTATATCTTTTGTGTGTTGCCTCTCTTAAAAAGAGTGATTCTTCTTTCCTTCTATTTTTTTTAATTCTTAAATTTCTTACAAAATTGTAACCCTAAATCATCTCTTGTGATTCATATAAGAGATCATATACAAGATAAATATATATATATCTCTATCTATAATTAAAAATTATAGTCAATAAATTTCTCGATTTTTTTTTAATTATACGTTATTCAATTTTAAATTTTAATAAATTAGACGTTAATTATTTTGATCAATACATTTAAACACTGAACCCTAAAATGACACCGCTTCCTAAAAAAACTGAACCCTAGAAATGCAAGAATTCTTATACCCACTTAATTTCTTTTACTTTTTGAAAGATGTTGAGAACTGAACCCAAACACACACACATTTTAATTTTTTTTACTTGGTGACATGTGTTGTCCACTACTTTATAGGTTAATAGATGTTAAATATATATATTTGGGTGAAAACCTTGATCCTCTACCCACCTCCTTAAACAAACCATATTCTTAATTCCTAAATCTTAAATATAGCCAGTATTTTTATTAAGTTATTAATTTAATTATATTTTAAAAATAAATATTTTTATTAAATTTTAATAACTATAAGACATGAAAAAAAATATTATTATTTTAATTAAATTTTAATAAATAAATATTTTTTTATTAAATCTTAATAGAAATAATACATGAGATAAATATTTATATATATATATATATAAATATATTAAATTTATATGTTTAGATTGTTTTTATGTCAAATAAACTGTTAAAAGTAATTATGTGATATTTTTCATTTAATTTTGAATATTTTCATCTATTTAAATTAATATTTTAATTATAATAAAATAATATATTATTAAAGAATAATAAATAAATTTAAAAATTTGAAAAAATATGAAAATATTAACAGTCAAATTAATTAGTTAAGAAAAATAAACTTAAACTTAATATTTATTTATTATATTTATTGGTTTTAATTCTTAAGATAAAAAAAATGTATGACTGAAAATAAAATAAATACAAATAAAAAAATATCAGTTGAAGATAAATAAATAAATAAAAAGATTAACACCTAATTAAAAATAAATATAAAATAAAATAAATATAAAATAAAAAATAAATATAAAATAAGAATATCGAAGATAAATAAATAAAAAATTAACATAAATTGAATAATTTTTTAATTGTTAAAAAATTAAGAAATATCTATAATATTTAAGGGAGAACGACAATATTTAGATAATTCTGAAGATTTTATAATCAAGCTATTAATCTTTCAGTCATAAATGATCAAACTGTTAAAAGAAAACTGCCACTAAATATTTATTTATTTTTATCTAAACTAAACTTATGTATATTGTTAAATAATAATTTTTAAAATCATACATTTTTTATAAATATAATGGTTACCATAGCTAAGAATGAATTATCTTTTAATAAATTATTTTATTCTTTATCAAATAAAAATAATTTAACTATTTGGTAAAACACAAATTAATTTATATTTTATGGAATACTTAATTTATATTTTATAAAATAATTAATTTATTTTTTTAATACAAATTTAAAAATCCATAAAATAATAAAGGATACCTTCTCGATAATATATATAATTATTTTATAAATATTTTATTACAATGATATTGTTTATTTTTCATAATCAAATTTTGTATATAAATATTAAATAGATCTAGTTAAGTAAATAAATTGATAAATATTCTAATTAAATTTTTTGTTTTAATATAATATTGATTTTCTTTGTATTCAATCTCCTCTTTAACGGACTCAACCTCCAAAATATAGTCAAAATTTTGAAATAAGTGTCAAATTAGTTTTTATATATACATTAAAATTAATATAGAAAATCTTAAATTTGTAGATATTTTTTTTATTATACCAAAGTATTAATATTTAATTCTCATAATTTAGAAAAAGTTTGTTGATAAGGATGATTGATAATGGTTCCTATTATATTATAGGTTGTTGAATTTTAAAATATAATTTAAAATTTAAAAAATCAGAATGACGCAGCGGAAGCGTGGTGGGCCCATAACCCACAGGTCCCTAGATCGAAACTAGGCTCTGATAAATAAAAATATGTTGGTTTCTTTTTTACCGAATAGGAAATATTGATTTTAAAATATTTTTATACTATATCAATAATATTTTAAACATTAATAGTTAAATTTAAATTTGATAACTAAAGTTTATTTTATTATTTATTTTCATTTTTTCTTAAAAAATTATTTAAATGAGTTGTCAATTGTATCGAACTAACTTTGTTAATTTAAAACTACTTTACATAGCTTGATGTGTTATATTTATACTATAATTAGAAACATGTGATGTGGTAATTGTTAGGTAAGTTTGCTGATTTCTTACCGAATATATAATAAAAAGTATTGATTTCAACAAATTCAGAAAGAATATTGTCATTCCATAATAACAACATTTTAAATATTATTAATTGAATTTAAATTTTGTAAATAAAGTTTATTTTAATATTTATTCTCTTTTTTCTCTTGTAAAAATTAGTTATTCCCTATTTTTTTCTTAAATATATCTAAAGCTCAACTTTTTTTTTACATTGTAAAATAAATAAAATATTAAAACAACAAACTAATTAGTAATAAGTAAAAATACATTAATTTACTTATTTTTTCTTTAATTTAAAAAAATATATTACATTTACATGGTATTTTCTATAAATTTTTAACTTCTTATCTTTTAATTTCTAATACTAGTGGATCTTTGAAGAAAATAAAACTAAAGAACAAAAAATTATAATTTATATATTATCAAGACTAAATGAGGAAAGGAGAAAAAATATATAAATATAAAAGTAAAAAAAGTAGTCCCTTCTATAAAAAAAAGTTGAGTTGAAAGTAGGTAAAAAATGTAAAATAGGAAAAAGAAAACAAAATATGAACATAAAAAAATGAAATAAAAAAATATGTGAGAGAGAAATTGTGTAAAAAAATATAAAAAATATTTATTATTATTATTTTTCAATAAGAGATCAAAATATAAAAATTAAATTTTATTTAAATTTAAAATTTCTTTTTTTATTTTATTTTAACGA
The DNA here is from genome assembly GCA_963425845.1 of Sphenostylis stenocarpa. Taxonomy (NCBI): domain Eukaryota; kingdom Viridiplantae; phylum Streptophyta; class Magnoliopsida; order Fabales; family Fabaceae; genus Sphenostylis; species Sphenostylis stenocarpa. The sequence continues at coordinate 65,897,285 of OY731400.1, forward strand.
GATATATATATGAATTTTGATGATGTGGACTTTCATCTTTTATCTATATTTTTAATAAAAGTATCAAAATATGTTTAATTCATTGGATCAATTCAAAAGATTTAAAAAAAATTTAGATTACAAAATTGAAAATTTAAATTTAAATTTGAGTTTAATGTTGAGTAAAAAATATTGTTAGATGTGTAATTTTGAATTTGAATCAATCTTAACTCCAAAGCAATCTTAATCGTGTGATAGAATAGGTGGAATGTTTCATGATTAATTCATATCTTTCGATTCTTGCTCACATTTTTTTACTTTATTTTAATTGTCTTTAAATTATCATTTAAGAAAATTAAATATAAATTGACTTTTTTTATTAACATTAGTATTTTGTTTCATCAGTTATAAGGTGAAACTCTAGTAATGATTGTTTTTCTGCACACACATATAAAATGGAAAGAACATATCACCAAGTATATATAGGAAATCGGTCCATCGTCAAGACATTTACATGGTGTAACAATTGGGAATCTTAACCAAGACACCTTTTAGTGTAATATATCTAGGGAATTTATATTTTGACAACTTCATAAATATAATAATTATAAAATGATTTTAAAAAATAAAAATAAATTAAAATTATTATTATAATATTAAAAGTGAATTATTTTTAAAGTTATATGATTTGGAGTTATCAAAATATCATTTATTTTCTACGCTGATATTTTGAAAAATAAAAAAATCGTACAAGTCACTTCTATATATTCTGGACGCTGTGTTTGGTTCCCATAATTGAAGTATTTATCTACAACAACACTGGTCTCATTCTGGTGGAAAGTGAAGATAAAGCACAGTAATGGAATCTTGGTTCATCATCCTTGTCTCTGCGTTTGTGTGTGTCATCATAAGAGTCATATTCTCCCTTCACACCAAAACCATCAGCACCCCTCCAGGCCATCTTCACATCCCAATCATCACAACCATCCTATGGGCCCGAATATCCTTCTACCAACTCGAGCTAATTCTCCGAACCCTCACGCCAAGTTTGGTCCCATTGTCACCCTCCGCGTGGGGTCTCATCGAGCCATATTTATCGCGGACCGCACCCTCTCCCACCAAGCTCTCGTCCAAAACGGCTCCCTCTTCTCCGACCGCCCCAAGGCCCTCTCCATCTCCAAAATTGTAAACAACGACCAACGCAACATCACATCCACCTCCTACGGACCCACGTGGCGTACCTTCCGCCGAAACCTCACCTCGGATATGCTCCACCACTCCCGCGTCAAGTCCTTCTCTGGGATCCGCAAATGGGTCCTCCACACCCTCCTCACCCACCTTAAATACGATTCCCAGTCCAACTATTCTTTCAGAGTCATCGACCGCTTTCAATATGCTATGTTCTGCTTGCTCGTCTTCATGTGCTTCGGGGAACAACTCGATGATGGCAAAATCAGAGATATCGAGCGCGTGAACCGTCAGTTACTTCAAGGGTTCACCAGGTTCAGAATCCTTGATATCTGGCACAAGGTCACACGTATTTTGCTCTGAAAACGTTGGGAGGAGTTCTTGAGGTTTCGCAAGGAGCTAGAGGACGTGCTAATTCCACTTATAAGAGCCAGGAAGCAAAAGTAAGCGCAGGAGGAAGGTGTTATTTCGTACGTTGATGCTCTGTTGAATTTGCAGTTGCTGGAGGAGAGACGCAACCTCAACGAAGGGGAGATTGTGACGCTATGTAATTTTGAACGGGGGTACGGACATGACTTCCACGGCGTTGCAGTGGATTATGGCTGACGAATTTGGTGAAGTACCCGCAAGTGCAAGAGAGGTTGGTTGATGAGATAAGGGAGGTACTGGGTGAGAGAGAGCAGAGGGAAGTGAAAGAGGAGGACTTGCAGAAATTGCCTTATCTGAAAGCTGTGATTTTGGAGGGTTTAAGGCGTCACCCACCTGGGCACTTTGTGTTGCCGCATGCAGTGACTGAGGACGTGATTTTTAACGATTACTTGATCCCAAAGAATGCGACTGTGAATTTCATGGTGGCAGAGATGGGGTGGGACCCTAAGGTATGGGAAGATCCAATGACGTTTAAGCCAGAGAGATTTATAAGTGATGAGGGCTTTGATATTACTGGAAGTAAAGAGATCAAGATGATGCCCTTTGGTGCAGGGAGGAGGATTTGCCCTGGTTATAATTTGGCATTGCTTCATTTGGAGTACTTTGTGGCTAATTTGGTTTGGAATTTTGAGTGGAAGCTTCCAGACGGAGGGAAAGTGGATTTGTCAGAGAAACAAGAATTCACTGTGGTAATGAAAAACGCATTGCAGGTTCATCTTTCTCCTAGGAAATAGACTCTGATCCATCTCATTGTATACTTATAATAATTTGCCTCTCCGATCATGGTTTGGAAAATAATTTTATGATATATTATGGATAGATAGATATTTGGTGGTTATAATGAATGTTTAGTTTATTGATTTTAGACTTGTCTATTGGATTTTACATAAACCACTTAATAAGATAATATACTCTGAATGCTATTGTATGTATCATAAACAGGGGAAGAACTATGTGTTTTATATTTTAGAAGTTCTATTTTGCATTGTTAAGATGATCAGTTTGTCAGATTTTGGTATCTGTCGACAATGACCATTTATCACGAGGTTGTAATTCTCATTCCATTTTATCAAAATGGATAGAACTATAAAAAAATTATGAATATAGAAAATTCATACTTTTGGAAGGAAAATATTTGATATACACCCCTCAAAATTTTACCCATCCAACACCCAATATCTTCTGTTTATTATTTCTTAACGTTATTACGTGAATTCCCGTCTGGGATAGGTCTCCCCAAACATAAATATCAGAACTTATTTTTTTTGTGGTCTTTTCTTAATTCTAAGACTTTTTCTCCATCGGTCTATTCAAATTCATGTTTTATCGAGTAGGTAATTATCTTATACGCATTTTTTTTATGTAGTTGGTGTGATTCCGAAAATGATTTTCATTATATATTTAAAAGAGATATTTGACTTTCAGCCCACACTTTATATCGATTAATTGACGGAGTGATGACCTAAATATTATACATTCCTTTAGTCTCAAATGTTTAGCTAAATCAATAAATTGTGTCCTTTTCCTAATTATTCAACCATTTGGATAAATATTGAACTCGGCATTAAAGGTGGAATGAGAAATTTTCGATGAGGTCATGTTAGATATAATATATATTAAAATTATTTATAATATAAAAATATATATTATTAAAAATTATAAATCATCTAAGTATATTTACATGTGTCATAATAGGTTTAATACGATGGATCAGCTCGAAAGATCCGAAAAATAAATCAGATTAGGTAAAAAAACTTATTACTTAAATACTAGATAATTTTGACCCGACCTATTTAGGTCAGACTTAAATGTGTTTAAGTTATGGGTCGACTTGTTTTATAAAATAATAATTATCTTACCAATAAAATAAAATAAATATTATTTCATTAAAAAATATATGTGTAATAAATTAATTTGATAATATATTTTGATATATATATATATATATATATATATATATATATATATATATATATAATTTAGAAAGAATAATAAACTCTAACATAATTTCATTTGTTTTGGTCATTTTTTTTTATTGTTGCACTCACATTTACTTTTAAGGAATAATAATTTAAGACAATATATTCTTAAATATAGTGTATTTCCAAAATATCATGATGTGGGGATTATGTTAGATAATAAGACTTTGAAATAATGAAATTTGACTATAAAATTTACTGGAGACGTACTTACTAAATATATTATTAAACATGATCTTTAATTTAGCTAAGTTGAGTATGAGGGAGTTTATGAGGTAAATAAAGTTTTGAATCCCGATTTTAAATCAATTACTAGAAATATTTCAATTATGTTTATAACATGTATTTAACTGGAAAGAAAAAGTTAAAAGATGTGTTATCTAATATTTCCGGTAAGATATGTTTGACTTCTTATATATGAACAATTATAATTAGCTACATAATTGTAACAATTTATTTATATGATTTTATACATTTAATTTTATTTGACCTAAATAAATTATAAGTTAATTAAATAATTTTATATATTTGATTTTATTTTTCATAAATAGATTATGAATTAATTTTAAATAAACAAATGAATAACATTTTATATAATTAAATTAAATATGTTATAAGCGTGTTTAATGATCACTACAAGAAAAATCACATTTATCCACCGAAATTAGCGATCGAATTTTTCGATCGCAATTAGCGACGATTTAATTTTGGTCGCAATTAGCAACCGATTTAGCGACCACTTTAATTCGCTCGCAATTAGCGACCGATTTAGCGACCAAAATATGAATTGGTTTTCATTTTGTTATTTAGCGACCGAAATAACGACCAATAGTTTGCGTCGCAAAATTTCGGTCGCTAAATCGGTGGCTATTCCACACTAAAATAAAAAAATCATTTAGCGACTAATTTAACGATCGAATTACAAATTGAAATAGTGACCGAATTATAATCGGTCGCTAATGAGAAAATAGCGACCGAATTTAAATCGATCGCTAACTTAACATTATTTTTTTATGATATTTAAATTTATTTTTTTATAAATATACTTTAATTGTTTTAGTATATTTTTGACAATTTATTTTTTAAAAGTAATTTATTTTCTAAAAATAATTTAATTTTTAAAAGATACTTTAAAAATAAACTTTGGTCTCAATATTAACAAAATGAAGATTAACTTTAATTTTAAATTACTAAAATAAAAATATTATTAAAAATAAATCAAATTTATTAAAAATTTAAATTGTAATAAATTAAGACTAGAGTAATATTAACTATTCAATACATTGTTTAAGAAAAGTTTAATAATAAATATTCTTTAATTTATTTTTCAAATGAAAATTTCAATTGAAATTAAATTATATTTTAAAAATGTATATTAAAAAAATTAAACACATCAAATGATCACATTTTAATTCCTCATTAACTTAATTAATTAAGAAAATAAAATTTTAATCAAATAATTACAATTTTATTTTATAAAACTTTATTTTTAATCTAATCTTTAAATTTATTGCTTTATTATTATTAATTACTTAACCATGGTTATTTTCATATAATTGATATACAAAAAAATTATATCAATATACATTAGATAATCAATATACATTAGTTTAAGTATACTAATTAATATTTTTTCATTTTTAACATAATTAATAACAAAGATTAAAAATAGATCTGCTAGAAAAGTTAAAAATTTAAAACTAATCTATTTTATAAATACTAAAAATAAAGCATATTTAAATAAATTAAAAATATATTTAAATTTATATTTGAAACTATATAATAGCGGTTCCACGTTAACCGCTATCTAAGCTATATTTTAGATAGCGGTTAAGGTTTAACCACTATTAGATGTTCTGTTTTAAGAGCGGTTCTAGTGGAACCGCTATCATATACAATCATTATGATCGATTAAATTTTTAAATAACTGATCATATTGGATAATTTTTTCAAATAATTAATTATAATCGATTAGTTTTCTAAATAATTGATTAGAATTGATTAGTTTTTCAAATAATAGATTATAATTGATTAATTTCTCAAATATACATTAAAAAATTATAAATAAAAATATAAATTACTTAAGAATATTAATTATTGTATGAAAGTGATGAAGATCTTATTGAAACACTCGACAAAGATCTTATTGATTTGATGAAGTCAAAGATAAAGTCAAAGTCAACTTTGTAGCGGTCAACGATTACTTTGATAAAAGAGTAGAGGAATTAGTGTGTCTTCGACTATGCTTAGGTATAATCATTTTTATCTTTTCTGCTGCATGAGGTTTCTTCACTTAAAAGATTTTGCAAAATGCCTCTAAATACGTTTAAGCGAGTTAAAAACAAAGTATTTTAACAAAAACTTTCTTAAACAAGTTTTTAACCGATATAATTTCGAAATAACCTAGGTTGTTTTCATTAAAGAAAGTTTTGAAAACCTTCATCGGTGTTTTAACCGATAAAGCTTCGAAATAACCGATTAAAAACACTTAAAATGTTAAGAGAAGTGTTTTTGCAGTATTTTAATCGATACAACTTGGTTTTAATCGATTAAAACGAGTAATGCAATTATGACCGATCAGAATCAAGATATGATCGATTAGAATTGAGTTATGACCGATCGAAGCTTTTTCAATCGATTAAAACACGTTTCAATCGATTAAAACAACTCAACATTTTAATCGATTAAAACTTATTTTTATCAGTTAAAATCACTTGGAAAAACTCACAATAAAGTTTTGCGAGTATTTCAATCGATTGAATCACTGAAACAATCGATTAAAACAAATTAGAAGATCTTTTGTAAAGAGTTTTAATTGATATAAATGTTGTCAGTATCGGTTAAAACAAATCGTTAAAGAATCAAGAACGTTTTAATGGATTAAAAGAATTTTTAACATATTAAAACTGCACTTTTAACAGATTAAAAGATTATTTTAACAGATTGATTAAACCAATAGCTTTGAAAATCTTCTATAAAAACAAGTTTGGCTTGAACTTTTTAAACACACATTGAACATCAGCTTTTACACATCCTTGAGCAATCAATCAAGCAAACTTTAGCACTCTTTTCATTATCGATTATAATTAGAAATGATTGATCATAATTGAGAAGATATAATAAGCGGTTCCACGTTAACCGCTATCTAAAGTATATTTTAGATAGCGGTTAAGGGTTAACCACTATTAGAAGTGCCCTTTAATAGCGGTTCAAGTGGAACCGCTATCATATACAACCATATTTTTTTATTCTGATCGATTAGATTTTCAAAATGATCGATCATATTTGATAATTTTTTCAAATAATTAATTATAATCGATTAGTTTTCTAAATTATTGATTAGAATTGATTAGTTTTTCAAATAATAGATTAGAATTGATTAATTTCAAAATATATACTAAAAAATTATAATTAAAAATATAAATTATTTAAGAATATTGACTATTGTAAAGATAAAGTAGAACATGAGAGGAGATGAGGATGATAATATAATGATAGAACTTACAAAAATGTAGAATTGAGAAGTTTGAAACAAATAAAATTAAGAAAATAGAGATTTAATGACACTCTTAATAAATTTAAGATAATACTAGTTTTGATTTTTATGTTTAAATATTTATTTTAATTATTTAAAACAGAGAAACTATAATTTTAGTTTCTAAATACTGAATTTAAAGAATTAAATTTATTATTATTTAATCTTTTAATTTTAGTATTAAAAATTTAAATTATATTTTATTAAATTAAAATAATTACAATATATTTTTCTACTTTGAGAATGAATAATATAATTAAACTCAAAATTGACAATATTATAATACATTTTTGAACTCTTTTGGATTAATTTTTTTTCCTAATTTTTGATAAAGTTAATTTTAATATTTAAAAGTATTTAACATTTTGAATTCTGAAAGATTTTCTCTAATAGCAAATTTAAAAACATAATATTCAAAAAAATATTAATGTAAGTTTTCATTATGATCTATAATAGCGGTTCCACGTTAACCGCTATCTAAAGTATATTTTAGATAGCGGTTAAGGGTTAATCGCTATTAGAAGTGTCCTTTTAATAGCGGTTCCAGTGGAACCACTATCATATACAACCAGATTTTTTGATTCTGATCGATTAGATTTTCAAAATGATCAATCATATTTGATAATTTTTTCAAATAATTAATTATAATCGATTAGTTTTCTAAATTATTGATTAGAATTGATTAGTTTTTCAAATAATAGATTAGACTTGATTAATTTCTGAAATATATACTAAAAAATTATAATTAAAAATATAAATTATTTAAGAATATTGACTATTGTAAAGATAAAGTAGAACATGGGAGGAGATGAGGATGATAATATAATGATAGAACTTACAAAAATGTAGAATTGAGAAGTTTGAAACAAATAAAATTAAGAAAATAGAGATTTAATTACACTTTTAATAAATTTAAGATAATACTAGTTTTGATTTTTATGTTTAAATATTTATTTTAATTATTTAAAACAGAGAAACTATAATTTTAGTTTCTAAATACTCAATTTAAAGAATTAAATTCATTATTATTTAATCTTTTAATTTTAGTATTAAAAATTGAAATTATATTTTATTAAATTAAAATAATTACAATAAATTTTTCTACTTTGAGAATGAACAATATAATAAAACTCAAAATTGAGAATATTATAATACATTTTTGAACTCTTTTGGATTAATTTTTTTCCTAATTTTTGATAAAGTTAATTTTAATATTTAAAAGTATTTAACATTTTGAATTCTGAAAGATTTTCTCTAATAGCAAATTTAAAAACATAATATTCAAAAAAATAGTTAATGTAAGTTGTCATTATGATCGATTATAATTTGAAATGATCGATCATAATTGAGAGGCTATAATAGCGGTTCCACTTTAACCGCTATCTAAAGTGTATGTTAGATAGCGGTTAAGGTTTAACCGCTATCATATATAACCATATTTTAAGATTGTGAAGTCTCGGGTTGTATTTCGCTTGAGCGAGACTATACTCGCTCGAGCGACATCCGATTCAAACATGTGAGGTCTCCCATGTTACATTATCCGGCTAACTTTGATCGACGTTTACGCAAGTCAACATTCGCTCAAGCGAAAATAACATCGCTCGAGCGACGCGACCTGCACAATATTGGCATTCTCGGGTTGTATTTCGCTTGAGCGACACTAGTATCGCTCGAGCGACGCCACCTGCACAAAATTGACATTCTCGGGTTGTTTTTCGCTTGAGCGACACAATCTCGCTCGAGCGACATCCACATTTTTTGGTTATGATCGATTACATTTTCAAATGATCGATCATATTTGAAAATATATAATAGCGGTTAAGATTTAACCGCTATCAGACGTGATATATAATAGCGGTTAAGATTTAACCGCTATCAGAAGTGCTATTATAATAGCGGTTAAGATTTAACCGCTATCATATACAACCACATTTTTGACTTTCCTATCTCACGCCACTTATCCCCAAATAACCCTAACTCTCGCGCCTCACTCACCCATTCCTCTTAACCTTGGCCAGTATCTCCTCCTCACTCCCAGTGAGCCCTAGCCCCCTCACTGCTCCCCTAAGTCAGCCCTCACCCTAATCCAACCTCCACCAAAGCTCCTCGTCAACCGCACGCCACCCTGTGAGCCACCGCTCCATCGCGAATCCCCGCGCTTCTCGTGAGCACTGCACCCCAACACCTGTTGTTTGGACCCCCAAACCTCAGTCATCACCACCGCCTCCCTGGCCACCATCGTGGCCATCCCTAAATCTCAACCTAACCTCCACCATCGAGGTCTTTCCACGCCTCAGTTGCCCCAATCGTGCCATTGAGTTCCCCGCGAACTAGAGGTGAGTCAGAGGGGTCGCGGGTCAAGGGCTTCGTTTCACATTTTGCTGCTATGTTCTATTTCTTTTATGCCTTTTTACTGTGGATTGTTCTCCTTGGTTAAGGATGAATTGTGTGTGGGTCTGGTTTATTTTCGTATGAATTGTCAAACTGACTACCTCTATTGGTTGAATGGGGTTCCTGTTTGATTCTGGGTCTTATACTGTTATTTCCGTTTAGTTTTTTTTCCTGAATATGTAGTTTTCATGTTGGCTGCGTAATTTACTAGACCTTACCATCCACAAAATGTTTGCCACTCATTCTTATCTGTATAGAATAGTTTATACACATCCAAAAGTGAAGGTATGAAGTATGTTCATTTTGTTAAGAAGATTATTGAATTTTAGGTAGATGTAGATACCTGCCTCTTTTTTCCTTACCTGTCTACTTAATACCCATGAACTTACCATTCTTGGTTTTTACAGTTTCTAATTCCATTTTGTTTTATATATGTATCTGCGGAAGAGTGGTGGAGTTACTCCGAAAGAGGAGGATGTAGTTGTTTGTAACGTCAAAATTGATTTGACTAGTGGAAATCATAATCCTCTTGAAAGGTATTCAATGAAGAATAATCACGCTTGCTTGAACATAGACATTTAGTTTGTTTTAACTTACTATAATGTTATCCTAATGCATTATTTTTCTCTCTTATGGTGCATGTTTACGTGGCAGCATCCACTTTTTCAAGGTACATCGCCAAACCTACCTAACTATCTTTCATCAAGATATTTCTTTAATCTTCTTATATATTAATTGGTTTTGCCTGTGTCTATATTGTATTAGTGGATTATATCTTTTTTTTGCACTATTAAACATCTTACCTTATGCGGTTTGACAGTTTCCTTGCTAATAAGTTTTAGTTTAAACTGTTTTATATTACTTCGTTGGGATATCGGGCTGCAATTGTTCAAAATTATTGAAATATTTAAAGTGGTTTAGTTTGGCCCATTATTGGTGCTTAGTTTGGAATTAAATTATGCTAGCTGTATTGAGTTACCTAGTTTCAATAATGCATTCAGGATTATGAAAGCAATGAGAAATTTACAATACCCGATGACTGTGTAAGCCACTTGCTACATATATCTTACCAAGATATGATAGTTAAGGTGTACTCCAAAAAGGTTGAACTGGTTAGTTATCCTGTGCATGTTTAAACTTCTTTCCTTTACCCATTCGGGTTGGATTCACTAATATATTGCTTTGTGCAATCCTATAGGTGCAGACAATTTCGGAGGCTTTTGAAAAATTTCAATTGAAGACATATGGGATCAAAGCATAGGCACATTCAACACCACAAAAGAAGCGACGTAACAAATCGGTTTTATGAAGGGAAATGTATCACTACTATGATACTATTTTTTTTGTTCACCTTTATTGTGTCTCACCCTTTCTTGGTATATATGCATTTTCTACAATTGAAATATAGTCTTAAGTCCACGAGAAAACAATATTGACACCCTCTTAAGATTGTGCTAGAGTTACCATATAAAAAAAGGCAATTATGTGTATAGCAGTGTTTAAGTGTAACAGTTTCATTTAGTAGTACTTGACAATGAGAAATCTTTTACATCACTTGTTAGTTGACGAGTTTCAATTTGCAAATGTTTCTCAAATCTTATGTTTATGACAAATTGGTCCACATTTCATGGATGAGAATGCATCTTAACTACTAACTACTAAGCATTCATTATGTAACACAATTGTGTCCAATTGGAGAAAAAAAGTTGTCTAATGAACTTGATATAATTAAAAATGTAAATAAATAAAAATAATTAACTTTGTTATTAAATTAGCGACCGATTTAGCGACCGAATTTTTGGTTGCTACAAATTTATTATAATATACAATTCAAATTTAGCGATCGATTTAAATTATTATTTAAATAATTCAATTAATATATTAGCGACCGATTATATCCGTCGCTATTATTTTTAACTTTGTCTCCCATTTAGCGTACCGATTTAGCGACCAATTTTAATTATTATTTAAATAATTATATTAATATATTAGCGATCGAATATATCGAGTCGCTATTTTTTAAAACATTACCACGGATTTAGCGATCGATTTATTATATTAATTTCGGTCGCTATTTTGGTCTTCAATGAATAAGTGACCAAATTATTTAGCGACCACTTTAGCGACCACTTCATCGGTCGCTATTTAGCGACCGAAATGTAAATCGGTCGCTAACATATTAGCGACTTGCCCTTTTGCGACCAACCATTTCGATCACTAATTTCGGTCGCTAACATATTAGCGATCGATTTTTGGCCATTAGCGATCGATTTTTTTGGTCGCTAATACCGCTTTTTCTTGTAGTGGATATTTTATATTATAAATATGTTATAAGCGTGTTTAATGATATTTTATATTATAAAAATTGTCCTGTCATTATATAATTTATATGGTAAATTTATGAATAATATTTTTAACATTATTTATTAAATTTGAATTTAGTAAGTTAAAATTTATTTTATTATTTATTTTCTCTTTTCTCTTAAAAAATAAATATATAATTTTTTTCATAGATATTTTTAAAAATAAACTTAATTTTCTTTTTCTACATTCTAACATCGAAATTTAACATCATAAAATATTTAAATAACTAATTAATTGATAATAAATAATATACATGTAATTTGCTATAATAGCAAAACAAAAAAACAGATGCAAGTGAAAGAATAAAAGAAAATGAGTATGCAATTGAAAGAATGATAAAAGGTAAAAATATGAAATTGAAGGGTAAAAAGTGAAAAGGTGGAAGAAGAAAAAAGAAAATATAAATAAAAAATTATATGAAGGAATAAACATAATAATTTATAAATTATTATTATTATTTATAAAAATATAATAATACATTTTTATATTTAAAAAATAATTTTATTTAGTTTTTAATATTTTATAAGTATATATATAAAAAATATCAAAATTTTAATTAGAAGGGGGAGAACGGCGTGTCCACTCCACATCCCCCTCGTTCCGCTTTGCAGGATCATGTTCGAATCGTTTTTACAATCCTTATTATCTTTTAGAAGCTAAAACATTAGTCCTCTAATTAGGAAAAAATGCACGACATACACTGTTATTGACATAGCGTCACATCTAGTCATATCGTGCGAAAGCAATGCCCGTGCCCTTCAATGCGTCTCTTCATCTGCTTCGTCCAATGCTTATTTCTGCATCTTGTCATTTCCCTCTCTTTACTCTCGCTCCTTTGACTTTGCCTCCCTCTCTCTTCATGTCTTCTCTTGTGCTTGGGTTGCTCTTTTCATCTTTCAGGTGTGTTGCACCTTCTCTCGTTTCCTCCATTTCACGCCTTTGCGTTGTTATTGCCTGTGTTTGTGTCTTTTGTTTTTGGGGTTTGTCATGAAGAAAGTATGGCCAGTAAAGGGATTTAGGAAGTGAGCGATGTTGTTCTGTATCTGTGGGCTACGGCTGAAATTCTTCATCAAACCTCTGGCTATACTTCCCTAAAGCTCTTAAAACGTCTCCAAAATAGTCAATCTCTAAACTGTTTTGAAAATAACAAGGATTTAGTTTTAGAAGTGGGTGACCCTATTGAACCTACTTGTAGGATCAAGAGGATCCAAACAGTTTTTCTTTATATACGATATCTTGTTAATTAAGCTAGGGTTACATCTTTCTTTTAAATTCTTTTGAAAAAGAAGTTTTGACTGTGATGAATCTTTTCCTAATCCAACTCCATCTTAATAGTTGGAGCTTTGTCTGAGTGATCGACATCCTCTCCACTTATTTTGATGTTGTGCCATCATCATACATATTTTATTTATTTCTTTGACTGATGATCTTCTAAGAGAACCTCTTGAGTCTTTATTAGTTGAGTACTTGATCGAGTTCTCCTTAGTTTGTTCCAATCATCTTTAAGTTTTTTGTTTGTTGCAAGTGATTTTACTGTTTCAAAGGATAGAAAAGCGGGATGAATTGCGTTTGTTGCAACTGATATGAGACGATTTGCAGGCGCGAATTTGAGGGAGAGGGGAGGAAACAGTGCATCCACGCCTCCTCTAATTTATGCGAGGATTTGAGCGGATAGCAGAGAAAGACAGGTCATCAACTGATAAATGACTTAAATACCCTTCACCAGGTGCAACATGTGAACACACAGTATGATAGCGATTAAATTTTAACCGCTATTATAATAGCACTTCTAATAGCGGTTAAAACATAACCGCTATTATATAGCACTTATAATAGCGGTTAAAACTTAACCGCTATTATATAGCAATTCTAATAGCGGTTAAATCTTAATCGCTATTATATATTTTCTAATATGATCGATAATTTTAAAATGTAGTCGATCATAATCGAAAAACGTGGATGTCGCTCGAGCGACATAAGTTTCGCTCAAGCGAAAAACAACCCGAGAATGAAAATTATGTGCATGTGTCTTCGCTCGAGCGAGTTTAAATTCGCTCAAGCGAAATACAACTTGTAATAGTGGTTAAACCATCACCGCTATCTAATATATACTTTAAATAGCGGTTACAAAGGAACCGGTATGATATCTTCCAATTATGATCGATCATTTGAAATTATGATAGATCAGGATGGCATTTCGCTCGAGCAGAGTATAATCGCTCGAGCGAACTACAACCCGAGACTCGAATCTTAAAATATTTTTTTGAATATTATGTTTTTTAATTTGTTATTAGAGAAAACCTTTCGGAATTCAAAATGTTAAATTATATTTTAGAATATATATATCTATATAATTTTGTATCAAAATTATATATTCTCAAATATAATTTATTTTCATTTCTATAGTATATATATAAATTTTAGTAATATTGTGGAATATATATTTTATATTACAATAATTAATATAAATTATATTTTAGAATATGGATATAGATATATATATATATATATATATATATATATATAATTATACAGATAAAATAAATTCAAATTCGGATTCTTGATAGCGGCTAATCTATGTGAACATATGATAGCGGTTCGAGTCGAACCGCTATCATATGTGAACATATGATATCGGTTCGAGGTGAACCGCTATCTTAAGTATCGATGTTTTGGAAAAGTGATCGATCATTTTGGCAAAATAATCGATCATTTGAAAATTTTAGATAGCGGTTAACATATAACCGTTATCACAGGTTACTTTTAAGAGCGGTTATCTTTGTAACCGATCTTAAAAGTCTATATATAATAGCGGTCCAGTTTAACCGCTATCTTATATATATATTTGTAATAGCGGTTATTACTGGAACCGTTATCTAAAATCTTGATCATTATTCATTTGATACAATGACGAATATAGTCCTAGCATGTTGCATTCTACACAATTTTCTTCGAGGGATAGACAACGATTAATCACTGTTAGCTGAAGTGGATCGAGAGTTGATGGAACAAGATGTGGATAATATGTCGACTCAAGTTCGGGAAGAGGATTATAGGGAAGGGTCAAACTTAAGAGATACTATAGCAAATCAAATGTGGATAGATTATCAAATCTGATAATAGTTGCTTGAATTGATTGCTTAATAGTTGCTTGAATTGATTGCTTTGGATGTGTAAAAACTGTTGTTCAATCTATGTTTAAAAGTTTCAAGCACAACTGTTTTTAAAGAGAATTTTCAAATCTGCTGCATTAATAAATCTGTTGAAAGTTTGTTTTAATCTGTTGAAATAGCCGTTATAATCTGTTAAAAGTCCTTTCAATCCATTAATGCGTTCTTGTTTCTTTAACAGAATGGTTTTAGTTGATACAACCATGTTTATATCAGTTAAAACATTTTACAAACATTTTCTGAGAGTGATTCAATCGATTGATTCGCGTTTTAATCGATTGATTTGCTTAAAAACCTTCTTATAAAACTTTCATAAGTTATTTTAGCTGATATAAAGTCGTTTTAATCGATTGAAAATCTGTACATAACTTTTCAAGTCTTTTTAATCGATTGAAAGTTCGTTTTAATCGATTTAAATAAGTCTGATCGGTCATAATTAAATTATGATCGATCATAACCAACTTCGATCGGTCATAATTTCATTCTGATCGATCATCCTGACTTCAAAGTGGTTTTAATCGATTAAAACGTGTTTTAATCGATTAAAATAAATCTGATCGCTCATTTTTAAAGTCTGATCGATTATATTTCATTCGACATGTCATATTCGAATTCTAATCGGTCATAAAAGGGTTTTAATCGATTAAAAGAAGTTTGTATCGATTAAAATACTGTAAAAACACTCCTTTACGTATTCTAAGTGATTTTAATTGTTTCTTTTAAAACTATATCAGTTAAAAACATTGTTAAGAAAGTTCTTTGTCAAAATGCTTTTGTTTGATTTGTTTAAAACTATTTTTGAGGCATTTTGCAAATTGAGTGAAGGAGCTTCATGCGAGTGGAAAAAGGTAAAGGATATTGGTATCGTAATTACATATATTAAAATTATTGTTAAAACATTGTTAAAACTATTTATAATAATTATATGTTGGTATCGTAATTACATATATTATCTTTCCAATAGGTTTAAAATGAACAGAGGAAAGGATATTGCACCGAATTCGTCACCTGTAGTGTGCGAGTTTACAAAATGGACTCGATGACATGAACTTTCGGTTGTTGACTGCTATGCTTGATGAGGCAAGGTTGGGTAATCGGGTTGATGGTAGTTGGACAACCCAAACATATAATAATATAGTTGAATCCCTAAGACAGTCTGGATTAATTGGTATAACTAAAAATAATGTTAAAAATCGACAAAAAAGTCTTAAGGATAGATGGCGGGAGGTCCACGATTTGTTTCATGGACTTAGTGGATTCGCTTGGGATGATATGACAAAACGGTTTGTGGCTGAGGAAGAAGTATGGGATGACCTAATTAAGGTACTATTATATGAATTATCATTTGTTGATATAGCAAAACATAACAATTACGAGTGTTAACCATTGTCATTATTTTGTAGGCGAAGCCTTCTGCAGCTAAATGAAAACTGGCAACTATAAGACATTATGATTTGATGGAAGAATTGTGGGGTGCTGATCGAGCCAGTGGACATATGGCAAGAACTTCGCGTCAGGCCCGAATGAATATCAGTTCTCGAAGGGCAACAGTCGACTTGAACGTTGATGTGGACCCTACACCAGAGGAGCAGCCATTTCACTTTGGCTTTGATGCAGGATTTGATACAGCTTATCGATCACCTCCACGCATGGGTTCCGACAGTCCTGCTGAGGGTGCTCACTCAATTCCATCTGCTGCGTCTACTGGTTCAGGTGGAACCTCTTCATCGCGGGGCACAAAAAGAAAAGCGCATATGGTTGATGTGATGGAAAGTCAATTTGACAAACTAACAACGAGGCTGAACACATTTACAGATTACCTCGGGCAAGGTAATACAATCACCCAACGATTATCTGACATAGTTGAAAGACAGGTGGTCGCCATTGAACGCAGAAATGAATTAATTAATGAGCAAGTTAATGTGATGAGACAATCATCAACATTTCAACATTCGGAGTCAGATATATGGGACATGTTAGTCGGCATGAACCTAAATGACGAGCAACTTATGCTTCAGTGTTATAATCATTTGTGTACTCACCCATCACATGTTAGACGACTTTTTGGCTTGCCCTCACATCTTCGTCTCTCCCAGTTGTTCATGTTTTTGAATGGAGGTGATTGAATGATCTGAACTAGAGGACTTGACTCGCAAAAGATGGATAACATGATAATTATTTGTTTGAAGAGCATTAGTGTGCATAGATTTATAATTTTAGTAATCTTTCCTTTAATTATTATTCTATTTTCACTGTATTTTATATTTGTTTTAAATAATAATGTACAATTATATTATTAGTTTTCATAATTATTTGTTATTATCAGTCAATATTAATTATTATTTTATATTTTATAATTATTTAATTAGTAGTCAAATAATTTATTTAATATGTCAACATTATTTGAATATGGATATGCAATGTACATAATTTTGTAATTGTTTATTTATATAATTTTTAATAACTATCTAAAAAAAGTTAATTTTTTAAATTTGTTTCCAATTACAAACACTTTTAAATTTATTTTTTCTTTTAAATATATAATCAATGTTAAAATATGGATAATTAATTAAAAAATTATATTTATAATCATTTGAACCTTATTTTATACAAAGGGTAAAATGGTAATTTTTTTAAATAATCAATTAAAATTATAATTTTTATATCTCATATCAATCAAATCATTCACAATTTCTCATAAACTTTCTTTTCACTTTCCATTCATCCAAACAACTTTAACTTTATCTCAATTTCTCTTCAAATCCCTCCTTTTCCACTCTCTCATTTCCACTCTCTCAAATCACTCCAACCAAACAAAGCATAAAGGACAGAGAGAAGAGAGAAACAAACAAGAAATATATATATATATATATATATATATATATATATATATATATGAAAGAGTAATATATCCTTTTATACGAGTGGTCGAACATGTATATTAAATGAAAAGTAGAAAAATTAAAAAGTAATTGTCATATCATAAATAATTATTATATTTAGCTTATTTACAAACACCAATACATCTCTCTAAACTAAATTCACTTTTACGTTAGTTACACCAATTAATTTCTTTAGTATTTTAAATTTATCACCTTTTAATACCTTTATTAATATGTCTACATACTGTAAATTAGAATTGCAGTATTTAATTTTCAAGTTACCATTGTTGACTTGTTTCCTTATGTAATGAAATTTTGTCTCTATGTATTTACTCCTATCATGAGATGCTGGATGTTTTGTAAGATTAATTGCTGACTTGTTATCTACAAATAACTTCACTTTCTCTGTCATTTCAAATTTCAACTCCTTTATCAATGAACTTAGCCAAGCAGCTTGGCAAGTTGCTTCACAGGCTGAAACATATTCAGTCTCACATGATGAGAGTGCTACAACTGATTCCTTCTTTGAAACCCATGATATTGGTGCTTCTCCTAGAAAGAAAATATATTCTGCTGTGCTTTTTCTGTCACTTTTGTCACCACACCAATCAGCATAAGCAAATGCAATAATCTTCAGATTCTCACCTTGTTTCACCTTAGGCAGCAAAATTCCAAAACCATGTGTCCCTTGTACATAACGTAAAACACGTTTTGCTGCATTTAAATGTGACACCCTTGGAATCTGCATAAATTTACTGATAAGCCTCACACTATAACACATATCAGACCTGGTATTACAAAGATACCTTAGGCATCCTACAATCTTCCTGTATTCAGTTGGATCTACAACTTCTTCTTCTAGTTCCTTTTCCAGTTTTAACCCCACCTTTGCTAGTGTGCTAGCAACATTGCACATATGCATCTCTAGCTTCTTCAACATATCATTCGCATAGCGAGATTGATGCATTACAAATCCTTCCTCAGTTTCTGTAAATTCAATACCTAGGAAGTAACTCAACCTTCCTAAGTCACTCATCTCAAACTCACGCAACATCTTGGCTTTAAACTCTTATATCAACACATCACTGCTGCCTATTACCAGTAAGTCGTCTACATAGAGACAGACTGAGCTTTCCTATTTGATTAACCTGCACATAGACACCATGTTCAGAGATACATTTATCAAACTCGATACTGCTCATGAACACATCTATTCTTTGGTTCCAAGCTCTTGGGGCTTGTTTATAGAGCTTTGTTTAATTTATACATCATATGCTGCTGCTCTATTTTTTCAAACCCTTGAGGTTGCATTACATACACTTCTTCTAACTTGCCATTTAAAAAAACTGATTTTACATCTAACTGATATAAACTCCAGTGTAACTGAGTTGCAATTGGCACCACCAGTCTAATGGTCTCAATCCTGGCAACAGGTGCATATACTTTCCCATAATCAACTTCGGCCTTCTGTGAAAATTCCTTTGTCACAAACCTGACTTTGTATCTGATTATAACACCTTGTGGGTTAACTTTAGTCTTGTACACCCACTTTAAGGCTATTGGCTTCTTCCCTCTAGGCAACTCAATTAATTCCCATGTCTGGTTCTTCTCGATTGACTCAATTTCTTCCACCATTGCCTTTCTCCACCTCTCATCGGTTATTGCTTGATCAAACTCAACAGGTTCAGATTCTGCTATGAGTGCATAGTGAATGAAGTTACCTTCAACCGTGACAGTGACATCATAAAACAACTCATAATCTCTCAGGTGTGCTGACATTTGAACATTTCATGAGGATCTTCTTAGTCTCTCACCATGTTACTCACTGTCTGAAGCAGATTCACGAGAAGCTAGCTCATCCTCAAGCACAATTGTAGATTCTCCTTGCTGAACTATCTTCCAGTTCCATATACTCCCTTCATCCACTACCACATCCCTGCTAACAGTTACCTGACTTATTTTAGGATTGAACAATTTATAACCACCAGTTTCATGGTAACCAACTAGAATGAATGATATGCTTTTATCATCTAACTTCTTTCTCAGCTCATCTGAAACATGTTTGTAATAGATTGCACCAAAAACTCTCTGTTTAACACTTGGTTTTACCCCAGTCCACGCTTCTTTTGGTGTGATCTCCTTCAATCTTTTGGTAGGTGTTCTGTTTAGAATATACGTGGTTGTCATCACAGCCTCACCCCATAATGACTTTGGCAAGCTTTTGCTCTTCAACATGCACCTCACCATATTTAGTATGGTCCGATTCTTTCTCTCAGCTATTCCATTATGTTGTGGTGTATATGGAGGAGTCTTCTCATATATGATGCCTTCATCTTCACAAAATTTGTAAAACTCATGTGAAGCGTACTCCTCTCCTCCATCGGTTCTTAAAAGCTTCAACTTGCAATTACTTTGCCTTTCAACCATGTGCTTAAATTTTTTAAACACCTCCAGCACTTCACTCTTCCTTTTTAGCAGATATGACCAAGTTTTTCGGGTTCAATCATCAATAAACACCACAAAGTACTTGCTGCCTCCTAGAGTTTCTACTTGGATTGGACCACATACATCAGAGTGAACCATCTCCAACTTCTCTTTTGACTTCAAAGGTAGCAACTTTTGGAAACTCCCACGCGTTTGCTTGCATTCCACACACTCCTTACATACTGAGTTTGGTATATTAACCAAAGGCAGCCCCGTAACCATTCTGCAATGGCTGAGTTTGGACAAGTCACAAAAATTAAGATGTTCAAACCGCAAGTGCCATAACCATTCTGAGACATTTTCTGTTGCAGCGAAACATTGATGCTTTACAACATTCATTACCACACGGAATGTCCTATTTTGGGACAGATTAGCTTTTATCACAAGCTTCCTATTCTGATCAAATATGCTGAGACACCTATCCTCCATTGTCATCACAAAACCCTTCTGTAGAAGTTGACCAAGACATAACAAGTTAGTCTTTAATCCTGGCACGTATAATACCTCCTCAATCACAACCTCTCTTCCATCATCACCCCGTAACACAACCCTGCCAGACCCCTCTGCATTAAGGCTCCTGTCATCAGCAAATTTTATCCTCCCATGAGTTACTTTATTTATTTTGACAAACCATTCTCTGTTGCCTGTCATGTGGGTTGAGCAACCCGAATCTAGGTACCAAGATGCTTCTTTAGGTTTATCAACATCAATTCTGGTCATCAACATTACTGCTTCAGAATCTGATGTATCATCTTGGGCTAGGTTAGCATGATTCTTCTGTTTACTCTTTGCTCCATCACCCTTCCAACATTCTTTAGCAAAATGGCCAAAATTTTTGGCAGTTATAGCATCTAACCTTCTTCTTGTCAAACTTCCACTCCTTTTCTCCATCAAGATTGGTGCAAGACTTGTGGTTCTTGTGTTTGATAGCATCGGCTTCATTGCCTTCTTTCTGCTCTTGCGCATCTTTCTGTTTTGAACTACCTTTACCAGCGTGCTTCAACCCCTTTCTTTTTCCTTTATACTGAGAACGTGCCTGCAAGACTTGTTCTTGACAGTGTCTTCTCTCATTCATTCTATACTCATGAGCTTCTAGGGAGTGTTGTAATTCTTCCAACTCCATTGCTTCAAGATCGCGTGTTTCTTCAATTGCTACCACCACATGATCGAAACACTGTTGCAGTGTTCTTAATATCTTGTCTACTACATACTGATCTGAGACATTAGCTTTGCATGAACGCATTGCATTAACATGCTCTTACACTTTATCAGAGTACTTGGCCACAATTTCACTCTCATCCATGGTCAAGAACTCAAATTGTCTCCGCAAGGTTTGTAATCTCACCTTTTTATTCTTGTCTCCGTCACCATAGGTCTTCATCAGAATCTCCCAGATATCCTTAGCAGTGGCTGCTTTTGAGACTTTGTTAAAGATCTTTGAAGTAACACATTGATAAATCAAGAAACGCGCTTTACTATCCAATTTCTGTTGAGCTTTCAACATTCTCTTTTCTTCATCAGTGGCCTTTTCTCCTAGTTCCATCACTCCTTCACTCACGATATCCGCAACATCTTGGAAACAAAAAATGGCTTGCATTTTGATACGCCAATCATCGAATAACTTGCCGTCAAACATCGGCAGAGGTCCTTGTACCATTCCTCCCATACCAGCCATTCGGTTTTTGAATCTTGAATCTCGATCAAATCTTCAATGGGCTTTCACGCGTCTGCACCTCCTCAAAAATCTTGACCAAGTACTAACAAAGAATTCTCACTGCATGTCACTCTGCATGTTGTAACACCCTACCTTATAAACCCTAAATCAGAAGAATTAATAATTTTTAGTAGAAAATTTTTTTAAACCGATAATAATCTTTCCCTCGTACATAATATCAATATATACATTTTCAATAATCCATTCCTACATTTCATCATTTTTAAAAGTACTAAAAGTAAACATTCATAATTACATATAGATAAAATACTAGTACAGTCCTCCAAAATATTAAGGGCAACATTGGGGATACTTCCTACTAACTACATAAAAGAGTAACTACTACTCAGTACCATGTAGGTCTATATACTACAAAAGACTGCCTATAAAAGTTTAGATATGTTTATCCCAATACATGTTGCCATCATTGTGGCTCCCAACTAATGAGTATGAGTTTCATATTCATCGGGTGTGGAATCTGTGCCATCTTCCCTCTCTTCAAACAATGACCGATCAGGTCCAACGAGTACCGCAAGTACAAAGGAAATAAAGAAAATAAAAAGACAAGAGGGTGAGCAACAATTCATACATCATTTTAAAATCAACATCATAAACATTCACAAGTCAAATCAAATTCCAAATGATTGATGTTAATGATGCATGATCCTAATATGTTTTCTAAAATGTTTATGCATGCGGGCCCAAATCATTTCTCAAATCAGTACTGGGGTAGCCAGGAGTTGACACTACTAGGCATGAAAAATCCACCCATGGAATTGTTGAGACCCATGCTCAAATATAAACTCAGTAGCTCACTGATCATTGATATACGGTAAGAGCACAGCCAGGTACATGAGAGTTTGTACAGTGGGATCCCCAACAACAGGTAGCGAGTCTGGGTCTTTTGGGGTCTCCAACCACTACCCTTCCTATCCTCAAGTCCTCCCTCAGGGCCTCCCTATCGTATTCTCAGAGTCCATAATCTCTGATTCCCCAGATTTCACAAATCACCATTTTCAAATGAGTAGTGTATGAGTCTCTAAGTGGTTTTTCTTAGAAATTCACATTTTTCCAAAAATTTTGACAGAGTTTCCCCTGTAATACGGACTTCCCAAAAATTTTCAATCACCTGTTACAAGCAGAAAACTTCCAATACAGTTCAAAAAATGGTTCACAACCCATTATCCAATTCTTTCAATTTAATTTTCAATGAATTTTCTCATGAAAAACCACCATGCATATAAATGCTCACTCAAAAACAATACATATCATAATAGAGTTCCAAACATGCATTTTACACCATCATACATGTAAGCAATTCATTATCACTTTCACAACCAAACATATAATGAAATCAAAATTATCAATCATAACAATTTAGACAAATTTAATAAATAAGGTCAAACAAGTTTATGATATAATCCTTACTATATAGCTCACCCCTTACCTGATACGTCTACACTTATTCCTTTCAAAGCTTGATGTTGTGTTTCAGCAAAATCTATATACGTAATAAAATGCTAGTTAGAATATTATATTTCTATGATTCTATCTCATGAGAATTTAAATTCACTTTGTATTGCTAATCCATTTCTAATAATATTTTAAGCTTACATTTAGCTTACAATTAACTTAGAAAATTATCCTATTTTATAGGCACTTAGAGTAGAAAGAAACCTGATAACAACCATGAACAAGGTTCAGTATTTCAAAATTTTCTAGAGTTATATAAGTTGTTTTGGCATGAGATTTGAGCCAAAATGTCAATAACTTAATTACCTACAATATTGATGAAGGAAATAAATTCAAATACCCTATAGAATAGATGCAGTTTTCAGTGGTTGTTTCCAACTAGGCTCAACTACAATAACACTCTGAACATACCTTGGTAATTGAATTATAACTCTTGCTACACATAAGATATTAACATGAAATAAATTTCTAAATTTCGGGGATATAATTTCCTACAACTTTTATGAAGGAATCAAGTCCTAATTTCACACGTATCAATCTCATTAATTCAAAAACCTAGGCTGTTGAAACAGGGCTACCTCTTAACGTCACAGCTAGAACACTTGATAGTAAAATGAGCATAACTTAAGCTATAAATATCCGTTTAATGTGAAATCAGTTTCTAAATTTCGATAACTTAAAAAGCTACAACTTTCATGAAGATACCAATTCCTAATTCTGTTCACACAAGTCCCAAAAATTCAATGAATAGTACCTACGAATTAGGACTCTTAAAGTTTTTAGCTTAACCACTTCTAATCCTTAATTTTAAACATTATTCTAGTATCCTAGGTGTAAAATCTACAATAACACTCTTCCTACTCCCATTCAAACTCATTCAAGTGAGGATAAAAATAGAAAATGCACCGTTTTGAAAAATAAAACGGTAAAAATGTAGAAGAGATTGAGATGAACCAACTTACATCTTGGAGCTTCTCATGAAAATCAAGATTTTCCCAAATTTTGAGAGAAAGAGAGAAACGAGAACTATGGTTGCAGGTGCGCATTTCTGATGCGCCCAGCAGATTACATTAAAATAAAATTTATCTTTATTTTCTCCCTTTTACTCTAGCCAGGATTTGAACCCACAACCTCTAAGACTCAAACATCACTCCAAACCATATCAACCATCATAGGTTTCTTGTCAACTTATACACATAATACAGTTTTATTGTGCCCACACTAAATCCATACAAGAAAACAAAAATTTCTAAATGTGACAATTAAAATTGTTAAGTCCATACTCTTTAAATTTCAACCCTAAATCATATAATTACTATCAGGTTTCAAGTTGCTCATGAAATAGATCAAATTTAAGTATTTTCTAAAAATTCCAGAAAAATTCTAAAAAATCACAAATAATCTAATAACATAAAACTCTACAGTTACTTTACCTAATTCCTAATAATTTAATTATTAAAATTTTGACAAAAATTTTGTCAAAATTTAACAAATCAGGGGTATTGAGAATCAGGATGTTACACATGTCACTCACTCTCTCACATAACCCTTCGTAACTTCCTACCACACATTATATACCACTAGTGTATTGTCTTCCCGTGATCGAGCCTTGCTCATGATACCATAAAGGATACGAGAGAAGAGAGAAAGAAACAAGAGATATATTCTTTTATGTATATATGAAAGAGTAATACACCCTTTTATATAGGGTCAGAACACGTACATTAAATGAAAAGTAGAAAAACTGAAAAGTAACTGTCATATCATGAACAATTACTATATTTGGCTTATTTACAAACACCAATAATCTTATCAGCATTTCAAGGATCGGTTTATTAAAATCCATGTCCCTGAATCTAATCTGACCATGGTGGAGGTCTTTCCCCTTTATTGGATGACTAAACCTCGTTTTCAACCTGCTAAGCAACTAGGGGAACTAGAACAAGATGAATTCGAGCAGTGTGATGCTTGAGCGGCTGAATACCGCTTTATATACTTCCACGCTTCTTAAGTTAGAGTTCTGAGCAATAGACCTTAAAGTGTACATAGGTAGCTCCCTATCCTATTTGTTGTTGGTATTTGAGGTGTGTTTTCTTATGATTTTTCTGATGTTGCCGAAAAATAAATGGATTTATCGAAGAAGGAAATGAGTCGTCATTTTCGTGAAGCTATGGAAGTCGAGAAATAGTCTTCCAAGGCGTCAACTGCTGGAGAACCTTTCACTCTCCTTCATGTAGAGGATGTAGGCTCGTGGTTGAGCACACCAAGTCTGGCGTTAAGCTCACCTGTAAGCGGAAGTTGGCTCCTACTTCCGAGACTATCGTGGTTACATTAGTTCTTGAACTCTCCGCAAGGGGTAGTGGTGGAGATGCTTTTGGTGAGACTCTTGACAAACTCCCACATATGAACAGGGTAGAGATGACCCAAACTCTATAGTAATTTTTGTCTACGTCAATTTTATTGTTGTTCAAACTGTTCAGAGGGCTCGTGAAGTGGATTCCGCTCTCGAAGGTCAGAAAAAGGCACAGGAGGGTGAACTTTGTGCCTTAGATAAATTGGATGAGTGTCTGAAAGGTCATGCGACGATGAATGAGGTGTTGTAGAAGGTAGAAATGAAATTGTTGGAAGAGAATAAAGCGCATGAAGCTTTTCGTCAAAGTCATAAGGTCAAGATTAACTATATGGAGGAAAAAATAAATTTATTGGAGAAGGAAAAAGGTAACTTCCAACGAGTCGAAGATGTCGTAAATCGAGATCACGAAGATGTATGTGATTGGTTTTGTCAACGCACTAGAGTAGGTTGCAGTTCTCTTCCTAGTGTTGACCTATCTACTATGGGGTCATTTAAAAGTGTGGTAGATGGGAAGATCGTAGAAGAAAAGGAGTTACGATAATGTCTTTTTTAATTTTTAAGTTCTCATTGTTTGCTCTGTTTAATGTTATATGTACCAATCAATGACGGTTTAAGTTGTCCTCATATGTATGCTTTGACTCTTTATTTTTTTTATTATGTTTATACTTGGACTTTCATTTTCTTGGTACGAGCTAGAATGTTATATATCCCCGTGCTTGTGGTGAATTTTGTTTATATGGCATAGACCGACCTCAAAGGGTTATTGCGTAGAGTAAATAGGGGTTAAAGGACTATCGTGTAAAGTAATTCGACCTCAAAAGGTCATTGTGTATAATAAATCGATTTGAAATATTGTTGTGTTATTCAACATACTTGGAGGAAAAACCCTGAGAGGGATGAAAATTATTCAAGAGTGTTAATACAAAATTTATTCATTGAATGAACTTCAGTAAAACTGTAAATTGGCGGCATTTGCTGCTCATGACAAATCTTACTTCTCTTTTACAAAATTGAGCTCTCTAGTTCCTGGTGCTTGGCTCCGTGCCATGCTCAAAGTACATCACGTATGGGCACATTGATGAATGTTGGGCTTCTATGTTCAGTGCACACTCGACCCTGCGGCGATACTCAGAGACGTAAGTGTCTCTTGTATAACCAATCGATGGTTGTCGAATCTTTTAGTGCTGGCTAATTTGGATAGCAAGTTAACTCTACAGTGTTGTTTCTTGAGCATGTGAATGATGTTGAACGTGTCAAATGATGGTATCAATAGTTTCACCTCCTTTAAGTACTGGGCCAAAGGTGGGGTCTTGAGCTTGGTAGTCTCCTATGACCTAGCTAGTAACGAGTTGAGAGTCACTTTTTAAGACAAGATTGTTGACACCCATTTTGGTGACCGATTTCATGTTGATTAATAATGTCTCATGTTTTGCTTGGATGTTACTAGCTTTGAATGCGAATCGGAGTGATTGTTCAATCATCATCTCATTCAGTGTCTCTAATATGATATGATATGTACTCCATTGTCATTCAAGTTCGACACACCACCCATTGATAGTACCCAGGGTTCTCCATCACCATCCCTTAGGGCATTACCCGAAATGGGCATGAGTTCAATCACAAAGTCGGCTAAAAAGTGAGCTTTGATTGGGCTACATGGCTTGTAAGTTATGTCATATTCAAATAGCTCAACCACCCATTTTACCATTCGTTCGACTATATCTAACTTTCGTAACACGTGCCTTATTGATAGGTTGATCTTGATGACAACAGGAAAACTCTGAAAATAGTGTCTTAGTTGTCATGTTGTTATCACTATGCTCAATATTGCTCATTCGATTTTTTGACATTGGCTTTCTACCCCTTGGAGTACCCTGCTGACGAAGTAGATCGATTAGATTGCCCCCTCGTGTTCTTGCATCAAGGTTGACCTAACAACTTGATCCATTACCATGATGTAACACTATCAAGCTCTTCCCTCTTTTGGCTTAGACAAAATCAGGGGATTGGATAAAAACTCCTTTAATGCGAAAAATGCTTGCTCACATTAATTTATCCATGTGAACGGTTTGTTTTTCATAAACACTAATAATAGGGAAAACCTCGATCACCTACTTTCTGTTGTAAAATAAGAGATATTGCAAAACTTAGAACGTTACAGAGAATTTTTCTAAGAACGTGATAGAGAACTTTACTGAGAACGTTACAGAGAAAGTAGGTAGTTTGGGTTTTGAGTCCAATCTACACCTATAAATAGAGTTCACTTCACACTCTTCCGTACACACCTCTCTCATCTTCTCTTCTCTGTTTTCTTCCTGTTCTACTAGTATCCTGGGTTTATTTACTCCTTTAAGAGTTTCTAGTTTCTGAGATCCTCGGAAATTATGAGAAGTTCCTGTTGTATCTTTGAGGACTTGTGCAATACATTGTGAATAAGTCCTTAAGGACAGTGTTTATACATGCCTTAAGAATAAAGTTTGTATATGTCTCTGTTAGTTTTTACAACAATCTTAAGAACTTATGACTGACATTATGGATATCAATAATAACTTTATACCCTTGGATAAAGGAAGGGTAAAAGTTAGTCTTATTATTATGATTTATGTATCTTATTATGTGAGAATATGTAAATTAAATTAAATGTGGTATCAGAGCCATAATTATTAGATTTATGATTTTCCTCTTATGATAGTTTTTCCCAAATTAAGATTAACCCTAATTATGAATTCAGGGATTTCTCTATTAGATTAGAATGAACCTTAATTAATTTCCAAAATTGTTTTCCTAAAATTGAATAAAGGAATAAATCATAATTTATGTTTTAAGATGCAATCAATTTCAAATTGAAACCAATTTCATAGCCCTTGTATGTGAACGATCCTGTAATTCTTATTGAGATGTGAATGACCCCATAATTGATTTTAATTGAAAAGACAAATTACGTGATTGAGTTAGAGTGAATTATGTATGAAATTGGTTTCACTGTATATTATAATTATGATGGAAGAAAGGTAAACTTTTAGAAGTGCTATCAGCATGCATCATGCAGCATGCGCACAGAGTACACGTGCCAAACACAGTTTTTTTTTTCGGATTTATTACACTAATGCAACAGGGAAAATGAATTATGCATGAGTATTATATATTGTGAGAGATTTTTGGTAGTGAATAATTATTTTGTATATATGTGTATGATATTATTTTATCCACATGTTATTTTGTATATATGTGTAGGATATTATTTTGTACACACACGTGTATGATATTATCTTGTTCACATGTTATTTTGTATATATGTATAAGAAAGGGTTTGAGACTGTATCAAACCAAAAATCAATGGATCTAACCCCACTTTATCTTCAAGAAGAAGAGAAATTGCTTTGTCTACCAGGTCATCATGCACACCTCAGTGCAGACGTAGAATGAGAAACGACAACCCTCCTAAGGCAAATTTAGCTGAAGGAGAAGATACAATAATTATGGTCGTTTCCCAAAAAAACTTTGTGACAAATGTGAGCAAATGGGTGGTAGACTCTGGTGCTACCAAGCATATCTGTGCAAACAAAAATGTTTTTACCTCCTATACTAGTGTGGGGATGGAGAAGAACATGTTTATCTCGTTGATTCCAGGACAACTCCTGTCTTAGAAAAATGTAAAGTTCTTCTAAAGCTCACATCTGAAAAGACTCTGACCTTAAGTGGAGTGTGGGGGTGCCTAGCTAAAGTAATGTTATCCAATCCTAAGAAAAGGAAAATAGGAAAGACTCTAGCATTGAGTGGAGTGTGGGGTGTCTGGCTAAGGTAATGTTATCCAATTATAAGAAAAGTAAAATAAGCTCTAAAACTTCTGATTGTATATTTTTAGGTTATGCAGAACATAGTGCTACCTATAGATTTCTTGTCCTCAAAAGTGATGTAATTGAGCATAATATTATAGTGGAGAAAAAAATGTTGATTTCTTTGAACATATTTTTTCTCTAAAGGTTAGTGAGACACCTAAACAATCTATAGATATTAATAGTGATAAAGTATATGAGGATTTGAGGAGAAGTAAAAGACAAAGGAAGCAAACCTCCTTTGGAGATGATTTCTACCCTTATCTAGTTGACAATAATCCAATGAGTTTTTTAGAGGCTACTAGGGCTCCTGATGCAATACATTGGGATAAGGTCATTAAGACTGAAATTGATTCAATTAAAAAAAAATAATACTTGGACTTTAGTATATTTGCCTAAAGGAACAAAACCTATTGGTTGTAAGTGGATCTTTAAGAAAAAGTATTATCCTGATGGATCCGTAGATAAATATAAGGTAAGATTAGTAGCAAAGGGTTTTACTAAATAATCTAATATTGATTATTTTGACACATTTGCCCCTGTGACTAGAATTTCCTCTATTCGAGTTTTGTTAGCTCTAACAGCTATCCATAAACTAGTTATACACCAAATGGATGTTAAGACAATCTTTTTGAATGATGAATTAGAGAAGAAAATTTATATGACTCAACCTGAAGGGTGTGTTATTCCTGGTCAAGAGAACAAAATGTGTAAACTTTTAAAATCTTTGTATGGATTAAAACAAACACCAAAATAGTGGCATGAAAAACTTGATAGTGTTCTACTTTGTAATGGTTTCTCAACTAATGATGCTGATAAATGTATGTACTCTAAATTTAAGAGTGATGAGTGTGTCATTATATGTTTATATATAGATGACATGCTAATATTTGGTACATGCATTGACATTGTTTTCAGAACTAAGTTGTTTCTGGGATCTAAATTTTAAATGAAAGACATGGGTGAAGCCAATGTGATTTTGGGAATTAAAATCATAAGGAAGGGTGATAGTATTTTATTATCCCAAGAACAATACATTGAGAAACTTCTTAAGAAGTTTGGGCGTTATAACGTCAAACCAGTGAATACCCTTTATGACGCTAACTCTAAGTTAAAGAAAAATAGAGGGGACTCAATCTCTCCACCTCAATATGTCCACGTAATTGGGAGCTTATTGCATTTAATGAACTTTTCTAGACTTGACATTGCTTATGCAGTAGGTAGACTGAGTAGGTACATTAAATGCCCTAATTAGAAACATTGGAATGCACTTGCAAGACTTATACGATAATTAAGAGGCTCAATGGATTATGCCATTAAATATAGTGGATTTCCCGCTGTACTAGAATGGTACAATGATGCTAAGTTGATTTCTGATTCAAATGAGACAAAATACACTAGTGGTTATGTATTCATACTTAGGGGTGGTGCGATTACATGGAAATCAGCTAGACAAACAATAATTGTAAGATCAACAATGAAATCTGAATTTTTTGCTCTCAAAATGGCTGGTAGTGAAGCTGAGTGGTTGAAAAACTTCTTAGTAAGATCAACAATGGAATCTGAATTTGTTGCTCTTGAAATGACTGGTAGTGAAACTGAGTGGTTGAAAAACTTTTTAGTAAACGTTCCATTAGGAATTAAACCGACCCCGTTTGTATCAATACATTGTGATTGTCAATTGACAATAACTATAGCTAAAAATAAGAACTACAAATGAAAAAACAAACATATATAATTGAGACATAATTTAGTGAAGCAACTGCTAAAAAATAGAACAATTTCCATTGACCATGTGAAGTAAGAACGAAATCTAGCAGATCCTCTGACAAAACCCTTAACGAGAAATATGATTTTAAAAGCATCGAGGGGAATGAGACTTAAGCTACTTGCAAACAAACAGGTGATGGTAACCCAACCTTTGTGATTGGAGATCCCATGAATAAGGTTCATATCGGTAAAATCAAGTCACTTGTTAATTCTTCTAGCACTAAAATTGATTAAAATCAATTATGTTCATTCCTATGGTGTATATGTGAAAGTGTTAAATACTGCATCATTTAGAGGTTAAACTTTGTAATTAAAATTCTATGTGGTGTACAAATTTTAGTCTAAACAAAGTTTTTAACGATTTCATATCCCTTACGGTTGGTGTATGATTTGTAGCATACGCTTGATGAAGTCACCTATATGAGTGTCGAGTGAGGCCGCTTGTATGAGATCTTTGCAAGATTTCTAGAGCACTCATGAATATCAGGCATGCGCATGACCTAGTAAGCGTAACACAACGATAACAACAAGAATTGTGGGGTGTATTGTGATTGTTAAAACCGCTAACACACACAATAAGTGTTTTGGTTCATATAGTTTGCTACACCAACTACACTGTGTGTTAAGTTTTTTAGTCTAAGACTGGTTCATATAGCTTGCTATACTAGCTTTGATGCATACATCTTATATGAGACCCTTGATTTTCTTCTTTTATTCTTTATCTCTTTTGTTTTGCAATATGTGGCAGACTGTTGTAAAATAAGGGGTATTGCAAAACTTATAATGTTACAACGAACTTTACTAAGAACATTACAGAGAACTTTACTGAGAACGTTACAGAGAAAGTAGGTAGCTAGGGTTTTGGGTCTAATCTACACTTATAAATAGAGACCACTTCACACTCTTTCGTACACACCTCTCTCATCTTCTTTTCTCTGTTTTCTTCCTATTCTACTATTATTTGGGTTTATTTACTCTTTTAAGAGTTTCTTGCTAGTTTTTAAGATCCTCGAAAATTACGAGAATGTCTTGTTGTATCATGGGGGACTTGCGTAATACACTACGAATAAGTCCTTAAGGGCAGTGTCTATACATGCCTCAGGAATAAAGTTTATATGTGTCTCTGTCAGCTTTTACCACACTTTCAACAAGAAGAGTGACAGTGAGGTCATCCCGCTAGAGAGTTATTGTTCCTCTTTTGGGTTGGAAGGGTTTCTGATGTTAATTATGGTTGAGCACTTTTTTGGATTTGCCTTAATTCCTCTTTGGGTTAGCATGAAACCTACAATTTTTACAAATTGGATACCGAATATGCATTTCTCATAATTTAGATTTAGGTTGTATTTCTTTAATGATGATCGCGACTTATTACTGACTTGACTACAATATTATCAACGTATGCTTCCACATTGTTGTCAAGTAACTATCGAAGGATCTTGTTTGTTAGCCGTTGGTACGTCGCCCTTGCGTTCTTGAGGCCAAACGACATTTCTTGATAGCAAAAATTCTCCAGCCATGAAAGTTGTTTTTTCCTCGTCTAGGGGGTGCATAAATATCTGATTGTAGTCAGAATAGGCATCCATAAAGCTCAACAATTAACAATTGAACGATCCATCTACAAGGTTGTCTATATTAGGGAGAGGGTAGGAGTCATTTGGGCACACTTTATTAAGCTCAGTGTATTTCATGTACATTTGCCATTTTCTCGACAACTTTTTCACCAATACTACATTGGATAGCCACGTCGGGTACTATATCCTCATATGTGACCTACGTTGAGTAGTTTCTAGGTCTCGTCTTTGATTGCTTGCCGCTTCTCAACCCCACTTTCTTCGTTGTTGCATCACCGACTTCACATTTGGGTTGATGGCCAACTTGTGACATAGGATGTCAAGCTCGATGCCCGGGATGTCACGTGCCAGCCAAGCAAATACCTAAGTGTTTGCTTGGAGCATTCTCATGAGCTCTCACTCTAACTCGGGATCAAGGTTTCCTCCGATCTTTACCTTCTTGTTATCTACCATGGATACCTCCTTTAGCTCATTGATGGGTTGGGGTCGGGAATTGTCTACCCCAACTCGAGCGTATATGTCTGGCAACACATCTCTTTTGGCGCTTTGGGTAAGGTGAAATGTGCACTTGTTGCACAAGCTATTATCATAACATCGTGACGCCATCGGTTGGTTGACACATAACGTTCACACTAGTCCTTTGCCAACTAGGTACTTGATTTTCAAATGTACCGTGGAGACGATCATCCCTAACTGGTTCAATGAAGGTCGACCCAAAAGGATGTTATATGATGATGGTGCCTTCATAACCAAATACTACATAGTAATGGTTTTTCCTGTCTCGTCAAATATGAAGATTATTCACAACTCTATGTAGCCAAGAACCTCCACCTGCTCCCCCCCCCCCCCTCCCTCCCCCCCAAATTTGACTAACACCCCATCAAAAGGTCTCAGAGCGTCCAACAAGACCCCTAACCCGATGAATGTATCACAATACAAGACATCTGTTAAGCTACCTTGGTCGATGAGTACTCGATGGACGTTCCTGCTCATCATGACCATCGACATGATAACCATATCGTCTTGGTGAGAAATGACGTCCTCCGGATCGGTGACGAGATCTTGACCATTAATTTTGGGGGGGGGCAAATCATATATTATTAATAAATAATAAATAAATATAAATGGATGAAAGAAGATGAAATGGTAAGAGGATAAATTGTAAATGTATAATTAAATATATTAAATAATCATTAAGTTTTGAGGGGAAAATCATAAATTATAAGAGAGTTATAAAACTGAGGAGAGACTGAGAGGATAAAATTGTAAATATACAAGTAAATATATTAAATGATCATTAAGTTTGGGAGGACAAAAATCATAAATTACATGGGAGTTACAAAACTTTGGGGGAATCATTTCCCAAGAAGATCCGCCACTGCTCGAGATCATCATTCTAAAATGTTAAAAGATAGTGGTTGCTCGATCCATGTCTAGTTGTCTGGGACACCTGAAACACATGTGAAGATGCCCTCAAGTATCATTTTCTAGCGATGTTCATGTTGCCTTCACCTACAAATCCCCTAACTATCGTGTTAAAATCCCTTAGTACCGGTGTCTTGTGTTTGTCTTTACACTGTTGTGCGGTTTTTCTCGGGCACTCATCCCTTTCCTTTTTGTAACGTCGTAGGAATTCCTGTCAGATAAGCTCCTCGATCTATTGTATGCATGTGCAACACTTTTCCATGTCGTGTCCCCATGTTCTGTGGAACTCACACCACAAGCCCCAATTTGGGCCTAGTTGTCTGTCAGCTTTTCTGGGATATATAAATAGCTTCACGATGTTGGCATCCTTTAACAACTAATAGTTTGTCATGTTGGAAGGAATTTGTAGATTCCTGGACGGGCACCAATTTCCCTCCTCCTCCATCTGTCCTCCTGAGATTTCTGGTGGGAGTTGATTCTTCTTTCTTTTGCTCTCTTCTGACTCATGAGCTCCTCTGCTTCTTTGTGGGATGTTGCACGAGACCTGACCTCTAACATATTGGTTGGGGGACTTTGAATCAGGGACTCTCCAAAAGGGCCAGAGCATAAACCTTTCACGAAAGCATCAATGAACATGACTTCATCAGGCTGTGGGACTCTCACCGTTATCTCACAGAAATGCCATAAATATTCCTTTAGTGACTTTGCACTTTGCTGCTTTACGTCAAATAAGTCACTCAACCTGGGCGGATTAAGTCTGTTTGTCGCGAACCATGTCATAAACATCTTTGATAATTCATCAAACGAAATTATGACCTTGTTTGGTAAGTTGTTGGGCCAATCTAGTGTTGTCTCGGTAAGGGTGCCCACGAACATCTTACAACGTACCCTATCTGTCCTACCACTAATTAACATTTGTACCTTAAAGGTCTTCAAGTGGATTGTTGGGTGGCTTGTGCCATAAAAAGGATGTATCTTTGGCACGAGGTATTGGGGTGGAATGGTTCACTCATGATAAAGGAATAGAATGGTTGAAATTCATGTGTTGTCGACGGTGGATCTATCACTTCTCCACTTCCTGCTAATAATCGTTGTAGGCTTTGTTGGAGTTCCTTGTTCTTTTGGTGCAACTAATCTTATCAGTTTTGGGCCCTGTAGGCTCTTAATCAGCTTTCTGGTGTTATTTCTATAGCTGCTCTATCATAGATATCATTCGTTGGATCGTGAGGTTGTCCTCCCCTACGGGTTAAGAGTTCGCTCATGTGTTACACATGGCTAATTTTGTGTAGTGGGAAAACAATCTCTTTTTTATCACGATCCCCACAGATGATGTCAAATGTTGTTGCTCGGGATATGTCTCCTCAATCAACAATATCATAACTTGTTTATTCTTGGCCTTTCTCTAATCCTAAGACTCCTTTTTATTTGTGTATTCAAATTCATATGCAGTCTTTTCTCAGGTCGATTATTATCCTTTATGCGTAATGGACGTGATTTTCGGATAGATTTCTGTTATAACTTTGAAAGAGAGATATTCAATACTCAACCAACCCATTATATCGATCAACTAGCAAAATGGATGATCTGGACGCCACAATACCTTTTTGGAATACAATTTTATTATGAAAAAGTATGTAATAAAATATGATTTTTTTTGGAAGTCCTAGGTTGATTGCACCATTTAGATAGGACTTTTTTTTTTAAGTCATTGACAACTTTAATTAGGATTTTTTTAGTTTTTTTAATTATTAAAATTTTATTTTAATATTTATAGTTAATAAAATGAATAATTGTTTGATAATTTGTTATCAATAATATTAAATAAATTTAAAATATTTTAAATTGTTAACAGAAAAATATATAAATAGTTACGAAGAAAATACTAATATTATAAGAAAATAAAATTTTATAGTGTCATTGTCACTCTAGACCATTATCAAGAATATGACCTTCCTTCGAAAAAATCAATATTTTTTTCCGTTAATTTAGAACAAGTTGATTCATATAATTGTGAATGTGTTTTGTCGTTAGTCTTTTTAATTATTATTGATGCAAACATGGATTATGAACAAAATTTAGATTTAAATAAGAAAATCAATAATCTTCATTCTAAATTGGATGAAATTACACTTCATAAGCCTTGTAAAATATTTTGCGAGTGTGTACACCAAGTCTACGTATGTATATATTTCTAAATGACAAAATGAACAAACAACATTAATTGAGAGTGAGAAAGACGAAATCACATTACCAGTCATTTAATCTTATTTTATAGTGCATTAGACGTCCATCACATTAGGGATTTGATACCTCTTGTATATGAAAGTTACAGTTTTTTCTACTATCATTTTGAACATTACACATGCCTATACATCAAGGTCGAAACAGGAGGGATTGGCGCCACCCACCACCCCCACTTAAAAAGGAAAAATCTCTTTTAAATAAAATTTAAAAAATGTATTATGGTCCCCTTTTAAAAAAAATTGTATGCACTAGTCTTCTTGAAATTAATTTTTTTCTCTGCTTATGTTACAAATTGTTCATTTTCTCTAAGGTAGAAATCTCTTTTGAATACTAATGTGTCCTTGTAACATGTAGTGTGCTTTGATATTTCGTTAAACAAATCATGATTTAGTTCTTTTAAATATGATTTTCTTGAGAGCACATATGAGTAAGGTGTGTCCTCCCTTCAAATTGAGTTCAGGCATTCAACAGGATCAATTTTCACGTGTTCATACCTTTTGCCCCTATCATATACTTGAGTCCATTTTTCCAAAAATATTTCATCTAAGAAAGAAATAACTTAGAACTTCGACTTCATAACATTCAATTTATCTATTAATTAGGTTGTTTCGTCTATGCAATATAAGAATTTATGAGTTAATAAATGTAATTAGTAAATGGAATGTGAAAATATATACTAGTAATAATAAAGTATATTACCATGTTAATAACTTTTTGTTTCAATTTCACATTCTTAAATTTCTTTTTTAAGTTAAAGGCCATATGTCAAATGCAATACAATGATTGTGGTATTAAATATTGTCTTAAAAACTGGAAAAATTATATGAAAGTTTCCCTTGTCTCTTCTTCTATTATTATAAATATTAGAGAAAAGATATTTTAGTTCTCATCTTGTGTAATTGTTGTTAGTAAAATTGTTAATAAAGTTGTACAATATATACTTGTTAGGAATGTAAAAAACAAATAAAATATTATAAAAAATATATATTTATTTTACTATTGAACAAGAAAAACATTTTTTTTCATTTAGATTTCTACCCTAGTCACTTTCTATCTTTTTCACTTTTCATCCAAATGAACAAATTTACAATATGTAAAGAAAGAAATTATGAGAAACAAAAACATAAAATAAAGTGAAAAATATCTCACTTATTTGAGAAAACAATCACAAATAAAAGAAAGAATTTGTTCATTTAAAAATAAATTGATTATTTGTAAAATTAAAATATTCACATAATTATTAAATGATTTTTTATGAATAAAAAATATTTTTAAAATTAACACGTTTAAATTAAAATATAGTTTTTTTCAATAATATAAATTATAATATATAATTATAAAATAATTCATATAATAATAATAATATATGAATATTCTTTTATCATAGAATACGTAATTTTGTAAAATAATAATCTATTTAATATTCTTTATTGTCTTTCCATATATAATAGAAAGTGAAAAACGTGGATTAAAGAAAAAAGTTATATTTTTTATATTTTTTCTTTTTATTAAATAATAACAATATTTTTTTTTATTTTTTAACTCTAATCATTTTTCACTCTCTGATTTCTTTTCTTAGAAATAAGCGTACTTGAAAAGAAGTTTTACCATAAGTAAATTTGAATTTGAATTCATTTTTCATGTCCAAACTGGTCCTTAATTATTTTCTATAAATGAAATTTCTTATAGTTTTAATTAATTATAAAAATATTTTATTTATTCTTATAAAAACATTTACATATTGGTTTTATTTTTATGTATTTGATAAAAGGTTCAAAGTGTATTTTAAAAAATAAGAAGAATGTATTAACTACTAAAAAATAACATTACGGATAACATATTTTCTCAACAATATAGCATTGCAACTTCAATATCACATTTTTTATAATAATATAACAATCTAACTTTAATATCACTCAAAAAAAAATTGCTTAATAATTTTTTATTCTTTAAAGATATAATTTTTTTTAATCTTTAACTATTAATAAGTAAATAAATTTTTATATTTTCTATTTGTCTTTTATTTTAATAGGTCTTTACTTACTATTATTAAAAATATAATTTAGTTCTATATATATATATATATATATATATATATATATAATGAAAGGGTATTTTATTATAATGTAAATGGATTAAGTTGTATTTTATTTATAATATTTAAACTTTATTTAAAATAAAAAATATAAAAATTAAAAGCAACTTTAGAGAGTTTATTTTAATTTATTTAAAATTTTAATATATTTTAAAAAATTATTATAATTTTACTATTCAAGACTTTAACACCTTAAGAAATATGGTTATATAAATTTAACCACTCATAATTAAGATAATTTAAAATATTTTTTAATTCTTAAAAAATATAAGGAATATTGATATAAATATTTTTTTAATAAACGGTAAGGAAGACCAAAAATATTTAAATATACCTTATGTATAATATTAATTAATTATTTAAATTTTCATTATTATCATTATTAAAAATAATTATTTAATACATTTTTATAATGTTATTATACATACTTAATTAGTTATTTTTATTTTATTTTAAAATGTTATATATATATATATATATATATTATCAAATATACGATATAATCGTATTTAATAATATATAATAAATTATTATATTATTAAACATAATTGTTAAATAGATATAATGTATAAAATAATTGTAAATATATTAATCTCTTTTATTTTATGATATTTTTTTATCTTGTATTATTTTCTCACATGTATATATTACCATAAATGACCCTTTTAAATCTATCAATAAGTCTCATTAGTTTCGTAAAATTTGTAATTTTTCTAACTTACTAAATCATTTTAGAAAATTAATTTACATATCTTTATATTCATATTTTCACGTAATAACATACATAAATTATAATAAGAAAATTAACCTAAATTCAAAAAAGATATTGAATGAGAATATTTTTTTATTCTAATCTCATTTTTTTAATTTATCTTTTTGTCTTTCTTTTTCTAGTTAAAAAAAACCATATGACCAAAAATAAAATTTCAATCACCTTTTATTAATTAATATTCATTAAATTTATTACCATAAATTTTTATTTTATTTTATTATACTTTTTCATATTATTAAATCATATTTAGACCCATGAGTAACATAATAGAATTAATTTATCATATATAAATTATGAAAAATACGTACTTGTGATACTTTATATTTATTTATGTGATACTTTATATTTATGTAAACATTTATTTAATCTAAATACGTACTTGTGATAGTTTATATTTATTTAATCTATTAAATTTTAAATCATATATTCAAATAATAAACTGTGTTTGAGAATCTAATCCGTTATAAAATACATTAAGCTTTTAAATATTTTTTTATTTTTATATATAGAAGTTATGTTTATTTTAATATTTTTAATTAATTTTAGTTGAAAAACAAGATTTTAGTGTTTTTGATTTTTTTCTCTTAGAACCCTCTTCTTTTCCTTTCATATCAAACATAACATTGGTGTTGACAAGAACAAAAAAGAGATTTTTTTGACTAAATTAGTGTAATTTTTTTAATCTGTCAAAATAGATAAATTTTAAAAAAACTATAAATATTAATAAATAGTATGAAAAGTGGTAAATTTTAGTTTTTTTATTTATTTTAAAAATATCGTACAATTTCTATATAAATATATATAAAAATAATAAATACTTGTTACAAAATTGGATTACATATATATACTTGTTTATTTACAATTTTATCCTCTCGATCTTTCCTCAATTTTGTAATTCTCATATAATTTATGATTTTGTCCCTTTCAAACTTAATGATTATTTAATATATTTAAGTATATATCTACAATTTTATCATTTCACTCTTTCATCTTCTTTCTTTCTTTTATATTTATTTATTATTTATTAATAATATATTATTTGGCTCCCTTAATATAAATGGTCAAGATCCGTCATTGGCTGGGCTAGGGAACAATTGGATTGTCTCCCTCTATTGTTTTATTACTTCACTCCTTGTTGTTGTTTTTTTACAGTCATAATAATACGTATCATATATTTTTTTTCTCGGGGTGTGTTTTTCTGTATTATGCTAGTTGTTACTTATCAATTGGCATCAGAGCACGATTCTGGGAGTACATGGTTCTTACACGTAACGCCATGGAGAGACGCATGGATGGGCTCGAACAACAACTGGAGTAACTAAAAAACTTGATTATATCTCGAGATCGATCGCATAGCGGCAGACCCCATCGAAGAGAAATGCGGGGGTGGATGGAGAGGTTGAGAGCGAGGATGGGGAAGGCCGAATGAGTTCCCTTTCTCGAAGCGTGAGTAGCGACTCATCACGAGACTTTGGTGGCAGAAAATTGAAGATTCCGATATTAAGAGGTGAAGACGCTTATGGGTGGATTGTTCGTGCTGAACAATACTTTAACTTGAATTTAGTAGAAGAAGAGGAAAAACTGGATGTTGTAGTTATTGCTTTGGAGGATAGAGTATTGAGCTTATATCAATGGTGGGAAGAGCAAAGTAACAAACTCAACTGGGAAGAGTTCAAAGGGGCGCTAATTAGATGTTTCCAGCCAGGGTTGGTGCAAAATCCTTTCGGACTATTGCTGAAAATTAAACAAACCAGTTCAATTATGAAATATAGGAAGAAATTTGAAAGGGAATCAACTCCATTGAAAAAGGAGGAAAGCATTATGTTGAAAGGGATATTCCTCAATGGCTTGAAGGAAGAAATTCAAGCAGAACTAAAACTATATACCATGGGCACACAAGTGATGTGAACATGACCTATGATAAGGGCTAGAGTAAGGGAAACAAAGAAAGCTCTTCAACAAGTATTGTTGGTTGACCAAATTGTGTTTTGGATTAATCAATTAATGAACTTTAGTTTGGTTTTATTGCAAGTTGTAATAAGGGCCCAATTGAAAATTTAGTTATCAGTCTTTGGGAGACCAAAAGGGTGTATAACTGATTGACTTTTGGATGTCACAATTTCAGTTACAATCAATCATTAAGTAGTTTTTAATTCCTAGGTTA
This sequence comes from Sphenostylis stenocarpa, assembly GCA_963425845.1. Taxonomy (NCBI): domain Eukaryota; kingdom Viridiplantae; phylum Streptophyta; class Magnoliopsida; order Fabales; family Fabaceae; genus Sphenostylis; species Sphenostylis stenocarpa. The sequence continues at coordinate 65,939,103 of OY731400.1, forward strand.
ATAAATCATTATTAGCATTTATTTTCCTTTAATGAATATTTGCAACTCTGATGGCAAAGCTTCATAAGCTGAACCATTTTTATCAGAAATAACAAGTTGAGTTTATTTTTAGAAATATTAGAGTTTATCTCTTTTATCTTAGTGAGAGTGATTCTCCTAAATTCTTGAGTGATTCAAGAACCCTTGGTTGTATCAAAGGACTTTCACATCCTTTGTGTGTTGCCTTCCTTGGGAAGAATGATTCTTTCCTTCCACCTTCTTTCTAATTCCTAAATTTCTTACAAGGTTCTAACCTTAAATATCCTAAATTACCCCTTGTGATTCATATCAAGAAGAGCTGATGGATAAGGCACTATTGTTAGAAGAGAAAAATAATGTGTTGCGGAAAGTAAGGCTGATAAGTTTGAAGAGGAAAATGGGTGAGAAATCTTTTGCCAAATCTAATAGAGGTTTCACGAGATGGGAGAAGTGAGGAAATAGAGAAGGAGAAAGTAGTAAACAATTGGAAAGTGAACTAAATAAGAAGAAAGGTGTGGGTGGGGGAGGAAGACTTTCTCAAGCTGAGTTGAGAGAAAGAAGTAGGAAGGGGCTCTGTTTTATTTGTGGAGAGACTTGGGGTCGAGATCATGTGTGTAAATTGAAACACTATTAATTTGTACTAGTGGAAAAATTTCAGGAAGAGGACATCGAAAGCAGTGAAGGGGAGGAGGAAAAGATAGATATCCTTTGTTGAACATTCAAGGACTTGATGTTGCACTTGATGAACATGAAGATTGTTGATTTTGATGATGATTCAAGAACTCAAAGACTTAGTGTGTTGAAGACTTGTTTTGTATTGTAATAACTCTGTTTTAATTAGATTGAGTCTGTAATATTAGAGTTTAAGATAGCCGGTACATAGTCTGCACCTTAGAAGCTTCAAAAAGATCAAATTTATCATCCAGGCTCGACTTTAATCGATTATACAGGGAAATAATCGATTAAAACTGTGAGAAAACCATTTTTTGTATCAACTCATTGCTTTAATCGATTAAATCTCCAGATAATCGATTATCAGGTCTGATAATCGATTAAAACCCCTTTTAATCGATTAAAACAGAGAGGTTTTGGGTTCTGTTGATTTTGGCTCTGTTTTAATCGATTATAACTTCATTTAATCGATTATTTCAGTCTGTTTTTTATTTTAAACTTCAAATCAACCTTATTTTCGAAAACCCTATTTCCAAGAACCCTAGTTTCGAAATCCCCAATTCCTAAACCCTAATTTCTCTACTTAAACTCTTCTATGACACTCAGAAAAAAAAGAACAACATTTTCCATACAAAAGTTAAGTGTTGTGAGTGCCAGAGAACTGTTTGTTGCAAGGAAAGGGGGCTTTTGGAACCTGGTGTGGGCTAGAAGCGATAAGAATCAATAAGTGGAGTTCTTAGTGGATTGTGTGTTGTGCCGTCTCTAGGGAAAACTGTTCATCATCTCTTGTGGATTTCAAGAGAGGTGTTTTCGTATTTTTATCTTCTCAATTGTAATCTGTTTGTAACAACTTGTTTATAGTGACAGCGTTAATCCTTTGTTGAGTGATTAGCAACTGGACGTAGGATCTTTTGATCCGAACCAGTATAAATCTCCTGTGTAAGATTTCTATCCCTTCTCTATTTACATTTACACAGTTTTTAATCGGTAAAATTTGGGGAAAATTTTGAAAACCTAATTTTTATTAAGAAACCAATTCACCCCCTCTTGGTTTTTGTCCAACCACGCGATCATTCCGTTGCGCGATTCTAACAAGTGGTATCAGAGCTTGCTTTGATAGTCATTCAAATTTTCGAAAATGGCCGGACAAAATCAAACTTTTGTCGAAGGTGCGTCTATCAACAGACCCCCACTTTTTGCGGGTCAAAATTATCCTTTCTGGAAGGTACGTATGCAAATATTTTTAGAGTCTGTTGATAGAGGCGTTTGGGAAGCTATTTTAAACGGTCCATTTGTTCCTAAAACTACTGAGAACGGTGTTGACGTTCTTAAACCTTTTTCTAGATGGACTGCAGAAGAAAATAGGAAAGCCCAATTTGACGTTAGGGCTAGAAATATTATTTCATCTGCTTTAACACTTGACGAGTTTTATAGAATTTCTGTTTGTAAAAGTGCACAGGAAATGTGGGAAATGCTTAGAGTGACCCACGAAGGAACAGACGACGTTAAAAGAGCACGCAAAAATTCTCTAATCCAAGAGTATGAGATGTTCTGGATGCAACCAGGCGAAATGATCTTTGACGTACAAAAGCGTTTCACTCATATCGTGAACCATCTCACCGGACTAGGTAAAATCTTTGATGTTGATGAATTAAGTGTTAAAATTTTGAAATCTTTGGATAGGAAATGACAACCTAAGGTGACGGCCATCTCAGAGTCACAAAATCTTGCCACAATGTCTATGGCGGCGTTATTTGGAAAGCTTAGAGAGCATGAGCTTGATCTTAGAAGGCTAAATGAGGAAGAAGGTCAATATCAAAAGAAGAACCTTGCCTTCAAAACCGAAATTTCCAAAGGTAAAAATAAAAAGGAAGAAGAAGAAGACTCGAAAAATGATGAAGAGGAGTTGAGTCTTATGATAAGAAAGTTCACCAAATTCATGAAAGCAAAAGGAAGACATCCCTTCAAAGGTAAAGGAAAGGTAAGAGAAAATTCTTCTATAAATATAAAATGTTATGGTTGTGGTGAAGCAGGGCATGTAAAGACCGAATGCCCAAACAAGAAAAACGATGAAAACAAGGGCAAAAAGCAATTCAAGAAGAAAGCCTATATTGCCTGGGACAATAGTGACTCAAGTTCAGAATCAAGTGACTCGGAAATAGAAGCAAACATTTGCTTAATGGAAAATGACAACATATCTTCTGATTTTGAGGTTAGTGATTCCGACTCATCTTCTAGTGATGATAATGATCATGATGAACTACAAAATGCTTACAATGAATTATTTATTGCCTTTAAGAATTTAAAAAATGAATATAAAGTTGTAAAGAAGAATCTAAGTAGATCCGAAAAGGAAATTGAGTCATTAAAAACTAAAATTACATGTTTAGAAGAAAAGGAGTTATCTAATACGAAAATTGTATGTTTAGATGAGGATAAGAATTTAGCATGTGAAACTTGTAAAGAGCATGAATATGACATAGATATCCTTAATCATCTACTTGATAAAGCCGAAATGGAAATAAGTGATCTTAAGAAGGATAAAACTATTTTTGCTCAAAATAATGTAAATCATCAAGTTTCTATGAAAAAGTCTAAAACTAAAAAGAAAAGAGTATGGGTAGAAAAAGGAACTAGAGCATCTATGGTTAGAAATGCATCATTTTCAAATGTCACATGAAAAGTATGTTTTTATTGCATGAGACAAGGTCACACGTCAAATAGATGTAAAATTAAACATTTCGGTGTACCTAAAGGTAAATTCATTTGGGTTCCTATAGTTAAATAGATTGTTATGTCTCTAACCCCAATGACCCAAAAGTTGTGGGGACCTAAGTTTACTATATTCTTGTTTTGTAGGAAACTTCCAAATCAAAGAAGTCTATGTGGTATCTTGATAGCGGATGCTCAAAACATATGACCGGAGATAAATCTAAATTTGTGAGTTTCAAAGCTAAGGAACAAGGATATGTAACTTATGGGGACAACAACAAAGGGAAGATCCTTGGAATTGGAAACATAGGCGGTGCAAACACTTTGGAGATCAAGGATGTGCTACTTGTTGATGGACTTAAGCATAATCTCCTTAGTATAAGTCAATTATGTGACAAAGGCTTCAAGGTAATTTTTGAAAGTAAATTTTGCACCATACACTTGATTGATTCCGAAAATGTAGCATTGAAAGACATTAGGCATAACAACATATATTTGATTGATTTGGATTGTTTACATGAGTCTAGCATAACATGTTTAGTTGCTAAGGAAGAGAACCCTTGGTTATGGCATAAGAGAGCGGCTCATATAAATATGCATCATTTGAATAAATTGATATCAAAAGACTTAGTTATTGGTTTGCCTAAGTTAAGATTTGAAAAAGATAGATTATGTGATGCATGCCAAAAGGGTAAACAAGTAAAATCATCATTTAAATCAAAGAATGTTATTTCCACTTCAAAACCCCTAGAATTATTACATTTAGACTTATTTGGACCTTCTAGGATAAAAAGCTTTGGTGGAAATTATTATGGATTTGTAATTGTTGATGATTACTCTAGATATACATGGATATTTTTCCTAACTATGAAAAGTGAAGCTTTTAAAGTCTTTAGAAAATTTGCAAAACAAATCCAAAATGAAAAGGACTTAAGAATTAAAGTTTTAAGAAGTGACCATGGTGGTGAGTTTCAAAATGAAAAGTTTGAGAATTATTGTGAAGAAAATGGAATATTACATAACTTTTCTACTCCTAGGACTCCCCAACAAAATGGTGTTGTTGAAAGGAAAAATAGGTCATTAGAAGAACTTTCTAGGACTATGTTAAATGAATCTAATGTTCCTAAATATTTTTGGGTTGATGCAGTTAGTACTGCTTGTTATGTTTTGAATAGAATTCTCATTAGGTCTATTATTAAATCTACTCCATATGAATTGTTTAATGGTAGAAAGCCTAATGTTGTCCATTTGAAAATCTTTGGATGTAAGTGTTTTGTATTGAATAATGGAAAGGATAACTTAGGAAAATTTGACTCTAAAGCTGATGAGGGTCTTTTCTTAGGTTATTCATTAACTATCAAGGCTTATAGGGTGTTAAATAGGAGAACTTTGAATATAGAAGAATCTATACATGTTACCTTTGATGAGATTGTAGACCTTGGGGGAAATCCTCTTGAGTTAAATAAAGAACTTACAGGTGATGATGAGTATATAAGAGAAGCTCTTGATGAATTATATTTGGAAGAAAATGAGCCTTCTCAAACGCCTGAATTAGCAAAAGAATGGAAATCACCTAGAGGACTCTCAATGGACAATATCATTGGTGACATCTCAAAAGGGGTAAGAACAAGAAATATGACTAATTTTTGTATGTTTGTAGCTTTTGTGTCACAGATTGAACCCAAGAATGTTGAGGAAACACTTAAAGATGAACAGTGGTGCATAGTCATGCAAGAAGAACTTAACCAATTTGAAAGAAATCAAGTCTGGGAATTAATCCCAAGGGAAGAATCATATCAAGTTATTGGAACCAAATGGGTGTTTAGAAATAAACTTGATGAAGATGGAAACATAACAAAGAATAAAGCCAGACTTGTTGCAAAAAGCTATTGTCAGGAGGAAAATATAGATTATGATGAAACTTATGCCCCTGTTGCCAGGTTAGAGGTTATACGCCTACTTCTTCCCTATGCATCTTTAATGAAATTTAAACTATATCAAATGGATGTTAAAAGTTCATTTTTAAATGGTTTTATTAAAGAAGAAGTTTATGTGGAGCAACCCCCTGGTTTTGAGGATTTTAGTTTTCCTAATCATGTTTTTAAATTAAAGAAAGCTTTATACGTGTTGAAACAAGCTCCTAGATCTTGGTATGAAAGGTTAAGTAGTTTCCTAACATCAAATGATTTTTCTAAAGGAAAAATTGATTCTACACTGTTTATAAAGAAAGTTAAAGAACATATCTTATTGGTTCAGGTGTATGTTGATGATATTATTTTTGGATCAACTGATAATTCGTTATGTGTAGAATTTGCTAAGATAATGCAGGGAGAGTTTGAAATGTCTATGATGGGAAAATTGACATTCTTCCTTGGACTACAAATCAAGCAACTTAAAGATGACATTTTCATCTCTCAAACCAAATACTGCAAAGAGATCCTTAAAAAGTTTGGTATGGACACCTCAAAGGAAGCTAACACACCCATGGGAACTTCATGCTATCTAGACAAGGATGAATCAAGTTTGGAAGTTAATCAAACTATGTATAGAGGTATGATAGGATCACTGTTATACTTAACTGCAAGTAGACCTGATATTATGCATTCTGTCTGTGTGTGTGCTAGATTTCAGGCTTGTCCTAAAGAATCTCATCTAATTGCAGTGAAACATATTTTAAAATACTTAAAAGGAACTACTGGTTTTGGTTTGTGGTATCCGTCTGATGTTTGTATGAGTTTAATAGGATATTCTGATGCTGATTATGGTGGATGTAAAATTGATAGGAAAAGTACTAGTGGGACATGTCATTTGTTAGGTTCATCCTTAATATCTTGGCATTCTAAGAAACAGGTATGTGTTGCTTTATCTACCACTGAAGCTGAATATATTGCAGCTGGTAGTTGTTGTGCCCAAATTTTGTGGATGAAACAACAGTTAGAAGATTATAGTATCTTTTTAAATGATATTTCGTTGATGTGTGATAATACAAGTGCAATAAATCTTACTAAGAATCCAGTAATGCACTCTAGGACTAAACATATAGAAATAAGACATCACTTTTTGAGAGATCATATCAGCAAAGGAAACTATAAAATAGAGTACGTTGATACAAAGAATCAATTAGCAAACATTTTTACTAAGTCTCTACCCAATGATAGGTTTTATGATCTTAGAAGAGACTTAGGGATGTTAGAAATAGTTTAAATTCTGCTTAATTTGACTATTTTTGGATGATTGTAATGCTATAATTCATTTTGTAGGATGTTCATAAGTTATCATGTGTTAAAACACTCAAAACAGGGCATTCCTCTCTGGAATAATCGATTACTTGGAATTATAATCGATTATTTACACTCAAAACATCCAAAACAGGGCATTCTTCTCTGGATTAATCGATTATTTCGTCAAATAATCGATTAAAACCGTCTGATAATCGATTATCAGCTTAAAATAATCGATTAAATGCGACTGGAACTGGTTTAATCGATTATTCTGAGTTTTAATCGATTAAACCTGGCAAGTATGGGTTCTAGCCATTGCCAACGGATCTTTTGGCCTCTATTCACTTCCATATGACCGTTAGACATGCTTGGCTATATATAGGGACCTCTATTTCACTTCTACTCACTTCTATCTCTTGAAATCAAGCCTTATTGCCTTATTATACTCTCTTTGTCTCCTTATTCCATCACTTGTCCTTCTAAATCTTCTTGATATTCATCAAATCTTTCAATGACCTCATCTTCTCGCACTAAGATCCCTACTAGAAGAAGATCTGCACCCTCCTCTCATCCCCGTCCTAATTCTGTAGAAGGATGGATCTCTGATGCAGAAGGCCAACAAGAATTTCTGACTTACTGGAAGGAACGAGCTATTATTTCTCCTAAATTTCTTATTGGTGAGCAATTCATTCATAGGGGATTCAATTTTCCTAATCTTCTTGAAATTCAAGGAGTTCTCCCTTTTATCCAAATGCAAGGTACGTACTATCTCGACTTAGTTAGGGTATTCTACTCGAGATTCAAATTTAGAGATCAAATTGCTACATCCCGTGTAAAAGGGGTTACAATAATTCTTGATGATGATATTTGGGAGAATGTTGCTCACTTTCCAATTAGAGAAGATGTTATTAACGTATATGGTGAGTTAGATGACTTTGACAGGTTCCTAGCTTATCGCTCTTTCTCGCGGAATCCCTCCATGGAGATTGGACGTATCCTTCATGCTTGGACCTTTAAAGAAGGAAGAACGCATGATTCTACATTTACTTGTATGGATCTTATGTCCCCGGGCTACGAATCATGCCCAATGCTCTTCCATTGATCTTCGTATTATTCATGACATAATGAATAATGAACCTTTAGATTGGGGCGTTCTTGTCACAATGACCATGTTAAAAGCAAAACGTCATCCCACCTTCAAAATTCCATATGCCCTTCTTGTCTCCCGTATTCTTGAATATAAAGGAGTGAATGTTGAAGGTGAACAAGCAGTTAGAACAAACAACTTAAACCGCATGCTGGACAGTACATTGATTCACCTCCAAATGGTGCGAGTCAATGATATTTATGTTCACAAAGATGACGTTCCTAATCAAGGGGATGCTAATGAAGATTCTGATGAAGATATGCCTCCAGCTGCTGAGTTTCCCTCTGACCAAATCCAAAGTGTTGGAACTTCCTCTACTCATCATGAAACCCGACAATCCATGGAAGACATGTTATCTGACATGAATAAGAGGATGCAATCATTCTTCACTCTCTCTGGAGTACGGCATGAGGAAATAATTCGCCGTATATCTGATATAGATGATAAATTGTGTCGTTTAGAAAATAGATTTGATGCACACTTTAATGATGATGATAGTGAAGAATTTTAAATTTTGTTGATTATTTTCTTATTTTTCTCTTGTTATTGTAATAAATGATTGTTTCTGCAATAAAATATGATGTTTTGTTATTGCTTTGATTGAGGGGGAGTTATCTCCAACTTATGCATATTTTGAGGGGGAGCTCTTATGATTGTTATTGCAGAGTTCTTTTTTATTATAATCAAAATAGGGGGAGAAATATTTAAAGCCTCTTATGAATTGCATTTAAATATTATCTGGTATGTTTGATGTGTTTGTTAGTATGACAGATAAAACAGGTTATTACAAGGGCTTTAAAAGATAATTTTGATCATCATCAAAAAAGGGGAGATTGTTGAACATTCAAGGACTTGATGTTGCACTTGATGAACATGAAGATTGTTGATTTTGATGATGATTCAAGAACTCAAAGACTTAGTGTGTTGAAGACTTGTTTTGTATTGTAATAACTCTGTTTTAATTAGATTGAGTCTGTAATATTAGAGTTTAAGATAGCCGGTACATAGTTTGCACCTAAGAAGCTTCAGAAAGCTCAAATTTATCATCCAGGCTCGGCTTTAATCGATTATATAGGAAAATAATCAATTAAAACAGTGAGAAAACCATTTTCTGTATCAACTCACTGCTTTAATCGATTAAATCTCCAGATAATCGATTATCAGGTCTGATAATCGATTAAAACCCCTTTTAATCGATTAAAACAGAGAGGTTTTGGGTTCTGTTGATTTTGGCTCTGTTTTAATCGATTATAACTTCATTTAATCGATTATTTCAATCTGTTTTTGATTTTAAACTTCAAATCAACCCTATTTTCGAAAACCCTATTTCCAAGAACCCTAGTTTCAAAATCCCCAATTCCTAAACCCTAATTTCTCTACTTAAACTCTTCTATGGCACTCAGAAAAAAAAGAACAACCTTTTCCATACAAAAGTTAAGTGCTGTGAGTGCCAGAGAACTGTTTGTTGCAAGGAAAGGGGGCTTTTGGAACCTGGTGTGGGCTAGAAGTGATAAGAATCACTAAATGGAGTTCTTAATGGATTGTGTGCTGTGCCGTCTCTAGGGAAAGTTGTTCATCATCTCTTGTGGATTTCAAGAGAGGTGTTTTCGTATTTTTATCTTCTCAATTGTAATCTGTTTGTAACAACTTGTTTATAGTGACAGCGTTAATCATCTGTTGAGTGATTAACAACTGGACGTAGGGTCTTTTGATCCGAACCAGTATAAATCTCCTGTGTAAGATTTCTATCCTTTCTCTATTTACATTTACACAGTTTTTAATCGATAAAATTTGGGAAAAATTTTGAAAACCTAATTTTTATTAAGAAACCAGTTCACCCCCTCTTGGTTTTTGTTCGACCACGCGATCATTCCGCTGCGCGATTATAACATCCTTGAGGCTAAAATGTTACAAATATCTGGAGCAAGGAAGGACTAACCTCAAATCAATCATTCAAGGTTACAAGGAGGCTAGGAGGAACGAAGGTTCTAGTGTTAGTGGATTGCAAAACATCAACAAATTTTATCTCAAAAAATTTGGTTAATCACCTCAAGCTGGAAGTGAGTGAGACAACAAAATTTATAGTTGAAGTAGGGATAGGGGATAAGGTGATTAATATAGGAATATGTAAATAGCTGGAATTGGAGATTCAGGGGGTCCCATAGTACAACATTTCTTTTTAGTGGAGCTGGGAGGAACAAATATAGTTTTGGGAATGGATTGACTGGTTAGCTTGGGGAATGTAAGAGCTAATTTCAGAAATCTGGTGTTGAAGTGGGAACAACTAAAAGAGAAAAGAGTGATAAAGGGTGACCCCTCCCTTTGTAAATCTCAAGCTTCGTGGAAAGCTATGGTGAAGGCTCTCAATGATAAAGGAGAAGGATTCATGTTGTCTTATCAAAATCCCTCAACTATAGACACGAAAACAGGTAACGATATGCTCCGAGAATTGGCTGCAGTGCTAAATGAATATGATGATTTATTTAGAGAGTCCACTGTCTTGCACCCTAAGAGGGCTTGTGATCATGTTGTGATTCTTAAGGAGGGAGCAAATGTACCTAATATTAGGTCTTACAGGTATCTTTACTACCAAAAAAATGAAATTGAGAGGTTTGTGAAGGAAATGTTAACAACAGGAATTATAAGGCCTAGTAATAGCCCCTACAACAACCCTGTTATTTTGGTTAGGAAGAAGGATGGAGAGTGGAGGTTTTGTATTGATTATAGAGCTTTAAACAAGATTACAATACCGGATAAATTTTCCATTCCCATCATTAATGAATTGGGAGGAGCCATGATTTTTTCCAAATTGGATATCAAATCAGGCTATCACCAAATCAGAATGGATAAAGGAGACGTTTCTAAAACCACATTCAGAACTCATAAGGGACATTACAAATTCTTAGTAATGCCCTTTGGGCTTACAAATGCCCCTTCAACCTTCCAAGCTCTAATGAATCAAGTCCTGCGACCTTACTTGAGGAAATTCACATTAGTGTTCTTTGATGATATCCTAATTTATAGTAAAACCATGGATTGTCATCAAGAGCATGTGAGGAAGGTGTTGGAAAGCTTGTGGGAAAATAACTTAGTCATCAACAAGAAGAAATGCACGTTTTTGAAGATGAGCATAGAGTATTTGGGACATATTATTTCAGGTCAGGGAGTGGCAACAGATCCAACCAAAATACAAGCAATGATGGAATGACCAGTTCTAAAGGACGTGAAGGGGTTGAGAGGGTTCTTGGGCCTCACAGGCTATTACCAGAAATTCGTTGAGGGATATGGGAAGATCGCATGGCCTCTAACCCAACAAATGAAGAAGGATAAATTCAAATGGGATGAAACAACACAAGAGGCCTTTGACAGGTTGAAAATAGCAATGACCCAGATTCCTGTTCTTGATGTCCCAAACTTTGAGAAGATGTTCATTGTAGAGACAAATGCATCAGGCAAGGGAATTGGAGTTGTGTTGATGCAGGAAGGGCAACCAATTGCTTATATGAGTCATACCCTCCCGGATCGGGCTATGAACAAGTCAGTTTATGAACAGGAACTGATGACAGTAGTCATGGCAGTGCAAAAATGGAGGCATTATCTGCTAGGAAGACACTTCATAGTGCAAACTGATAAAAAAAGTTTGAAATTCTTAGCTGAACAAAGATTGACGAGTGAGGAGCAAAACAAGTGGATTTCTAAATTGCTGGACTTTGATTTTGAGATCTAGTACAAGCCTGGAGCAGAGAACCAAGTGGCAGATGCCCTCTCAAGAAAGATGTTGTATTCAGCTATCTCAACAGTCTAACTCTTAGACTGGGAAGAGTTAGAAGCAGAGGTTGTGAAGGATGAAGGATTGAATAAAATCATCCGAGATTTGTTGCTAAAAAAGGGAGAACATAAGGGGTACACACTAAAGAATGGAAGGTTGTATTACGAAGAAAGGTTAGTCATTCCAAAGGGGTCACTGAAAATTCATGTAATATTAAAGGAGTTCCATGATTCAGCGGTAGGGGGACATTCAGGATATTTCCGCACTTGACTTCTAGAATGTTTTTCTGGGAAGGGATGAGGAAGAACATTCAAGACTATGTGCAAAGGTGTGTTAAAGGAATAAATATCAAACATTGAGTCCTGTTGGATTATTACAACCTTTTCCTATCCCAAAACAGATTTAGGCAAACCTATCTATGGATTTCATTGGAGGCTTACCAAAAGCGAGAGGACTAGACACAATATTGGTGGTGGTAGACTGACTCACCAAGTATGCCCATTTCATTGCCCTATCCCACCCTTATAATGCCAAGGAAGTTGCAGAAGTATTCCAAAAAAATGTGGTAAAACTCCATGGATTCCCATAATCTATTGTGTCGGACCGTGACAAGGTATTTATGAGTGCTTTTTGGACTGAGATGTTCAGAATGGCAGGAACTAAACTGAAATTCAGCTTCGCTTCCCACCCACAGATGGATGGGAAGACTGAAGTGGTGAATCGGTATTTGGAAACATATTTGAGATGTGTGACAGGGGAGAGACCCAGATAGTGGCACAAATGGTTGAGTTGGGCAGAGTATTTGTATAATACCAATTACCATGAATCTACAAAAATGACCCCCTTTCAAGGAAGGGATCCTCCTCCTTTGATTAGAGGAGATAGCTCAGCCACTCTGATAGAAGAAGTTGCTTGGATGATCAGAGATAGGAATGAGATTTAAGCATATTGAAGGACCAGTTGGCTCAAGCCCAAAATCGCATGAAACAACAAGCCGACAAGCATAGAAGGGAAGTGAGTTATAAGGTGGGAGATGTAGTTTACTTGAAGATTCAACCCTATAAGTTGAAGAAGCTGGTGAAAAGGGTTAATCAGAAGCTCAACCCTAGATTTTATGGACAGTATGAAATCACAGAAAAAATTGGGGAGGTGGCATATAGATTGAAATTGCTAGAAGGGAGCAAAGTTCATCCCGTTTTTCATGTATCTTTGTTGAAACCTACTATTTCAACTGCAACGGAAGTCCAACCATTACCTAGTTTTGTGAATGAAAAATTGGAGTTACAAGTGCAACCAGAAGAGATATTGACAGTCAAAGGAGATGAAGAAAGAATTCTAGAAGTGTTAGTGAAATGGAAAAATCTGCCGCAATGTGAAAATTCGTGGGAATTCATATGCAAAATGAAGGAATCCTTTTCTGACTTCCACCTTGAGGACAAGGTGGATTTTAAAGGAAAAGGTGCTGATGGAGACAAAAGTAAAGAAGGGCATAATAGGCATATGCATAATATTTATGAGAGAGGGAAGTGGAAACCTATAATGTGGGAACCATAAGATTTGTTCTCCTTGAAGGAATGCAACAATTTTGCCTTGTTGGCAGAGAAAGAGAGAGTGAGAATTTCCTTTTAGTTGGAAAGAGAACCATTAAGGTGGGAAAGGAGGGATTGAGGATGGAGACGGATTTTGAGAAACGATGGACTAAGGAACAATTGGATTGTCTCCCTCTATTTTTTTATTATCTCACTCCTTTCTTTGGGTGTATTTTTTTATACTGTGCTATTTGTTACTTATCGTTCCCGGATGAGAAAATATCTCCATAAAAACTAAGGTAATATAATTGAAATAAGATCTCTGTATAATAAGAATTAAAAGTCCAATTCTGTTTTAGTTTGTTATTTTTGTTTAACCACAGTTTTTTAATCGATAAGACGAGTTAGTAGATGTACCATATAAATTATTGACTTTCTATATCTTAGATTTATTAAAAAATCATAGTACATATTAATCTACTCCGATTCGTAATCAATTAAATGAGTATTTAATGTTTCATTCATTATCATTAATAGCATTAATACATCATTAATAAGAATTAATATTGTTGGTGTAAGTACATTGATATTTATTAAGTTTATTATATTTTTATTTAACATTTTTTATTAAGTACAAACTCACTTATTAGATAATTTATTAACTTTATTACATTTTTATTTAACAATTTTTTTATCTCTCTTTCTTTTATTTATTATTATTATTTTATGTTACTTGTACTTCCTTTTTTCTTTCATTTATTTTTTTACAAATAACATAAAATAAAAATTTAATAAATTTTTAAAATTTAATTAATATTTAAAGATTTATTTTAAATAATAATATAATTTAGTTTAAATCTAAATAAAATATAAATATATTTCAAATTGAGATAAATATTTAAAAAATTATAAATAATTTATTTATTTAATCAGAGAACTCTTTTATGATAAATTTAGTAACTAAATATTTCTAAAAAATCAAATTTATATTTAAAATGTGATTATTCATTAAAATATTAAATTCTAATATATATGAAAGAGCCAGTTGGTTTGTCAACGGTAAAAAAGAATTATAAATTATTTTATCTAAGTATGTACATTCTCCTCTTCTGTCAAACACACACCCTAACAGAATTAAATAAATAAATAAATGATAATACATGTTGTCAAGTGGTATCATAGGTAAAGTTTCCTACTTTCTCCCCTATCAACTACAATTTCAAGGTCTCAAAAACTTCGATAAATTTTGTTTAAAGTGATGTAATTCATTTTATTTATTTTTTAAATGGATAAAAATTTAAATTTTTTTAGATTTAGATAAGTCTTATCTCCAAATATAATTTCATATTAAATAAGTCATTCTTTAAAACACAATTTTATCATTGAGAGACTTTATATTAAAGTCGTACTTATATAACTCATTTAAATCATAACTTTTTTTTATTATTTATGTGACGTCGTACTCCAATCTTGATTTTAGTAAAAAAATAAAATTGTTTTTAGTTAACGACTTTAATTGATTTTAATTTTTTTTATATTAAAGTAGTCAATTAATTACCTTTAATTAATGAATTATATATATATATATATATATATGGTTAATTTTTTATTTTTTAATTATTAAAATTTTTATTTTTATTATAAAATTAGTAAAATAATTAATTAATTGATATTTAGATGTCAATATTGAATAAATTTTAAATATAACTTTTTTTAAATATTAATATGTCTAAGATTATGAGTTGGATGTCCAAAAAGTACCAAATTACATTAGAGACGTCCTGTAAACTATATAATAATAGTATGATTAATTAGATTCAAAATTTGTTTATAATTTAAGTTTGCATCGATAACAAATAGAAAGAACAACAACAACTTACATTTACATTCACAATAAAATTGATGAGTTTATTCTAAGCTTAAAAAATGTTTATTTCGTGGGAAAAAAGTCATCATCATGTTAATGGTTAATTTCAACAATAAAAATATAAAATTTCATTTTTCTATATAATATATTCATATTTTCTCATTAATATATTCTTTTTTTTATTAATTTAATATATTTAAAAATTATTTAATATTATTCACGTTAAATACTAATTACTTTTTTATTTTATTAATTTTATAAGTATTAAAATAAAACTTATAATAATTAAAAATAAAAAACTCACCTAAAAAAATTATATATATAAATCAAAATAATTAATTAATAACTTAATATATAAAAATTAAACTAAAACCATCAATCAATTAATGATTTTAATATAAAAAAAATTATAATTAAAGTCATCAATACACATCTTTAAACAAAAATCTACTAAAACCGTGGATTGGAGTATAACTCCACAAAAATTCTGTAATATGAAAAAGTTGTATACGTCAATGACTTTTTAAGCACGAATTGTTGCATTCGAAATCTTATCTTTGTCCAAATTTTTTTAAAGATTTACCAATTTCAAAAATAAATAAAGGAAATTACACCATTTACCCTTGCCCAAAAACTTAAATTATATATGAGCAAATCTTTCAATTTCCATTAATTCACAAACCCTTAGAAAGAAACTCATACCAGTTTGCCAGTTAACAACAGCGACACAGTTAAGGGTTTTCACGTAGAAGCTGTTAAAGAGGGAGAAGATCTTGTACGGAGTTAAATTTTTATACTTTAAAATCATGTTGTCAATTTAGAACTATTTAATTAATACAAAAGTACTTTTAAGAATTAATATAACATATTTTATATTTTTTAGGATGAAGAATATATTTATCTAATTTTTTTTCTCTTTCTTTAACTTTAACTATGTTTAGTTATGTAATGGTTTTGATTATATCAATCATTTATGTAATAAAGATTATGTCTCTCTTTGAATATGTGTCCGGAAAGAACTCGAACACTGATTTCCACTGATTTTTTTTTTAATACAAGAAATTTGAGTATAAAAAAAATCATCTTTTCATATATGCAAAAAAAAAACTGGCAGAGTTGTGAGTTATATTATATATAATATATAAATAATAATAATAATAATTATTATTATTATCTATAATATTTTTAGTGTCACTTTCACAATGCGTAAACACTCCTAATTTTTTTTTTCTTTGATAGAGTATGTCAAATTAAATACAAGTAATTGCGTATTGATGTCTATTGAATCCAATCGTGCTTTCACTTCATCTTTCATCTTTGCTTTTATGTTAAGTAATGTCCTAATTACATTATCATAAACATTTTTCTCTATATGTAACAGATTTATATAGTGTTTAACGTCTAGTCCGTACCAATAAAGAAAGTTAATTAAAGAATATTGATAATTTCTCCTATATGTTCTTCTCCATGGACTTCTTTTGTATCTTTTGAAACATAATGTTAATGTTCTCCCGCTCATATAATTGGTTACTATTGCATGGTGTCAATGCAACTTATTCTTTTAACATCTATTAAATGTTTTCTTCAATCTATGATATGAATAATTACAAACTAGGAACTTGCCATGTCTAGTGTATGTATTCTTTTGTCTATATTTCAATTAGGTATAACTTGTATTTTATTCACATATAGGGCACACATAATGTGAGAAGAGAAATCTCACATAAGGGAAATTATATGTTGATACTTACTTTTTTGTTATAAAAGGAACATCATATCTATATTGAAAATCATCTCAAATCACTTACTTCTCCTTTCTACTAGTGCATTACATAATAGTTGAGTTCTCTTATTTCTAAGAGAGAATATTATTATTATTTTCTTATTAGATTTAAAGAGGGTATTGTAATTTCTTCTGGTAGTAAAATTCTATTATTGCCTATTATCTGTTTTATTTCTCTTTCCTCATCTTTTATTTTAGTTGTGAGTTCTTATGCAGTTAATCTGATTCCTAACAGTGGTATCAGAGCCGATGGTTCGTCCAGTGACTGGCTCGGTTGAGTATAGTAGGTGAAAAGTCCTAGTGTTGAAAGTTTTCCTGACAAGAGTTTCAGGCAAATGAGTTTCGTTAAGTTGAACGACGGTACAAGTAAATTTAAGTGTGAGTTTGAAGTCCCACATAGGTAAAAATGAGAAAGTTGAGTAAGTTATAAGTGAGAAAGACCCATAACTTAATGCCTTAAGGTTTTGGGTTGAAGGTGGTGTCATATTCTCTCTCTTATATGATTGACTCATAACCCATTTATCAGAATCTCATTGTTATTAGCCCCCTCGAAAAAATCCAACAAAAAATATAATAAAAAAATAACGGAGTTACAATTTAGGCTAAGTTTTAAAGACAAAAATCTCATTGTAACGACTATGAGTTATTTTGGATAAGGTCAATTATAAGATGAATATTTTATTATAACATATCAAGCAAGACAAATATTTTATGTCAATAATCCATATAATTAGAAATTATCAATGGTCTTGAAAAGAAAAAACATATACAAAATTCGTGAAGATGAGTCTCTAGATATGTCATGAAATACCTTATTTCTCAAGTAGAATATTTGATGTCATTGTCAATAATGAAGTAAATGACATGTATGTTGTTCAAAGTGATTATGGTGAAGGAATATGGGAAAATGTACCAACTTAATGGGTAAGTGTTTTTTTTTCTACTATTTAAGGCTCTTTATTTTAGAGGTAAATATGATACATGGGTTCAGGGAGAGATGTAAGTATTCTATTTAGATATTTATTAAAATCACCTTTTAGGCGCTAAGGGGCTAAGGATGGATTGCTAGTGTGGATGATTTGAAAGATATATTCACAGGACATGTATGGTTTGGTTCCATTTGTAAAGCGGTGAAATTTTACATATCTTAACCAAACTCTTTGCAATGCTCGACGCACACTTCTATAGTTTAGAGAATATTCACTACAAGAAAAAATGCTTTTAGCGACCGAAAAAATCGGTCGCTAATGGCTAAAAATCGGTCGCTATTCTGTTAGCGACCGAAATTAGCGACCGAAATAGGTAGTCGCAAAAGGGCAAGTCGCTAATTGGTTAGCGACCGAATTACAATTCGGTCGCTAAATAGCGACCGATTAGGTAGTCGCTAAAGTGGTCGCTAAATAATTTGGTCACTTATTCTTTGGAGACCAAAATAGCGACCAAAAATTATATAATAAATCGGTCGCTAAATCGGTCACTATTTAGCGACCGATATATTCGATCGCTAATATATTAATATAATTATTTAAATAAAAATTAAAATCGGTCGCTAAATCGGTCACTATTTAGCGACCGATATATTCGATCGCTAATATATTAATATAATTATTTAAATAAAAATTAAAATCGATTCGCTAAATCGGTCAGCTAAATTAGAGACATAATAGCGACGGATATAATCGATCGCTAATATATTAATTGAATTTTTTAAATAATAATTTAAATCGGTCGCTAATCTAACCAAATCTGAAAATTTTCGTTTAAAATTTGGTATATCCAATTTGACAAAATTTATACCTGCTTAATTCATCAAAACATAACACAAATAAAAACTTAAGAACTAAAATCAAATTATTCAAATCATAAAATTTGTACATGCTTAATTCATCCAAACATAACATAAATGAAAACTTAAGAACTAAAGTCAAATTTTGTATATCCAATTTTACAAAATTTGTACCTGCTTAATTCATCCAAACATAACATAAATGAAACTTAAGAACTTAACAACTACTTAAGATTCAAGGTCTTAATATCATAAAATTGAAAATTAGTCCTCCGGTATATTGTCGGTGTCATGTTGACTAGTGTCATGTTGTTGACTTGTAGTAGGATGACTATTCATTTGAATATGTTGTAAAATAAGCTTCATCTCGCTCATCTTGTTGGCGTTGGTTGTTCCTCAACTCCTGCATCTCTTCTTCAAGTGTCTTCTCCTTATTATGCTTTGCCACCAATTCAGCATTTAACTTTTCAATAGTCTCACGCATTTGTTCAATTTGATGAAGTACTGGAGTTTGAGAAGTAGAAGATTGAGAACCTGATGTAGTACTGAACTTTTTGCTCAATGTACCAAGTCCATACACATTTCCTTTTTTATTTTCACCTCCAACAACTGAAATGTATATTTGATTATCATCAACAGAGACAATAGGAGACTCTTGTGAAGATGAGTCTTCACGCAAGTTATGTTGATGGACTTCTTGTCTGCGCTGCATATATTGTTCCTAAAAATGAAGTGAAATATAATTATTATGAAGAAAACATATATTGAATAATAAACTATAACTTAGATGTTAAACATACAGCAAGATAACGAGTTTTTTCATTGACCCATTCTCCAGTCTTTAATTTCTTTGTCCTCTCAACAACCTCCCAAACGGTTGGTTCCCGTTGAAACTCCGTAGTCTACACATTAAAATGAGACAAAATTCATTACCTAAAGTGTAATATATTGTATTAAATTACTTATATAAAAATATAATAAACTTACCATCTTCTCAAAGTGAGTTGCAGTAGATATGGAACCCCCACGATGAGTCGAGGCACCCTTATCAACAACTCGATTAGCCTTGGCAATGACACTCTTGTTTTGGAAATCTGGAGAACTCCAATGTAAGTCCAAAGATGCTTGAACAGCTGGCGGTATCCAGATTCCCGTATCCTTACCATTCCTAACTTTGTTCATTAAGTTTTTTAAAATTCGAGAACCTTTCTTATCAAAAACAGATCTTATGGCTTGCTCTTGTTCCACATCCCATATATACTCTTTCTGCATAAATAAAATACACAACAAACATTTAATTTATAAGAATGAAATGACATTGTTTAATGTAACTAAAATTCAAATTACCTTGAACTCTCCAAACCATCTATCTCGAAGCTCAAGTGAAACCTTTCTCCAAGTGGGACTTGGTTCATCAAATTTTTGTTTGATGATTCTAGAGATTATAGCGAGGAGGACCATTTCGTTGGTATAAACCTGTGTTGAAACATATTGTGGGATTGATATTATTAAGAAATTTCATATTAAAGAATTATAATTAAATTAAAACATACTTACTCTCCTTTGTCCGCTTGTAACCATGGCCTTTGATCAACCATATTTCCGGACTCAACCTCGGTTGCGACCGACCCAGTACTGTGTAGGTTGACTAAATGTCGCCTCGATAGAGAAGGTAGTAGGAATTGTTTCTCCTACTATAGCTACGGAGATTCCTGCCGAGTTGAGGGAGGTGTGCGTTCTACAAACATAAGATTAGTAGACTCCATGGATCTTGGTCGAACGAGAACTAGGAGAGTTAGGGCTGGGTGAACCTCTATCATCAATAAGTACACCTCGACCACCACGATGAGGTGGTCTACGACCACCACTGCTACCCCTTTGTGGCATCTACAAGCAGATCTTATTACATATGTAACATGCATAAAATTAAACAATTAAAACAATGAATTACCTAATTGTGTTTTCTACACCCAAACGTGTCGGTTAGCTTACCACTCATTCACTCGCAAATAATTAAATCACAATCATATCAATATATATATGTATATATATGCAATATTAAATAAAGGTGTACAATCAAATTTAACAATTGTAAAAATAATTTTAATGCATGAATTACCGAAGTATCTGTATCATCAAAATCACTCTCGAGTCTCATCCTCACTTGAAATATATTCATCCTCATCTTCATCTATATTTCCTTCATTTAGTAATTGTATATCTATTTCTTCTCCCCCACCATTAACATCAGCAAGGGAATCATCAATGAAGTTAGGATCAATACGAAGCACTACTTCAAGTCCTACAAGCTCATCATCTTGGTATGGAGTCTCATGCTCAACTTGACTGACTATATTATCAATGATTCTACTACGAGATTTTGTCTTTATTACACCCAACCAACCTCGGTGTCCCTCCGGATAACTTGTGTAATAAACTTGTTCTGCTTGTTGTGCAAATATAAAAGGATCATATGCTTTATTATATCTTCGTGATTGCTTTACTTCCACGATTCCATACTTATTATTTACTTTGGTTCCTATATTAAGAGTATTGTCAAACCATTCACACTTGAAAGAGAACTAAATTCATCAATGGCAAACCAGGTATACTCTAATTGAATAATATTAGACAATAATCCATAAAAATCTGACTCTAATTGACCATTGGTTCCTCGTACATAAACACCATAGTTACGGGAATTCATGCCTTCACTCCAAACAATAGTGTGGAATTTGTATCCATTGATAACATACATAGGCCATGATTCAACTTTTCTCTTGGGACCCCATGCCAAATTAACCAACAATGGATCTTCAATATTATTTTCTGGATTTAGAACCTAAAGACAGACAAAGTCCTTTACACATTAGACTATGTAAGTCGGAATAAATATTTGTAAGACATATAAGTCAAAAACTTACATATTTTTTAAACCATTTAGGAAAATGGGATGAAATGTCTTGGTCAATTTGGGCACCGGAAATACTAGGATTTAAGCTGTCTTAAATATTCAATATAAATACTGCAAACACGTAACAAATTACTCAAACCACACAAAGTAACATGAGTAATTTTGATGTGAGAGAAGTGAAAACATCTTACTCAAAATATGGTTGAACCTCTTCACAATTTTGAAGAACATATAATTCGGCAGCATCATAGTCTCTTTGGTCCAGAAAATATGTTTGAGATTTTCCTATTGGTCTTCCTGGGTAGTTGAAAATTGAAATAGGAGGAGGGGATGAAGAACCTTCACCTACATGAACATTTCTAGGAATCCTAGTCCTTCTTGTTTCAACATGATCGGGATAATAAAATGAGGCAAATGTAGATGTTTCTTCCACCAAGTAAGCTTCACAAATAGAGCCCTCCACCCTAGCTTTATTCTTCACTTTCCTTTTTAAGGAGTGTAAGAATCTAAAAAAGAATACAAAAATGGAGTCTTTAAAGAACATATAAAATACTTTAGAAATGGAGGGTGAGTAGTTAGTGTAAAGATACCTCTCAAAAGGATACATCCAACGATATTGAACTGGACCACCAACCTTTGCCTCATAAGGTAGATGAATTGGAAGATGTTCCATTGAATCAAAGAAGCTTGGTGGGAATATTTGTTCCAATTTACACAATAAGACAGGTATATTTTCTTCCATAACTCGTAAGTGTTCAATATTTAGTGTTGTGGAAGTCAATTCTCTAAAGAAAAGACTAAGTTCAACTAGTACTTCCCAAATTGATTTTGGCAACGAATCAAACGCAATTGGAAGTAATCGTTGCATGAACACATGACAGTCATGACTTTTCATACCATGTAACTTTCCTTGATTCAAGTCAACACATCTACCCAAATTGGAAGCATATCCATCTGGCAATTTAAGTTCTTTAACCCACTTACAAATAGAGAGTCTTTGGGATTTGGTGAAAGCATATGCTACCTTTGGTTTGATAAGTTTTCCACGTCCAATGTCTTTCAACTCTAGCTCTTTTCGATTACATATTTCAGCTACATCCAATCGAGCCTTGTTTGTATCCTTAGTTTTGCCTTTGATATCCATGACAGTGTCAAACACATTCATGAACACATTTCTTTCTGTGTGCATAACATCAATATTATGACATAAAAGTTGGGTTTTCCAATAAGGCAACCTCCAAAAAATACTTTGTTTCTTCCAATTATGTGTAATACCATATCCTGCAATATTGTCTACTTGTTGTAATTCATAGCAAACTGGTAAGTGTGCCACCCTATTCCAGACATCAAGACTAGATAAACGTGGAGGAGGGGGATCAATCTCAACAACGTTATTCTTGAATGCCTTTTTATTCCTCCTAAATGGATGGTCTTGTGAAAGAAATTGACGGTGACAATCAAAATATGAGATCTTGTGGCTATGACTAAGAGAAAATGTCTTTGTTTTTTCCATACATATAGGACAAGCAAGTCTACCAGCAGTCGTCCAACCTGATAACATGCCATAAGCTGGGAAGTCATTAATTGTCCACATCAAAGCAGCTTTCATCATAAAATTTTGGCTCAATGACACATCATAAGTCAATATCCCTTCATTCCATAAGGTGCACAAATCATCTATAAGTGGTTGCAAGAATACATCAATCTTATGCTTTGGATTTGAAGGACCTGGAATTAAAATTGTCAAAAACATAAATTCTCTCTTCATGCACATGGTAGGTGGAAGATTGTATGGAGTTAGGATAATCGGCCAACAAGAATAACTTTTGCCATACTGACCAAAAGGATTAAACCCATCGAGCACATAACCCTAATCGACATTTCTTGGGTCTTGACTAAACTGCGGGTGAAGAGTGTCAAAGTGCTTCCAAGCTTCCCCATCCGATGGATGACACATAATATTGGGGTCCTTTTCATTCTCGCTATGCCATCTCATGTGAGGTGCAGTGGCCATTGAAGAGTATAACCTTTTGAGTCTAGGAATAATTGGAAAGTACCACATTTTTTTAATAGAAATCTTTTTCTCAACTCCCTCCTAGTGATAATCTTGTATCGATCCATTCCGCATATCAAACAATTAGTTATATTTTTAGATGAATTTTCATTATAATACAACATGCATCCGTTTGGACAACAATCAATTTTGAGACAACCCAAACCCAATTTTATCACCGACTTCTTAGCTTGGTTAAAATTCGTAGGCATTCGATGATCTTCCGGCATAGTCTCTCCCATAAATTGGACCATTCTATTAAAACATCCTTCAGCCATATTATAATCGGATTTCAAGCTTAAAGCTTCCAAAGATGCCGACAATTCGGAGTGATGTGTACATCCTTCCCACAATGGTGCTTGCGCAGCAGCTAAGCATGTCAAAGAATTTTTGAGTATCGGGATCGGGGTTTTCCGCCATGTCCTCTTCTCTAATTTCACTCTCGGTTTGAAGTTGGTATCCAAGTGACGGTCCGACATGATCCATAATCATTTGATGGAAAGGACCTAATTCTTCCCTTTGTTGAAAAGTTCCATGTGATCTCTCAACAACCACTGCAGGAAATTCCGGCGACTCTTCACCATGGTTTGTCCACCAATAATAATTAGGCATGAATCCCTCTTGATAAAGATCCCATGCAACTTTATCAACAAACTTGAAAACTTTACACTTACATTTAATACAAGGACATCTTAACATTTCACCTTGTTCTTGAAACATAGGTTGAGCAATAACATATTGTAGGAAATTATACACTCCTTCTCTAAATTCATCTGTTATATGTTTGTTACCATCCAATCTTTGATACATCCACGTTCTACCAACGGGGATCTCCATTCTTGCAAACTAACTACAACAATCAGCATAAGTGAAACTGCATTATTCACTTTATGTGATGCACTACTTATGTTTTTCTATTCTTACAAATTAACTACAACAATCAGCATAAGTGAAACTGCATTATTCACTTTATGTGATGCACTACTTATGTTTTGCTATTCTTGCAAATTAACTACAACAATCAGCATAACAGTATATACATTCAAAAGTATATACACAATGCAAGAGAATAACAGTATATACATTCACAATGAAAGAGAATAACAGCTATTCTTCTCAAAAGTATCTCTCCTATATTATTCACAATGCAAGAGAATAACAGTATATACATTCACAATGCAAGAGAATAACAACTATTCTTGTCAAAAGTATCTCTCCTATATTATTCACAATGCAAGAGAATGACAACTATTCTTGTCAAAAGTATCTCTCCTATATTATTCACAATGCAAGATAAAAATAGTATATACATTCAAACAAGCCAAACCTTGGTTGGATTAGGTTAAGAACAGAGGTGTGGTGCGGTGGCAGAGGATGCGGAGGAGGTTAAGAACAGAGGTATCGCGGTGGCTCACAGGGTGGCGTCCGGTTGACGAGGAGCTTTGGTGGAGGTTGGATTAGGGTGAAGGCTGGCTTGGGGGAGCAGTGAGGGGGCTAGGGTTCGCCGGGAGTGAGGAGGAGATACTAAGGTTAAGAGGAATGAGTGTTAAGAGGAATGAGAGGCGCGAGAGTTAGGGTTAAAGGGGGATAAGGGGCGCGATATATGATAACGGTTAAGATTTAACCGCTAATATAATAGAACTTATAATAGCGGTTAAATCTTAACCGCTATTATATAGCACTTCTAATAGCGGTTAACTCTTAACCGCTATTATATATTTTCAAATATGATCGATCATTTGAAAATGTAATCGATCATAACCAAAAATTGTGCATGTTGCTCGAGCGACACACTCTCGCTCAAGCGAAATACAACCCGAGGGTGCCACTTTTGTGCAGGTGGAATCGCTCGAGCGAGACCAGTATCGCTCAAGCGAAATCCAACCCGAGAATGCCAATTTGTGCAGGTCGCGTCGCTCGAGCGATGTTATTTCCGCTTGGGCGAATGTTGACCTGCGCAGCCTCATGTTTGAATCGGATGTCGCTCGAGCGAGATCGTGTCGCTCAAGCGAAACACAACCCGAGACTTAAGAATCTTTAAAAATGGTTGAATATACTCTTAGAGGGTAATTCTGATAGCGGTTAAACCTTAACCGCTATCTAATTTACACTTTAGATAGCGGTTAATGGTTAACCGCTATTATATCCTCCAATTATGATCGATCAATTTAAATTATGATCGATCAGGATCGTCTTTCGCTTGAGCGAGAGTAGTATCGCTCAAGCGAAATACAACCCGAGACTTCACAATCTAAAATTATTTTTTTGAATATTATGTTTTTTAATTTGCTATTAGAGAAAACCTTTCATAATTCAAAATGTTAAATACTTTTAAATATTAAAATTAACTTTATCAAAAATTAGGAAAACAAAATTTATCCAAAAGAGTTCAAAAATGTATAAGAGTATTCTCAATTTTTAGTTTAATTATATTGTTCATTCTCAAAGTAGAAAATTATATTGTAATTATTTTAATTTACATTTTGTGATCTTCTTAAAATTAGCATCAATAACATTAGACTTTGCATTTGATTCATACCTAACTAATTATAGATTAAAAGGAAAGTGGTATAACCATGCATTTTACTTCTCTATTTACCTTATTCTTTTAATTATTTTATATAATAATAATCAAAATATTCACATTCATATGGGCATTTTCGAAAATAATATTATTGTATCATTGTTAAAATTAGCATAAATAACATTAGACTTGACCTTCTTAATTATATTGTTCATTCTCAAAGTAGAAAGTTATATTGTAATTATCTTCAATTTATTAAAAGTGTAATTAAATCTCTATTTTCTTATTTTTTTTTGTTTCAAACTTCTCAATTCTAAATTTTTGTAACTTCTATCATTATATTATCATCCTCATCTCCCCATGTTCTACTTTATCTTTACAATAGTTAATATTCTTAAATAATCTATATTTTAATTATAATTTTTTCATATATATTTGAGAAATTAATCAATTCTAAGCTATTATTTGAAAAACTAATCAATTCTAATCAATAATTTACAAAACTAATCGATTATAAATAATTCTTTGAAAAAATTAGCAAATATGATCGATCATCTTGAAATTCTGATCGATCAGAATCAAATTTCGCTCGAGCGAGATAGAGTCGCTCAAGCGAAACACAACCCGAGACTGAA
This sequence comes from Sphenostylis stenocarpa, assembly GCA_963425845.1. Taxonomy (NCBI): domain Eukaryota; kingdom Viridiplantae; phylum Streptophyta; class Magnoliopsida; order Fabales; family Fabaceae; genus Sphenostylis; species Sphenostylis stenocarpa. The sequence goes on from OY731400.1 coordinate 65,965,733, forward strand.
TATGGTTGTATAAAGGACACTTATAATAGCGGTTAAACCTTAACCGCTATCTAATATACACTTTAGATAGCGGTTAAAGGGCAACCACTATTATATCCTCCAATTATGATCGATCATTTCAATTTATGATCGATCAGTATGGTATTTCGCTCGAGCGAGAGTAGTCTCGCTCGAGCGAAATGCATCCCGAGACTGAATCTTAAAATATTTTTTTGAATATTATGTTTTTTAATTTGATATTAGAGAAAACCTTTCATAATTCAAAATGTTAAATACTTTTAAATATTAAAATTAACTTTATCACAAATTAGGAAAACAAAATTTATCCAAAAGAGTTCAAAAATGTATAAGAGTATTCTCAATTTTTAGTTTAATTATATTGTTCATTCTCAAAGTAGAAAATTATATTGTAATTATTTTAATTTACATTTTGTGATCTTCTTAAAATTAGCATCAATAACATTAGACTTTGCATTTGATTCATACCTAACTAATTACAGATTAAAAGGAAAGTGGTATAACCATGCATTTTACTTTTCTATTTACCTTATTCTTTTAATTATTTTATATAATAATAATCAAAATATTCACATTCATATGGGCATTTTCGAAAATAATATTATTGTATCATTGTTAAAATTAGCATAAATAACATTAGACTTGACCTTCTTAATTATATTGTTCATTCTCAAAGTAGAAAGTTATATTATAATTATCTTCAATTTATTAAAAGTGTAATTAAATCTCTATTTTCTTTTTTTTTTTGTTTCAAACTTCTCAATTCTAAATTTTTGTAACTTCTATCATTATATTATCATCCTCATCTCCCCATGTTCTACTTTATCTTTACAATAGTTAATATTCTTAAATAATCTATATTTTAATTATAATTTTTTAATATATATTTGAGAAATTAATCAATTCTAAGCTATTATTTGAAAAACTAATCAATTCTAATCAATAATTTACAAAACTAATCGATTATAATTAATTCTTTGAAAAAATTAGCAAATATGATTGATCATCTTGAAATTCGATCGATCAGAATCAAATTTCGCTCGAGCGAGATAGAGTCGCTCAAGCGAAACACAACCCGAGACTGAATATGGTTGTATAAATGACACTTATAATAGCAGTTAAACCTTAACCGCTATCTAATATACACTTTAGATAGCGGTTAAAGGGCAACCGCTATTATATCCTCCAATTATGATCGATCATTTCAATTTATGATCGATCAGTATGGTATTTCGCTCGAGCGAGAGTAGTCTCGCTCGAGCGAAATGCACCCGAGACTGAATCTTAAAATATTTTTTTGAATATTATGTTTTTTAATTTGATATTAGAGAAAACCTTTCATAATTCAAAATGTTAAATACTTTTAAATATTAAAATTAACTTTATCACAAATTAGGAAAACAAAATTTATCCAAAAGAGTTAAAAAATGTATAAGAGTATTCTCAATTTTTAGTTTAATTATATTGTTCATTCTCAAAGTAGAAAATTATATTGTAATTATTTTAATTTACATTTTGTGATCTTCTTAAAATTAGCATCAATAACATTAGACTTTACATTTGATTCATACCTAACTAATTACAGATTAAAAGGAAAGTGGTATAACCATGCATTTTACTTTTCTATTTACCTTATTCTTTTAATTATTTTATATAATAATAATCAAAATATTCACATTCATATGGGCATTTTCGAAAATAATATTATTGTATCATTGTTAAAATTAGCATAAATAACATTACACTTGATCTTCTTAATTATATTGTTCATTCTCAAAGTAGAAAATTATATTATAATTATTTTAATTTATTAAAAGTGAATTTAAATTTTTAATACTAAAATTAAAAGATTAAATAATAATGACTCTAATTCTTTAAATTGAGTATTTAGAAACTAAAATTATAGTTTCTCTGTTTTAAATAATTAAAATAAATAGTTACAAATAAATCAGATATAATCATGGATTATTTTCTCATTAGCTGACCGATTTTATTTCGGTCGCTATTTCAATTTGTAATTCGGTCGCTAAATCGATCGCTAACTGATTTTATTATTTATGTATGAAATAGCCATCGATTTAGCGATCGAAAGTTTGCGACGCACATACATTGGTCGCTATTTCGGTCGTTAATTGCGACCGAATTAAAGTGGTCGCTAAATCGGTCGCTAATTGCGACGAATTAAAGTGGTCGCTAAATCGGTCTCTAAATGCAACTAAAATTAAATCGGTCGCTAAATCGGTCTCTAATAGCGACCGAAAAAATTCGATCGCTAATTTCGGTGGCTAAATGTGTTTTTTCTTGTAGTGATTATCTTATACTTTAGATGCTTTATCTATTTTTAGTTTTATTATTTGTTGTTTTGTTTGGTTTAATAATGAGTTTTATGGGTCTATTGTTACTTTAATTATTATCTTATTAGTATTTTATATTTATTTTGTTAAAATTTATTAATGATATTATTATTTGTTAGGTTTATGAGAAATTCAGAGTTTGACATTGATTGAAGCGGAAATAGATATGGTTGGATTATCAACTGGTCGCGTTACCCGATAGAAAACACAATGTAGATACTCTTTATCAGAAGTAGTTGTATGATTCTTAAAATAGGACCAATCATCAAATCAATGATCATATGAGTTTAGGGATTAAATGTTCAACCAGAGTTCAATCGAGAATTAAATTAAAGTTGAATCGGATTTAATAAAATTATATATTTTAATAATATAATAATATATTGAACTTAAAATAAATTCATCATAGTATAATAAAAATGATTTGTTGAATACATAAATAAAAAGAACATATCATCAAACAAATCGAGTACAAAACAATTAAAAAAAATTTTGTCGCTACACCTAACTTAAAAATAATTAAGGTTAAAAATAATTAAGGAAAAAAATTGTACCATATCTTCCATTTCATCTAATTTTAAATTTTATACATTTTATTTTATTTCAAAATATAATTATGGAACTCAACGATAACTCACTACACTTAGCTCACTGCTCACTTGTTAATATCAATTTAATTATTAATATCCAGTTTTAGAAACCATCACAATTTTAGAAAATTCTAATTTTAAGAAACCTTTATTTTAAATTTAGTTTCATGCTTTACAAATCTTTTCAAAATAAATATTTTTTTATTGTGTGACATTTCTGTAATTATTTTATCAAATTAATTTTTAAAATAAAAAGATTATTATTCTTACTTATTGTTATGTTTTCATGAATAATTATAGGACAGCAAGATGATGTCTAAAGGAAAAAGAACCAACATTTTTTTCTCTTCTCGTTTATTTGTCTTTTGGTTAAACTAAAGAACGAAAAAAAAATACAGGACAAACAAGGTTGTTTAGCCCTTTCTTAAAGAAAAAAGGGTGACCCTTAGTCCAATTTATCCCATTTTTTACCCATTCATTCTTAGTCCAATTGTTTGAAGCTTTAAAGTGTCCTGTCCAGTTTTGATATCACGAGTGATTGGATTCAAACGCTGCTAACATTAATACACGTATGTTTTCTTTAAAACTTAAAACAAAACAAAAAATTCAAGTTTAAATTTGTGCTTGTTAAATTTTTTAATATAATTTAAATTGTTTAATCCTAAAGTTTTCTAGACATATATCCTCTCATTCTTATTTATTTCCCATTGAGATTTATTGGAAATTTTCTTTTATTGGTTACAATTAATTTTTGTTATATGAACACAATTCATTACCAGTGGTGTGTCAACCACTCCTACGTCATAATAATTTGTATAAATATCTGTGTTATCTACATCAACACTGGTCTCATTCTGGTGGAAAGGTGAAGCAAGAAGCACCACCATGGAAGCCTGGTTCATCATCCTCGTCTCTGCGTGTATGTGTGTCGTCTTAAGAGCCATATTCTCGCTGCGCACCAAAACCATCAGCATCCCTCCGGGCCCTCTTCACATCCCAATCATCACAAGTATCATATGTGTCCGAAAATCCTTCGACCAACTCGAGTCACTTCTCCGAACCCTCCACGCCAAGTTCGGCCCCATCGTCACCCTCCGCATCGGATCTAACAGCTCCATATTCATTGCTGACCGCACCCTCGCCCACCAAGCCCTCTTCCAAAACGGCTCCCTCTTCTCCGACCGCCCCAAGGCCCGTGCAGTCTCCAAAATCGTCAACAACAACCAACACACCATCACCACCGCCTCCTACGGCCAAACCTGGCGCACTCTCCGCCGCAACCTCACCTCCGAGATGCTCCATCACTCCAGAGTTAAGTCCTTCTCCGGGATCCGCAAATGGGTCCTCCACACCCTCCTTACTCGTCTTAAATCCGACTCCCAGTCCAACGATTCCGTCAGAGTCGTCGACCACTTCCATCACGCCATGTTCTGCTTGCTCATCTTCATGTGTTTTGGGGAGCGACTCGATGATGGCAAAGTCAGAGATATCGAGGGCGTGCATCGTCAGTTACTTCTAGGTTCCACCAGTTTCAACATCCTTGATTTCTGGCACAAAGTTACGCGCGTTTTGATCCGGGGAGACGTTGGCAGGAGTTACTGAGGTTTCGCAAGGAGCTAGAGGATGTGCTGGGTCCACTTATAAGAGCCAGAAAACAAAAGCGAAAGCAAGCTAAGGAAGAAGGTGTTGTTTCGTATGTGGATACTTTGTTGGATTTGCAATTGCCAAAGGAGAAACGCAACCTCGACGAAGGGGAGATCGTGACGCTATGTAATGAGTTTTTGACTGGGGGTACGGACACGACTTCCACGATGTTGCAGTGGATCATGGCGAATCTGGTGAAGTACCCACACGTGCAAGAGAGGTTGGTGGATGAGACAAGGGAGGTGTTGGGTGAGAGAGTAGAGCGAGAGGTGAAAGAAGAAGACTTGGACAAACTCCCTTGTCTGAAGGCTGTGATTTTGGAGGGTTTGAGGCGTCACCCACCTGGCCACTTGGTGTTGCCACATGCAGTAACTGAGGACGTGGTTTTCAATGATTACTTGGTCCCAAAGAAAGGGACTGTAAATTTCATGGTGGCAGAAATGGGGTGGGACCCTAAGGTATGGGAAGATCCAATGGCGTTTAAGCCAGAGAGGTTTATGAATGATGAGGGCTTTGATATTACTGGAAGTAAGGAGATCAAGAGGATGCCCTTTGGAGCGGGAAGGAGGATTTGCCCTGTCTATAATTTGGCCTTGCTTCATTTGGGGTACTTTGTGGCTAATTTAGTTTGGAATTTAGAGTGGAAGGTTCCAGAGGGAGGGAAAGTGGATTTGTCAGAGAAACAAGAATTCACTGTGGTAATGAAAAACGCGTTGTAGGTTCATCTTTCTCCTAGGATCTAGACTCTAAACTCACCGCAATGTATAATTATAATAATTTTGTCTTCCAATCATGGTTTGGAAATAATTTCATGGTATATTATAGATATAAATGTTTTGGTGGTTATTGATTTTTGACGTGTCTATTGGGTTTTACATAAACCACCTAATAATATTCTCTACTGTGTGAATGCTTATGTATGTATCACACCAGGGGAGGAAGATTATGCATAGCATTGCCTGAGATTTATGTTGTGTGTTTGCATTGTTATAAGTTGAATTTATGTAAGATTTTGACTGTGCATTTGTCACTTTGCTTCACCTGTAGGAAGGTATATAGATCATAAAGTATACCAATAAATATGCTATACAGTTAGCCAAAATGGAATGAAAAAGTTTTGAAACAGAAATTTTGTTAGTCACCATCAAAACCAACTTAACAATCAATTCTTGCATGCACTTTGACATAAATGATTTCTCTTATAACATCAATCCTATACCATGTTTCTACAAATTTTATTAATGCATAATTTTTACAAGTATTCATATTTTTATAACTTTTTATTTATATTTTATTTATACTTCAAAAATAATTTTAGTATCATAATTAAATATTAATTTAATACAAGATTTTAATTTGAAATAATGATTAATTTATAAAAGAATATTTTTTTTATAAAAATTAAATTCTTCCTAAATTTTTACAGAACTAGTTTCTTTTATAAAATGATATAAAATCAAAATTAAATTACTTTTTAAAATTTATTTTTAAAATAAATATTGTATACCATTATTTACAAAAATAACTTTGTTAAAATTTTAGAAACTCTTGTTATCATATAAATAAATTCCAATTCAATTGATCATAAGATAACAAGTTAAAAACTCAGTACTAGATATGCTTTTAATTATATAATAGGTCTATCCAACAAAAATATTGTCAAACATACAATATTTTTTAGTAATATAAACATTTTTTTATCCATATATTAACGGTTATCGAAATGTCAAATTATATATACACGGAAACTATGAGTTGTTTGATTATATATTAAGAAAACATTAATGATTATACTAATATAATAATATCTATTATAGCTTGTCAAAAAAATATTATTTACTGTAAATTGTCTAAGCATCATTTTCAAAAATAATTTTAATTTATAAAAAAGAGTCCATTATTGATAAATTCAACCAAAAAAAAAATACAAATTACGTAAATGCAAAAGCATGGCTGTATTATTCAATTATATGTACGATAAGACGTACATGTGCATGGTTTTTTATTCGTAGTATAAAACGTTGGTACTGTTAAACAAACCTCATCTTGGTTTCTAGAATGAAGCTAGGTGTGGCTAGGTGGCACGGAGCACTTTTGACACATCATCCTATATCTCAACAAATCTTTCATTCTTCAAGATTTTATGAGTTTTTATCTGTTTTGCTTTTGTTTTGTGTTTTCCATTGCTATAAGTGACACTCTTTTTCAATATGATATTAGAGCTCTGGTTGTTACATTCCTATGGAGGTTGATCCCTCTCAAAACCCCACATCACCATACTATCTTCATCCAATTGAAAATTCATCTCTCGTGCTTGTCTCAACTGTGTTAGATGGACCAAATTATCACCAATGATCATGCTCCTTCCGTGTGAGTCTTGTCTCCAAGAACAAGTTTGGGTTCATCAATGACAGTATTTCACCTCCCAATAAGACTGACTCTCTATATCCTGCTTGGGAAAGAGCCAACATGATGGTTGTGTCGTGGCTTATACGATCTCTCTCAACTTCCACAGCAAGAAGTGTCATGTGGAGAGACACGACTTCAGATATCTGGTCTGATCTTGAGGAAAGATTCTCTCAAGGAGACATGTTCCGTATAGTTGATCTTCAAGACACCATATCAGCTCTCAAACAAGGAGAGCTTACTGTAACCAACTATTTCACTGAGCTGAAAATACTGTGGGATGAACTTGAAATTTTTCGTCCCTTACCTGTTTGTCGTTGTGTTACTAAATGTTCTTGCAGTGTCTTGGTGAACATCAAGAAATACAGGAGTCAAGACCAGGTGATAAAGTTCCTAAAAGGGCTCAATGGCAACTACTCCATAGTGAAGTCTCAAATCATGTTGATGGACCCTCTGCCACCAATTAATCGCGTCTTCTCTCTGGTTGCTCAACAAGAGAGACAAATGCTTGATGATGTAATGGAGCATCCTAAGATTATGGCAGTTGGAGGAAAGGAATACATCAAGACTAATTATGGTCGAGGAATCACTCCTTTTAAAGGGAATTCTGGATCTGTTGGGAGAGGAAACAATGGTAAAATATGTTCTCATTGTGGAAAGACGGGTCATACTATAGAAACATGCTATCGAAAGCACGAATTCCCACCTCACTTCAAGTTCACAAAGCAAGGGCAGCAAAACCAACAATATGCCAATACAGTTGTTCATGATGATAAGAAAGAACATGAACCATCCAAAGGTAGTCTGGGACTACATCAATCTGGATTTTCAAAAGAGCAATATGAAGGCTTGATAGCACTTCTACAACAATCACAAGTCACCAATTCCAGCCATGTCTCAAATCAGGTCTCTGCCAGCTCAAAATCCGTTAATGATGCTTCTTAAAATGGTAAAATTCATTCTAATCTTAATTCTTGGATTCTTGATAGTGGTGTTAGTGACCATATTTGTTTTTCTTTGAATTGTTTTGCTAGTTTTCATCAAATCCAACCCATTTATGTTACCTTACCAAATAAAAGCAAAGTGATAGCTAATCATTCAGGCAGTGTGTTTCTTGATCCAAATCATGTTATTCATGATGTGCTATACATTCCTTCTTTCAACTTTAACTTGATTTCTATTGCTAAGTTAACCACAAATCTTTCATGCACTCTAACCTTTGATTCTAAATAGTGCAAAATTCAGGACAAGAGTTTGTTGAAGACAATTGGTACAGCTGATATGCATGATGGTCTCTACATTCTAAGGGTGCCTTCTGTTCAAATTATGTCATATAATAAGTCTCCCCCTCATATAGTGACTACTATTAGTTTGTCTTCTGTTAATGATACAAATATATGACACTTTCATTTAGGTCATGCTTCAAATAGGTGCATTGAAGTAATAAGAAACAACTTTCCATATGTTAATCATGATAGGCTTTATGTTTGTGATACTTGTCACTTGGCCAAGCAAAGAAAACTTCCCTTTCCTACTAGTCATTCTCATTCAAATAAATGTTTTGATCTCATACATGATGATTTGTGGGGACCTTACTCCATTTCATCCCTCCATGGACAAAAATATTTTCTTACTGTTGTGGATAATCATTCTAGATATACTTGGGTTACTCTTTTGAAGCAAAAATCCGAAACAACTAAAATCATACAAAGTTTTATTTCATTGATCAAAACTCAATTTGACACAACTATAAAAGTAATCAGAACAGACAATGGGACAAAATTTTCTATGAAAGATTTTTATGCTTCTAAAGGTATAATCCATCAAACATCTTGTGTTTACACACCACAACAAAACAGTATTGTTGAAAGAAAGCATGAACATTTGTTGAATGTAGCAAGAGCTCTGATAATTCAGTCTAGACTTCCTACTGTGTATTGGTCTTATGTTGTTCAACATGCGGCTCACATCATTAATTTATTGCCTACACCTGTTCTTGATAACTTATCTCCACACAAAATTCTTTATAAAGAAGAACCTGATTTGAGTCACTTAAAGATCTTTGGTTCTCTATGTTATGCAAGCACTTTACCTATAAATAGAACAAAGTTTGATCCAAGAGCTGTGAGGTGTGCTTTTCTGGGATTTAAACCTGGAACCAAGGGTTATATCCTTTTAAATATTGAAATTAGAGAGTTGTTTATATCTAGGAATGTGGTTTTCCATGAACGCATATTTCCATATCATAAGAACAGTAATGACATAACTAACAGTAGTCTTGATTCACTTGATAATATCATTCCTTTCATTTTTGACTCAATCCCTCAAGCAGTCATAGATACTCATTTGACTGATACAGAAACAGAACCTTCAAATACAGCTGAACCACCAGAAGAAAATGAACCAATCCATACTACAACTACAGAACCACACCAAACCACAATTCTTACTCCTCAAGTTAGAAATAGAAGGTCCCCCTGGATATCTTAGAGATTATTATTGTAATGTCAACTTCATCTCATTCCTCTTCTGAAACTCTTCATCCTATTTCATCTGTTTTGTCTTATAGTAATTTGTCACCTACTTATGCTTCTTATGTTTTTTCTTTGTCCTCTAATATTGAGTCAACAAGTTACAACCAAGCTATCACCCATGAATGTTGGAGGAATGTTATCCAAGCTGAATTATTGGCTCTCAAGGAAAACCAGACATGGACAGTCACAGATTTTCCAGAAGGGAAGAATCCCATAGGATGCAAGTGGGTTTTCAAAATTAAGTACAGGGCAGATGGAACCATTGAAAGGCACAAAGCCAGATTGGTTGCAAAGGGATATGCACAAGTTGAGGGACTTGATTATCTTGACACATTCTCACCCGTGATCAAGGTAACCACTGTGAGATTGATTTTATCCATTGCTTCAGTACTGAACTGGGAATTACAATAACTAGACATCAACAATGCCTTATTACATGGAGATCTAAAAGGAGAAGTATACATGACAGCTCCCTTGGGCCTTGATTCTATTTTGCCAGGTCAAGTATGTAAGCTTCAAAAAGCCTTATATGGTCTCAAGCAAGCAAGTAAAGAATGGTTCTCTAAACTCTCTTCTTTCCTCCTTATTGCTGGATACATTCAATCTGTGCATGATTATTCATTGTTCATAAAGTCTAGAAACAATTCTTTCACAACACTCCTTGTGTATGTAGATGATATCATCTTAGCTGGGAATGATCACAAAGAAATTTCAAGAATCAAACATGCTCTTGATGTTTCTTTTCGCATAAAAGACTTGGGAAACTTAAAGGTATTTTCTTGGCTTTGAAGTAGCAAGAAATCAACAAGGAATATTTATTAATAAAAGAAAGTATGCATTGGAATTGTTGGCTGAAGCTGGATGCTTAGGTTGCAAATTTGTTTCCACTCCTATGGATAATGCAAAACGTCTTGCCCTTTATACAGGAGTTGTCCTATCTGATGTCACTGCTTACAGGTGTCTTATAGGTAGATTAATGTATCTAACGAACACACGACCTGATATTACTTTCTCAGTACATAATTTGGCTCAATTTCTTTCTAAGCCTACAGATATGCATTATGCAGCAGCCTTACTTCGTTACATCAAAGGATCCCCTGGACTTGGATTATTTTTCCTAGTTGACTCTACTATCCAACTTAAGGCCTATAGCGACAGTGATTGGGCCACCTATCCTGAAACAAGGATGTCCATTACTGGTTATAGTGTCTACATTGGTTCTTCCCTTGTTTCATGGAAATCCAAGAAATAAAACATTGTTTCTAGGAGCTCTTGTGAGGCTGAATGTCGAGTCATGACTTCAGTGACTTGTGAAATACAATGGTTGAGCTATTTGTTGAAAGATTTGAAAGTTCCTTTTAGAGAACTAGCTCTTTTATATTGTGATAACCAGTTTGTCCTACACATTACTTCTAATCCCAAACACATTGAGCTTGATTGTCATATTGTAAGGGAGAAAGCTCAACAAGGGTTATTAAAATTGCTTCCTGTTTCTTCTTCATGCCAATTAGCTGACATATATACCAAGGCAATGGGTCCCAATAAATTTCGTGATCTGATTTCCAAGTTGGGTATTATTGATATATACTTCCCAGCTTGTGGGGGAATATCAAACAAACCTCATTTTGGTTTCTAGAATGCAGCTAGGCGTGCCTAGGTGGCATGCAACACTTTTGACACATCATCCTATATCTCCATAAACTTTTCATTTTTGAAGATTTAATGAGTTTTTATCTGTTTTACTTTTGGTTTTGTCTTTTCTGTTGCTGTACGTGACACTCTTTTCTAGAGGGTTCCACTCTTGTGTATTAATATCTCACCTTGTAATAAGTTTTAAAGTGTGCAAAAATATTTATTTTTCTTTTTGATTCGTTTTCGAATAGGCACCTTTAAATCTAGTTAATAAAAGGTTGAATATAATGAAAAATAAGTATATTTAATTATTTTTAAAGTAGGTTGATAATATATTTTTGACAATATTCTAATTATAATATTAAATATATGTAATTAGTATGTTTTACTTGTTCGAATATTATGAAAAATATTTTTTATTTTATTTAAAAATGAGACTATTTAATTAAAAAAATTCACCTAATTCAATATATTTTTACATGTAACGTTATAGTTGAAATATAAATATATTTTATACTTACGGTAGACTAACTTTCTACTCATAATAAATAACATAGCTATTCTTTTCTATAATTTCAATATAATAATTTTCTAAATAAATATATAAATTATGTAACAATTATCATAATTACTATTATTAATTTTAAATTTTAAATTTGAAGTAAAATTTAAATATTAGAAGAATAATATTCAAAATTTGAAGTAAAATTTAAATATTAGAAGAATAATATTTATGTATGTTTATAATATTTTATGATAATTCTTGATTGTAAACCATGGTAAATATATCATAAATTGTAGAATTAATTCTTATTTAATTAAGATTATAATTATTTATTTTAATTTTCATCGATAGAGTTATCCAAAACTAATTGATTAAGATAGTATTTATGATAAAAAGAAACTAAAAATATTAATAATAACTATTTATATCATAAAATAAATTAAATTATGTATAATTTTACCATAAATTAGCTTACTAAAAAAATTTCATAATTTTTTTTTGTTAAAACAATATTTAGAATTAACTCAAATTTCACTTTCATACAAGGATATTTATTTATTTAAATAATAACATGGCTAGATAGAAAATATATATGTTATAGGTTTTCACAATGAAAGTATATATGTGCATATTGTTTTGGTGTTTTTTTTTTTGACGTTTTTATTTTAATGATTGTGGTATATATGAGTTGCATTGTTAAATATTAGGATGAGAAAATGATGAAAACTTAGTAAATCACGCATCTCAACTCTAATTTTGCTCAAAACAAGACCTATGTTACTTAAATTCAGGTAAGGTAATAAAAGAGGTAGTCTAAAAAGTAATCAGTTTGCTCAAACAAGATTACTTTCTTAAATGAGAATGGATATAATTGTTGCCAAATTTCACTCGGACAAGAACTCTCTCTTAAGCAGACTTTTTGTTCAAGCTAGTAATTTTTGCTCAAGCAAAATTATTTAGAAGTTTGGTGTATTTTTTGTTTAGAAGTTCCAAACTTCAAATGATATACTTCAAATATACAAATTGAAATCCTAAAAATAAATATCTAATGAAACATGGCAAAAAGGATATCTACATATAAAATTATGGTCTAAATAATAAACAAAGGTCAACTCATAACATATCATATATGATAAATGTATTATCTGGCTAAATTCAAACTTTATAATTTCTTGAAAATTGTTTGCAAATTAAGTTAAGTGATCTCTAGTTTCTCATTTATTATAATGGTATATCTATCTTTAATTTATATATATATATATATATATATATATATATATATATATATATATATATATATATATATATATATATATATATATAAAACGGAGGTAAAAAATTTTACAATTTATATATCATTTTAAACTAAAACATGTAAAGACGTTTTAGTACATTAACTATATTCTATATATAATAAATTCAGTTTTACATTAATAAATCACATAAGATCAAATAATGAAAATAAATAAATTGTTTAAAAAAAATATTATCTTTGAGTATAAGACGAAAATTGAATACTTATAAAAAGAAATTGAAGTAATGATATGTTTACCTTTTTGTCAGCAAAATATTTATATTATTATATATAATTATAGATTTTAAATATGTGGACTTTACAAGTCTAATTTGGTGTACTTTAATTTAAATTTTATCTTAAAACATTAAAAAAAGAAATTCTAATCTTGTAGATTTTTTTTTTTTATAACTTTTACAGTAAAGGTCCATCATCTTCAACTGTTTTGGCTATAAATGGAATTGTTTCTGCCATGCAATCACTTATGCAAAGGCACTAAATCAATTTTATTGTTGACTAGTGAAAAAGAAAACACTTACCTATAAACAATTTTCATGACATATCAAACGGAATTTTTAATGAAAAATGACTAAAAATAAATATAAATATTTTATTATGAATTCTAAAGATAACTTACTTGAAAAAATAAAACAAATTTAAGAAAGAAGAAATAAGAAAGAATATTTTAGTATTTTCCATTGGGAACGAGAGAAATTGAGAATTGAGTTCAGACTTTTTATTTTTTAAATAAATTTAAATTTTTAAAAAAGATTGTATAAATATTTTATAAAATATTAATTTATTACTATACAAAATTTTAAATTAAAAAAAAAAACAATTGTAATAGTTAAGATTTCTTGACATAATTGTAAAATTTGAAGCAATTTATTAAAATTGATAATTGTAGTGAAATAAGTTTCTTTGCTATTACAATTAGTTCTTAAGATAATTTTTTTACAATTATTAATGTTATACATGAACCTTCATGGTGTTTAATCAATAGTATATCTTTAGTTCTTAGAGATAGTTGACAATCATTAGTGATAAACCAGAACTTCTATAACTTTAGTTAAGAGTTGAAAATCAAACTAATTTAAAAATAAAATTGAAAATAGATAAAAAAAATAAAATTATTAAAATTATTTTTTTATTAAAAATTTGTAAATAGATAGATTTGATTTGATTTTTTATTTAAAGGTCAAAAATCAAATTAAACTAAACTGAACAGATATTATAATATATGTTCTTGAAATCAAAATATAAGATAACTTTTTTTATAAGTGAATAAACTAATTTCTTATAATTTAAGACATATGTATTGTTAATTTTTTTAAAATAGAAAATATAAATATTATAATTAATTATACATGATATTTTTATAATATATTTTTTTATTAAATAATTATTTTTTTAAAATAAAAAAACTACAAAAATCATTCAAATTGAAAGTTTAGTATACTTTTTTAAATAAAAACTAAACTACATTTAAATTTTATTTTTAATTTAGATAATATTTTAATGCAAAATCAAACTTACCTGCACTTCAAATTACCATAACTTTAGCAAATTATTATTGTTAAACTTTTGTATTGTACCATTACAAATGATATTTAGTAGGCTTGTACAATTATTAACGTTATTGTTGACATAGAAAAAGATAAAATAAAATCAAAATTTTATATTAGTTTTATATTTTTTTTTCAAAAAAAATTCAACTCCAACATGAGATATAATAATTAACTCAAATATGAGATATAATTGTTCATAAAAGTATTATTAAATAGTTTATTATTATATTTTATTGGTTCCAAAAACAACTAAATATTATAACAACATAGGTATTCAAAGAAAATAACTCATATACCAACTCACCTCGAGATATATGAAAATTATCTTAAAATATTCACTAACAATTAAGAATAAAATATTTCATATATCTTGTATTGGAACTAATTATGAAATATAAGAGAAATGAATTTTGTTCATAACTGTGTCGTGTATTTCATCACTTGGTTACATTATCAATGTAGTTTATATACATGAGAATACATGGAAAACGTTATGTTAAAAAACAGAAAACTCATTAATTAACTTGACTTATTAAATGTATTACAAACACTAATACTCCCCTTAAAGTTACTTGAGAGATACAACTATAACTCTCTTCTTCAAATCTTCAAACATGTTATTCTTCAATGCTTTTGTGAAAACATTAACCAACTGCATCTCAGTTTTGTAGTAAACCACTTCAATTCTTCCTTTATTCACCAAATCTCCAAGGAAGTGATATTTTACTTCTATATGTTTGCTCCCGCCATGACTCACTAGATTTCTTGATATGTTTATGATAGAAACATTATCTATCTTTAACTGCATTGGTGTCTTCACAGGGATCTTTAGCTCTCTCAGCAATTCCAAACTCCCTAACATGTTGCATAACTCTCAACTATATACTTTGCTTCACAACTGGATAGAGCTACTACCAGTTGTTTCCACCAAGAAACAAGAACATTATTTAGTAGGAACAAATATCTAGAGTTGCTCTTTCTCTCCACTAGATCACCACAATAATCGGAATCAGCAAATTCAGTCAACTCTAACTCTGATTTTTGCTTCCCAATAAAAAACAACACTCCATAATCTATTGTGTCTTAAATATATCTCAACAATCTCTTGACAACTTACATATGAGACTTCTTCAGATTACCTATGAATCTGCTCACTAGTCCTACACTGAAAATATGGCCTGCTGTTACAAAGATATCGTAGAGAGCCAATGATTTGCTTGAAAATTGTCTCGTCTCCAGCCTCTCCAGATTCATCATTTGTTAATTTCAAATTAACCTCAATAGGACTCATTGCTGCATTGCATGAAACCATGTTGAATCTCCTCAACAATTCTCTAACATATTTCTTCTAATGCATTACCAACCCTGCAGTAGTGTAAGTGAACTCCATGCCTAGGAAATAACTCGATTTTTCTAGATCTATCATCTCAAATTCAGTTTCCATTGTCTTCTTGAAGTCTTCAATGTCTCTTAGATTTGATCCAGTCACAAGTAGATTATCAACATATAGACAAATTATTAGCAGGTCTTCTCTAGTGTCTTTCTTTCCATACACACCATGTTCAACAATACACTTTGTAAACTTGAGATTGAGTAAGAAGGAATCAATCTTCTTATTCCAAGCTCATGGAGTTTACCTCAACCCGTATAAAGCTTTCCTCAATCTACAAACTTGATGTTTTTTTCCTTTCATAACAAATTCAGGAGGTTGTTGGACATACACCTCCTCCTTTAAAGGTCCATGTAAAAAAATTGATTTCATATCAAGATGAAACAGTGGCCAATTCCTTGCACAAACCATAGTTATAACCAACCAAATGGTTTTTATCTGAGCCACTAATACAAAGACTTCAGAAAAATCTAGTCCTTGTCGCTGAAGAAAGCCTTTTGCCACAAGCCTTGCTTTGTGTTTAGAGATTGAACCATCAGGATTCAATTTCTGCTTAAAAACCCACTTCACTCCAATGTAATGCTTCCCAATTGATAGATAAACTAGTTTCCAGGTTTCATTCTTCTCAATGGATCTGAGTTCCTCATGCATTGCATTTCTCCAAACTGGCTGCTTTAAGGCTTCACTCTCATCAATAGTTTATGCTCCTATCATTAGTTCCATGTGAACCAAATCTTCCTCATCATTAACTTTTCCATCAAAGTGCATCTCAAAATCAGAGAATCTATGTGGCATTACTCTCTCCATTTGTGGCCTTTGAGACACAGAATTTTGTGGTGCAACATCACTTCCAACAACTTCCTCTAGTTTTTTCAATATATTGCTATCAACAACACCATTTGTCACATTTTTCTTTATATTGGTTTGCATTTGTTTCCAATCTCAACTCTCATGTTCTAACACCATAACATCTCTATTTCTTACTACCTTTTCTTTGACTGGATCAAAGAGCTTATAAGCTCTAGTAGGATGATAGCCAATGAACACCATTGCTTTACTTTTATCTTGGAGTTTGGTTCTCCTCTAATCAGGTATATGATTAAAAGCTAGTGACCCAAAAATCATGACGTGATCAATTATTGGCTTCACTCCAAACCAAACTTCTAATGGCATCTTCCACTCTAGCTTCTTTGTAGGTGATACAGGAAAATTAGTTAGCTAGTTGTAATTAGCATTAGTTAGCTGCGGAGTTTGCAAAACTGTTAGTAGTTAGTTAACTTTTTGTTTTTTTAGGAAGTTGATGAAGGAAGTTATAACTATCTTCTTTATATAGGAATTAATTGATATTCATATTCATTCATGACCATTGTATCAAATTCCTAAGAATTCTTCTGTATATCTTCGTTCCAATATCAATGAAAATTCGGATGTCATTGTCTCATTAATGTCCCTATCACTCGAGTTCTTTAAAGTTCTTCCTCTTCCTAGAAATTCTACATCAATTGGTATCAAAGCTGCACCTGGACACCTAGGAGTGCCATAAGTTCCTACCAAAATTTACTAATAAAGATTGGATCTCTATGACATGTAAAGCTGATAGGGAAGCCATGAAGCTTAAAGATATTATCCAAGAATGATTGAGTCACCTCTGCAGCTGTATAAGGATGAGAAAGACCTATAAAGTGAGCTGCTTTACTCAGTCTATCCACTATCACATATATCACCTGCTTTCCAAATGACAGAGGCAAACCATCTATGAAGTCCATAGTAATATGTTGTCATACATGGCCAGGGATAGGTAAAGGTTAAAGGAGGAGGCCAGGGTAAGTGGAAGTATCATGTTTATATTGTTGACAAATAGTACAAGCTTGAACAAAAACCTTCACATCATTAGTAAGTCCTTTCCAATACACAACTGCTTTAACCCTTTTTATCGTTGCATCTCTTCAGAATGGCCACCAACAACAGAGCTATGTAACCATTGTAGGATATCAGACCTCAGCTGCAAATCCTTCCCTATTACCAATTTACCTTTTCTTCTGAGTTCACCCCTCTGCCAAAGACAATGCTGATGTCTAGCAGCATTGGATTCCAGCTCTTGAATCAATTTGACAATTGCAGGATCAGTAGACCAAGACTTTATAATCCTAGCCAATAATTTTGAAGTCAGTTGCATTGTCACTACAACATTACAAGAGATCTCTTCCCTCCTAAAAAGAGCGTTAACAACAACATTTTCCTTTCCTTACCGATATTCTATGTCAAAATCAAATTCCATCAACTTGACTAACCATTTGTGCTGAAAAGAAGTAGTCCATCTCTGATCTAGTATAAACTTCAAGCTCCTATGATTAGTTTGTATAGTGAACTACTTGGGCAGGAAGTAATGTCTCCATTTCTGGACAGAAAACACCACAACAAGGAGTTCCTTTTTATATGTAGAGAAAGATTGTTGTTGTCTGTTCAAGGATCTACTTATGGATGCTAGAGGGTGATGTTCCTACATGAGTACAACTCCTAATCCAGAACCACTTGCATCAACCTCCACCATAAATATCTTGTTAAAGTCAGGCAAAGCAAGAACTGAAGCCTTAACCAAGTTGTTCTTAAGCTTCTGAAAAGCATCAGTAGCCTGTTGAGACCAAGAGAAACTGCCTTTTTTTTAAACATATCAGTGAGTGGTCTGACAATAATCCCATAATGCCTAACAATCTTCTGTAGTAACCAAACAAACCAAGAAACCCTCTCAGCTGCTTCAAAGTTTGAGGCAAGGGCCATTACTGCACTGCTTGGATTTTAGCCGGATCTGTAGCTACACCTTCCTTAGATATCAAATGTCTTAGATACTCCACTCTACGTACACCAAAGTAACATTTAGATTTCCTAGCAAACAAAGACTCTTTCTCAAGGTTAATAACACTTGTTCAAGATGTTGTAAATGATCTTCCAAACACTTGCTGTATACCAAAATATCATAAAAAACACAAGTAATAATCTTCGTAATAAGTCCTTAAACACTTCATGCATCAATCCTTGAAAAGTTGTAAGGGCATTAGTGAGCCAAAATGACATCACTAGGTATTCAAAATTCCCCCATGAGTTTTGAATGTAGTCTTGTACACATCATGCTCATCCATCCTAACCTGGTTATAACCAGATCTTAGGTCAATCTTAGAGAAAATTGAGGAACCAAGCAGCTCATCTAAAAGATCATCCACCAATAGGATAGGAAATCTATTCGTTATGGTAGACTTGTTCAGCTCTCTATAATCAACACATAACCTCCATGATTCATCCTTCTTGCCTACCAAAACCACAAGACTTGCAAATGGACTGCTGCTTTACTGAATAATGCCTGAAGCCAAGTATTCTTTCACCAATTCATCAATAATGTCTTTTTGCTGCTTTGCATACTTGAGGTCTTTTGTTAACTGGATTAATGCCCCGAAGTAATGTAATCTTATGGTCATGACCCTGTCTTTTTGGAGGTAGACCCATAGGCTCTTTGAACAGGTCTTCAAATGTCAGTAACAAAGTATCTACAACAGACTCTAATGAAAGTTTAGCAATATGACTGGTAAGGGAATGCAACAAACTTTCCTCATTGTCACTAAGATGCAACATAGAAAAATTGGCTACTTCTTATGGTGTCTTCTGATTGTTTTCACGTAGTTCCTCTTAAGACATGTCGCCTGTCTTGGAAGAAAAATTGCATAGATAATTTGTTGAAATTTCAAGTAATATCACTAAGTGTCACCAGTCACTCAACTCCCAAAACTAAATCACAACAGCCCAGAGAAATCAACATAATATCACAGTTAAACTGAGTATTTTGTAATGACCAAACAAAATTCTTTACCATGTAATCAATCATCACCCGAGTTCCATCCGCAACAGACACATTAACAGGATCTATTTTCACGATCAACCTAATTTCTTAGCAACTTCCACATCTAAGAAATTATGTGTGCTACCACTATCAACTAAGACATGCTGATGTTTTTTCCCAAAATATCCTGTCACTCTCATGGTTCTGAAATTAGCTATACCAATCATAGCATTAACAGAAATTAAAGGATTACCTTCCTCTAACTTTTCTTCCTAACCTTCACTGGAGTCTCATCATCAGTCACCTTCATCACATGTATCTGAAGCTTTTTATGAGTCTGAGCATGTTCGAGAGAAAAGAGTTCATCACAGAAGTAGCATAAACCCTTTGCCCTTTTGTCACTCATATAAATAGGAGTAAGCCTATTGGTGGTTTATGTTTGAGGTCTAGGAGTGGGCAGCAAAGATTCAGAAATTTTGTCAGGTTTGGTTGCCGTAAAGGTTTCGGAAGAGGTTGTTTTGGAAGGTTTTGGGAAGGTCTTGGTAATAGTAGAATTGGTATTAGAATTTATACATTTGACTGGAAGTTGTGTACAACCCCTTCCAGTCCACCTTCCTTATTTGACTGGAAGTGCACAAGTGGAGCTAGTGGATAGAAGTTTGCAGAGAAAAGAAGAGATGTTGAAAGTGATCAAGTTCCACATGAGGAGGGCACAGGACAAGATGAAACAGCTAGCAGATAAGTATAGAACTGACAGGGAATTCAGCATTGGTGATCCTGTATATGTCAAGCTTCAATCTAACAGGCAAATTTCTATGAGCAATAGGGTCAATGCCAAGCTGGCTCCCAAATATTATGGCTCATTTCCTATTGGAGATCGAGTAGGATCAATTGCTTACAAGCTTAAATTGTCATCTCAGTCACAAATTCATAATGTGTTCCATGTTTCTCAGCTTAAGAAACATATTGGTCAAGCTGTAGTTTCTTCTAATTTATCTATTTTTGTGGAGTCAAGTGCAGTTGATAAAGAGCCTGAAGCCATCTTGGATCGTATGACAATTAAGACGAAGGAAATAACAGTCACTAAGGTTTTGGTTAAGTGGAAGCATCATCTTCCTGAAGATGCAACCTAGGATCAAGGATTATGCTAGGGAGGAGGAATTGATACAGGAAAATTAGTTAACCAGTTGTAATTAGCATTAGTTAGTTGCAGAGTTGGCAAAACTGTTAGTAGTTAGTTAACTTTCTATTTTTTGGGAAGTTGTTGAAGTTACAACTATCTTCTTTATATAAGAATTATTTGAGATTCATATTCATTCATGACCATTGTATCAAATTGTAGACAAACAAGTATCTAAATAAAGCACTCTGTATATTATCACTTGATGTGTTTGCAATGAGTGATGCATGGTCAATTTATAGGCCCTTTGGATATGGTCTCTCAACTACATGCATTTAATACAACTACTACCTTTCAACTACATACATTCAATACAACAACTACCTCTCAACTACTACCTCTATAACCACTACCTCTCAACTACATGCATTTAATGTTTACCTAACAAAATCCCCCCATAAACTTAAATGTTTTTCTTGTCCTTCATTCCAAGCATCTTCTTGTTGTTCTCGAACAGAGTGGTTGACATGGCTTCGTGAACATATCTGCAGCTTGTGTTCGGGTTCCGACGTGCTCTAACTCCACATTTCCTTCTTTCACTTGTTCTCTTATGAAATGAAACCGAACATCAATATGTTTGCTTCTCTCATGATTGACCGGATTCTTTGCCAATTCAATGGCCGACTTGTTATCAACTCGAATCACAGTCTCTCTTTCTTGCTTCAACTCCAGCTTGCTTAGAAGGTTTCTAAGAGAAACTGCATGACAGACACTCCAGGATGCTGCAACGTACTCGGCTTCACAAGTTGACAACGTTACAATGGGCTGCTTTTTGAAAGCCAGGTGAATGTCTGTGTTTCCCATGAAGAATACATATCCAGATGTGCTTTTCCAGGTCATCAACATCTCCACACCGAGTCACTATCCGAGTAGCCTACTAGTTGATAATCATCTCGTCCTAGTATACATTAGGCCAAGTGACACTGTTCCTCTCACATACCTTAGAATTCTCTTTAGTGCCTTCCAATGAGTATACCTTGGCTCCTCCATATATCGACTTGCTATTCCAACACTTAGCATTAAATGCAGTCCGGTATTTGTAAGATACCTAAGACTTCCAATCGGACTTCGGTATTTGCTCGCATCAACTCGGTCTCCATCTGCATACTTAGAAAGTTTTGTACCAGGTTCCATAGGGGTGGAAACCGGGTTGCAACTTGTCATCTTAAACTTCTTCAAGATCTCCTCGAGCATACCTTTCCTGCGACACAAAGATGCCATCCTTTCCCTGAACAACTTCTAAGCCAAGAAAATACTTCATAAGACCCAAGTCGGTCATCTCAAACTCCTTCTTCATCACTTCTTTAAACCCTTCAATTAGCTCGGCATTATTCCCCATGAAGATAAGATCATCAACATATAGGGCAACAAACATCACATCTTCTCCTTTCTTCTTTATGTATAGAGCATGTTCATAAGGACACTGCTCATATCCATTCCTTTTGAAGTAAGTGTCAATTCTTTCATTCCATGCTCGTGGAGCTTGTTTCAAGCCATAAAATGCCTTCTTCAATCTCAGCACTTTCTTCTCTTCTCCTCTTCGCATGTATCCGAGTGGTCGTTCAACATATACTTCCTCCTCCAAGATTCCATTCGAAATGCCGACTTCACGTCCATCTCGCAAGATTGTCCATCCGTGTTAAGCTCGCTAAGGAAATCGAGCAACCTAATTGTTTCCATTCTCGTCATCGGGGCGAATACTTCGTCATAGTCTATTCCTTCTTTCGCTTGTACCCCTTCACTACGAGTCGAGCTTTATATCGCTCAACTTCTCCTTCAGCATTTGTCTTCTTCTTGTACACCCACTTTACGCCGATAGGCCGCGCTCCTTTGGGCAAATCAGTCAGCTCCCATGTGTTGTTGCGTTCTATTGCCCCGATCTCCTCGTCCATTGCAGTTTTCCATCTTTTCTCCTGCACGGCCTCTTCAAAATTTAAGTCTTCTGAATCTGCCAAGAGACATACAACATGCACTTCGTCAGTGGAGTTGTATATATCTTGTAAACTTCGCGCTCTGGGCTGTAGAGGTTCATCTTCTTCATCAGAAGTCTCATGATCTCTCACAGTATGTGGTGTATCGACTTCCGAGCTTCTACTTCCTATGGACTCCTTCTCCGGGTTGTTCCAACTCCACTCGCTTTCTTCATCAATTTGAACATCTCGGCTCATGATGAACTTCTTAGTTATTGGGTTAAACAACCTGTACGCCTTGGTTTTTTCATCATACCCAATAAACACGTACTTTTTGCTTCTATCTTCGAGCTTGGTCCTCTGTTGAGCTGGAACATGACCATAAGCTATGCTACCGAACACTTTAAGGTGAGACACACTCGGTTTTCTTCCACTCCAGACTTCTTGTGGTGTCTTCTCGTTCAGCTTAGCATGTGGACATCTATTTTGCACATAGATGGCACATTGCACTACTTCTGCCCAGAACTCCTTTGGCACATTTTTGCTTCTCAACATTGTTCGAACCATATCAAGAATGGTTCGATTCTTCCTCTCGGCAACTCCGTTTTGTTGGGGTGAGTATGGTGCTGTCAGAAATCTCCTTATCCCTTGCTCCTCGCAATACTTCTTGAGTTCGGATGAAATGAACTCGCCTCCTCGATCAGACCTAACAGATTTGATAGGCATGTCAGTCTCTTTCTCAACCATTGCTTTAAATCTCTTGAACACCTCAAACACCTCGGATTTCTCCTTCAAAAAATATACCCAGGTTTTTCTTGAAAAATCATCTATAAAAGAAATGAAATACCTTTTCCCATCGAAGGACTCGAGGGTAACCTGGTCCACAAAGATCTGTGTGAATCAATCCGAGTTGTTCCTTTGCACGGTACTCGGCCGTCCTCGGAAATGAGGTTCTCGGATGCTTCCCGAGCACACACTCTTCACAAAATTTCTTTTCAAATTCCATAGACGGAGTCCTCGCACCATCTCTTTCTTTACCAACTTGGTCAGCCCAGCCAAAATGCAAGTGGCCAAACCGAAAGTGCCACATCATTGCTTCATCCTTCACGTCTAGTTTCAAGCACCTCTCTTGGACTATCTTCAACTCCATCTTGTACATTCTGTTCTTCTTCATTTCTACTCGGGCAATCAAACGATCCGACTTGTCCTTCGGGTATAGTACTCGGTCTTTCATCGAACCGAGTAGCCTTTCTCCATCAGTGACCCATGCTCGGTATGTTGCTTTTGAGATCGGGTACATAGTACACGTCTCGATTTCTCCAACTCGGCTATTCTTCCGTAGGTACCAGATTGTACCTCCGCCTTTTACCGCCACCTTTGATGCATCTCCAAATGACACGTGTCCGGCCTCAACTTTAGTGAGCTCCTTAAAAGGTTCTCGTCCCCGCACATGTGGTTACTTGCTCTCGTATCAAGATACCAAGCCGAGTTGTCGAACAGCTCGGACTTAGCTCGACATCCGAACTTCTCGACATCATCAATACTCCTTCTTCCTCGGTGTCCTCGGAGAGGAGGTTTGTCTCCTTCTTCCTCTCGAGATCGGCGGTCCTTCGCGAAATGCCCAACCTTCCCACAATTATAACATTTGATACCCGAATAGCAATCCTTAGCAAAATGACCGTACTTCCCACATTTGAAGCACTCAACTCCGAATTGCTTGATCGACCACCTCGGCCTCTACCGTCACGACCTCTACCTTGTCTTCGGCCACGCCAGCTTTGTTGATCGACCGGCTCCTTGCCTCTTTCATATTCTCCTCTGCCTCTACCACCTCGGCCTTGAGTGTTACGAGCATAAGGAACCTTCTTCTCCTTTAAGATTGCCTTTGCTTGGAGTGCTTGATCAAGGGACTCCTCTTTCTTCTTCCTTCTCCGCTGCTCATGCGCTTCAAGCGACCCAGGCAAGCTCTTCCACCGAGAGCACCGACAAGTCCTTGGACTCTTCTATTGCACAAACGATAT
This sequence comes from Sphenostylis stenocarpa, assembly GCA_963425845.1. Taxonomy (NCBI): domain Eukaryota; kingdom Viridiplantae; phylum Streptophyta; class Magnoliopsida; order Fabales; family Fabaceae; genus Sphenostylis; species Sphenostylis stenocarpa. Next base: position 65,990,608 of record OY731400.1, read on the forward strand.
TCTCAAAATCGTCGGTTAACGACCTTAAGATTTTCTCCACCACTCGGCAAGTGGGCGGCGTCTCTCCATTTCTTCCGAGTTGATTCACCACGGTCTCAACACGGGAGATGTACTCGCAGACCCCTTCGACCTCTTTCATCCTCATGCTTTCAAGCTCGCCTCTAAGAGTTTGAAGCCCGACTTGCTTCACGCGATTATCCCCTTTATATGCCTTCTCCGAGTATCCCACGCTTCTTTTGAAGATTTAGCATTTGCTATCTTCTCAAAGCCGGACTCATCAACAGACTCGGTACGGTATGTACAAAGCCGTTTTGTCCTTTACTCGTGTTGCTCTCAATGCGGCAAGGCTGAGCAATCGTCTCGCTCTTCAATATTCTCTGGTTCTTGGTGCCCATTTTCGACCACATCCCATACTTCTTGGGAACCAAGGAGAGCCTTCATTTGCAGGCTCCAGTTATCATAGCTTACGCCTTTTGATAACTTTGGTAGGGGCATGTTGTTAGCTAAGTTGGCCATCTCAAACAAACTCTCTAACTCTCAAACACTCTCTCTAACGCACTCAGACACTCAGACTCTCAAGCTCTGATGCCAATTTGTAGACAAACAAGTATCTAAATAAAGCACTCTGTATATTATCACTTGATATGTTTGCAATGAGTGATGCATGGTCAATTTATAGGCCCTTTGGATATGGTCTCTCAACTACATGCATTTAATACAACTACTACCTTTCAACTACATACATTCAATACAACAACTACCTCTCAACTACTACCTCTATAACCACTACCTCTCTACTACATGCATTTAATGTTTACCTAACACAAATTCCCTAAGAATTCTTCTCTGTATCTTCATTCCAATATCAATGAAAATTCGGATGTCATTCTATTTCATTGATGTCCCTATCACTCGACTTCTTCGAAGTTCTTCCTCTTCCTAGAAATTCTACATCAATAGGACATCTATTTAGGATATAAACAACTATTGATACTGCTTCACCCAAAATTTTTGTGCCAAGCCTTTTTCCTTTATTAAACTTCTAGTCATATTTAAAATTGTCCTATTTCTTGTCTCCGTAAGGCTATTATGCTGAGGTATATATGGTACAATGACTTCATGCACAATGTCTCTAGTCTCACAGTAATTCTCAAAGACATTAGAGGTGAATTCACCTCCTCCATATGTTCTTAGAGTCTTCAATTGTTTTCCACTCTCCCTCTCTACATATTCCTTGATTCTCAAGAAAGTCTCAAATGTTTCTCCCTTCAATCTGATTACATACAACCATATCATCCTACTAAACTCATCCATAAAGGTGATAAAATATATATTTTTAGCTAGTGAAGGAACCTCAAAAGGTCCATATATATATCAGAGTACACAAATTTTAAATAGTCTTTGGATCTCATGCTTAAATGTGCTTGGACTATTTTTCTGGTTTGATTTCTAGCCAAACAGACCTCACACACTCTTTGACAATGTAATATTGGGCATTTCAAAAGTCATATTCTTCATACCAAGTTGTTGTAGACTCTTGAAGTTTAAGTGGTCATATCTTAAGTGTCATAAAAAACTATCAACACTCTTCACAGCAGACAAACATTGTACATCAGTAACGTTCATGTTAACTTGGAACATTTTGTTCTTAGAGAACTTACTTCTCAAGATCAGATTTTTGTTGACATCAAACAATTCAATCTTGTCATAATTTCCCATAATTGTTGTAAATCCTTTCTGCACCAATTGGCCAATGCTCAGAAGAATGCACTTCGTTTTAGGAACAAACAATACATTAGAGATCACTGCCTGTGAACCATTCTTCCTCAAAATAACAACATCTCCAGCCCCTTTAACTTTGGTGAAATACTCAATGATTCTATCACTATCCTCCATCTATAGTAACTCATATTGCCTCCTAAGGGTTTGGAGCTTCACTTTCTTGATTTTCTCACCTCCTGCATGACTTTGAACCAAGATGTCTCAGGCTTCATTAGTAGTTGTTGCATTATGAATCTTCTCAAAATGAACATCATCAACACATTGATAAATGATAAGCAATGTCTTGTTATCATTCTTCTTGGCCACAACCTTCTGCGCATCTGTAGTACCGAAAGTAAGTACCTGATAACCACTTTCAACTATATCACTCACATCCAGGAACTTGAACAATACCCACATTTGTGTACTCCATAGATCCCAATTTTTCTCTATGAGAATTGGAAGATTCATAGAAGGAATGTGATTATCACCATCAATAATTCTTCACCCACTTTTACTTGATCAGTAAATAAAATCTTCGTCATAGATCATATTCTTGATACCGCACTGTATTGTTTCACACAACCAACTTATTCATTTCAACCACTCTATTTGTCCACCATAAATAGGCGTGATTTCTGAAACACTAGTCCTAAATTGTCTGAGCTCTGGATATCAATTTTATTGAAACTAACGTGAATGAAAGGTAAGGGACATAAATTTCGTTCATAATTGCACTGTGTATTTATCATTTATTGCATTATCAATGTAGTTTATATAGAATACACGGGAAATGTTATGTTAGAAAATAGAAAACTCACTAACTAACTTGACTTATTCAATATATTACAAACACTAACATCTTAGACAGTTATAATAATGCACTCTTATATAAACATGTTTAGTATCTTTTTTATTTCATTCATTTATATTCTACTTCACATTCTCCTTCTCTCACTCACGTAAATATTGGAGAGCCTTTTATGGATACTCTCTCGTTATTTTATACCTACTAGATTTAACGTAAAAGAGATATGATGTTTTCTTTAATCTAAATTGTAATTATTATTATTTTTCTATCATATATGAAAAAAATAGTAAAACCAAACATCATTTATTTTCAAAATTGTCAAAAATATTGTCATTGAAACAAATTATTCACCATAAAATTCTATCATAAATACTATTTTCTTCTTTTCAATACAACTTTTTCATAGTAGTTTGAAGTGAACAAGAGTTTCACTTGCTTCAGGGAGTTTAAGTGTAAAATTTTTAATGGTTTTGAGAAGATGATTTGTCAAGGTGATGACTAATTTTTACCATAGATATTTATCACTAACACATTTCCAATAAATTTTAACATTTTTTGTGGTGAAAATTTTAGAGACGATACATTTCCATCACAAAAGCTCTCGGTACAAATTGTGACAGATCTTTGTCTCACCAAAAACTTCTGTCTCATCAAAACAATATTTTTTTTGTTGTTGTATATTTCTTTTAGAGAAAAGTGATAAAAAAATGATAAAGTATTTATTTAAAAATAGTAAAAAATAAATATTTTATATAGTTATTTTAAATTTATCTCTATAATTATTAATCAATTTCTTATGAATAAAATATATTTTTAAATAAACACCTTTAAATTAAGCTCTTATTTTTTTAATAATATACACTTTTATACGTAGATATTTGATACTTTTTATTATAAAATTACAATTGTTTTTAATAATATCTGAGTTTAAATTAATAAAATAATATGATATTAGAAAACTATTAAATATATTAAATTATTTATTTGATTTTTATAATAGCTTTCATATTTATCTTATCTTTACCAAAGAATAAATATAATTAAAAATTCATATACATATAAACTAAAATAATAAATATGAAAATGAATCATATTTTATGTGAGAGAAAATAGTTTTATAAAATGATATTTCACATATAAATTACATTTATTTTCTCTCATATAGAGTGAAAAGTAAAATAGGTGGTCAAAATAAAATAAAAAATATCTTTCTTTCATTAATATAAAATAAGAAAATATTTTTCTTTCATTTATTTTTTTCTATTATTTATTTCTTTCTATTAGTCATTTTTATTCTCTATATTCTCTTTTTGGAATAAAATAAAGCTCAAGGAAAGAAAAAGAAAAGGAGATAAAGTATAATGGAAAAAAAATATTTTTTCGTGTAAAAAAATGATATAAAAAATAAAAAGTTAAGTATTATAAAATTATTCATATAATTATCAATTGATTTTTTTTTATGAATGAAATAATTTTTAAATGAACACATTCAAATTAATATCTATTTTTTTAATAGTCTATATTCCATACATAATTATAAAATACTTCTTATCATAAGATTATTTTTTATAAAAATAATTGATTTTAAATAATATCAAATTAAAAAATATAAAATATATCAAATTGCTTATTTGATTTTCAAATCATTTTATATTTATCTCACTCTATCAAAATAGCATACTAAAAAAACAATATACAGATTTGAATCTCCTCTGATATTCAAATATTCATAGTTAATAAAAAGTTGTCCACGTAAATTTAAATTGTATATACGAAAAAAATAACGCTTTTATTGTAAAGAGTATAATTTGTAAAGTATTAATTTTTGTTAAAATTTTTACCATTTTCTTCACATGCGAAGAGTAAAACATGCGCAGATCACATTGAAAAATGAAATATTTTTTCACCATTTTTTTAAACTAAATAAGAGATATTTTGCTTATAAATGAAGGGACCAATAAAGTAAGTTTAGGTATACGTAAATTTTTATTTAGTTATTTTTTATGTGCTATTTGTTTCTTAATTATTTTTTACAAATGAAATGTCATATAGTTTTATTTATAAAAATATTTTTATCTTGTTTACTTTCATTGAACATATTTTAAATTTTCTTGTGATATTCGACATTTACATATTGATATTATTGTATTACTTCTATACGCGGTTGATTAAGGTTTAAAGAGAGAAAAAAAAACACATAAAAAATTTATATAAAAAAAGAAATAATGAACCGATCCTCTAATACATCAATCTGATACATCGTCTAGAAGACCGAAATGTACCGTTATTGCATCATTAAAACGAAATGTACCGCCATTGCATCATCTGATACATCGCCTTGTCGAACTCTACTTTTAACAGGACGAAATGTACCGTCATTGCCTCATTAGTGTTGGTAGACTTCCAGAAAAATGACATATATTTTGACTAGGCACGACGAAGAAAAAGTTGGTTGGTGTAAGAATCGATTCTTAGTGTGTAAGTCTACAACTATCTATCTTATTTGTTACCTTTTTATAATTAAAAAAATTAATTTTGTTTTACAATATTAATTTATATTAAATCTTATGAAAAAAAATTCAAATTCAATTTATGTGTGTTTTAGTTTTTTTTTCATCTAGTTTAAATTTTATAATCATCCAGGCATATTAACTCTCTCATTTTTTATTTTATTTTCTTTTGACTTAATTAATTTATATTGGAAATTTCTTTTATTGGTTTCAATTGATTTTTTCAAATTAAATATGGTATGGAGTCAACTATGAGTCATTACCAGTGGCCCCAGCATGTCATGATCATTAGTATAAATATTTATCAATTATTTATTTATTTACTTATTTTCATTCCTTTATATTCTTCACACCGTTTTTGGTTCTCATCATTGAAGGCCTTATCTACAACAACAGTGGACTCATTCTGGTGGAAAGGTGAAGCAAGAAGCACCACCATGGAAGCCTGGTTCATCATCCTCGTCTCTGCGTGTATGTGTGTCATCTTAAGAGCCATACTCTCCCTTCGCACCAAAACCATCAGGATCCCTCCAGGCCCTCTTCACATCCCAATCATCACAACCATCCTATGGGTCCGAAAATCCTTCAACGAACTCGAGTCAATTCTCCGAACCCTTCACGCCAAGTTCGGCCCCATCGTCACCCTCCGCATCGGATCTCAACGCACCATATTCATAGCCGATCGCAGCCTCACCCACCAAGCCCTGGTCCAAAATGGATCACTCTTCTCCGACCGCCCCAAGGCCCTCCCCATCTCCAAAATTCTCGACCAATGCAACATCAGCTCTGCCTCCTACGGCCCCAAGTGGCGTACCCTCCGCCGAAACCTCACCTCCGAGATGCTCCACCACTCCCGCGTAAAGTCCTTCTCCGGGATCCGCAAATGGGTCCTCCACACCCTCCTCACTCACCTTAAATCCGACTCCCAGTCTAACTATTCCGTCAGAGTCATCGACCACTTCCAATACGCCATGTTCTGCTTGCTTGTCTTCATGTGCTTCGGGGAACGACTCGATGATGGCAAGATCAGAGACATCGAGCGTGTCCAACGTCAGTTACTTCTAAGGTTCAGCGGGTTCAACATCCTTAATTTCTGGCACAAAGTCACGCGAGTTTTGCTCCGGAAACGCTGGCAGGAGTTGCTGAGGTTTCGCAAGGAGCTAGAGGACGTGCTAATTCCACTTATAAGAGCCAGGAAGCAAAAGCAAGCGCAGGAGGAAGGTGTTGTTTCGTACGTTGATACTCTGTTGAATTTGCAGTTGGCGGAGGAGAAACGCAACCTCAACGAAGGGGAGATTGTGACGCTATGTAATGAGTTTTTGAACGGGGGTACGGACACGACTTCCACGGCGTTGCAGTGGATTATGGCGAATTTGGTGAAGTACCCGCATGTGCAAGAGAGGTTGGTGGATGAGATAAGGGAGGTACTGGGTGAGAGAGACCAGAGGGAAGTGAAAGAGGAGGACTTGCAGAAATTGCCTTATCTGAAAGCTGTGATTTTGGAGGGTTTAAGGCGTCACCCACCTGGGCACTTTGTGTTGCCGCATGCAGTGACTGAGGACGTAATTTTTAACGATTACTTGATCCCAAAGAATGCGACTGTGAATTTCATGGTGGCAGAGATGGGGTGGGACCCTAAGGTATGGGAAGATCCAATGACGTTTAAGCCAGAGAGATTTATAAGTGATGAGGGCTTTGATATTACTGGAAGTAAAGAGATCAAGATGATGCCCTTTGGTGCAGGGAGGAGGATTTGCCCTGGTTATAATTTGGCATTGCTTCATTTGGAGTACTTTGTGGCTAATTTGGTTTGGAATTTTGAGTGGAAGCTTCCAGACGGAGGGAAAGTGGATTTGTCAGAGAAACAAGAATTCACTGTGGTAATGAAAAACGCACTGCAGGTTCATCTTTCTCTGAGGAGTCCGAGGATCTAGACTCTAAACTCTAAACTCACGGCAACGTATGATTATATTAATTTTGTCTTCTAATCATGGTTTCATGGTATATTATAGATATAAATATTTTGCTGGTATATTATAGATATAAATATGTTGCTGGTTATAATGAAAGTATAGTTTATTAATTTTTTTACGTATCTAATGAGTTTTACATAAACCACCTAATAATATTTTCTACTGTGTTTATGTTGTGTGCATTTTAGAATTTACATTTTGCATAAACGACTTGAGAGTCTACTAGTTATCAGGCTTGTGAGAGCCTAGTAGATCTGTGGGAGTTCTGAAACTCCACTCCTACATTTATAAGAGTTTTCGTAATACGAAAAATATTAATTTAATAATAAATATAATATATCAATTCCTTGTTATTGAAAAATTAAAATAAAAAATTAATTGAATTTATACAGTAATATAATTAAAATTAAAAAAAAATTCTAAATCTTTAAAATCTTTCCATTAATTTCAAACCCTAAAATCCCAAATCTTTCCTTCCCTCTCAGCTTAGCTTATCTCAAAAACCCTAAAATCCTAAATCTTTCAATCTGGAGGGATGGTGAGCAACGATAAGAGTGGAGAGTCGAGCGACGAGTAGCAACAACAAGAAAAACACGACCAACACACGATTATCGTGACCAAGGGTAAGGACGTGATGATTATCATTGATGATGACAAATTGTGAAAAGAAACAAGATCTGAACTAGAAGCAAGAGCTGAACTTATAAGAAGAAATGAAGAGAGTCACACAATATACAAGTTTTTGTTTTCTTTCAAATTTGATTATTTATCTCTAACTCACAAATTTATTCAAAGTTTATCGTATTCACCAAGTTTAATTTCAAATCTACTCCAAAAACAAGTATATTTATGAGTTAACTCATACCCTAATTTTTGACTTGATAATTTATGAGGCAGGAACTTACCTGGCGAGTTTGATACCCATGGTTAAGATGAACAGTGTAAGATTTTTCCTCTGGTATCTGTCACTTTGCTGCTATAGTTTTGCCAAAATGGATTGAAAAACATGTTGACAGAGGATATTTGTTTGCCACCAAACAAACAAACATGACATGATAATTTTTGAAAAATAAATGGTTATGATTTATGTTGGTCCTACAAAACACTTCAATGAGAAGACAAAAAATTGAATACAATTTTAATTTAGTTTGATATTTGTCTTTCTCTTTCTTATTGCGCTCAAATCAATCATAGATATTAATCACTGGTCAGCATATCAGAATGTTGTAGTCTTATATTTGATGATTAAAAGATAAAATATAAGTACATGATTCATGGACATGGGCATGTTTATATATAAGACTTTCAATAAAAGTTATTAACTATTAATCAATATATTTTTAAATCACTAATAATATATTTTTTATGTCTTTAAGTGATTTTTAAAGACGCGTAAACGTTTAAATCCAATAAAAAAGAACATCCAAAACCATGAATAAATCTCGTTGACATTTACTAAGTGAAAATACGTCTAAGAAAATCATAATATTATCATCATCATTGCTGCTAAAAAAGAAAACCTTAAGTTAGAGTTGTCAATTTATATCACCCAAAAGAAACTTAAACAAAATACTAAAAATTATTGTTTGTTGTGACCTTGTGCTTCATTCATCCAGTTTACAACTTGTGCTAATTTATTCGGTGACGGATTCTAATTCAACGGGGAAATACTTAGTAAATGTGAAGGCAAAAGCATGGATGTTGCGTTCTATTATATTTAGTATAATTTAATCACTATAATCAACTCATAATTTTTAATTTAATAATTTTTTAATTAAATATATATAAATTATGAAACAAATTATCATAATTACTATTGTTGCTTTAAATTTAAATTTTAAAATTAATTTTTTTTATGATAATTAATTAGGTTGAATGTAAACCATTGTACAAATAACATATTATTATCAATATTATGGAAATGTAAGGAAAAAATGTCATTATTTTTCAAAAATAAAAATAAAATGTGTATATAAATAGTATATGCAAACTCAAGTTATTAATAAATAAAGAATAACACTTAAACAAAATTATAATACTGTGATATGAGATCAATCTAGATCATAATTACAAATACATACATTTAAAAAAAAGTTACTAATTAAAAACATATACCTTGTAGTAATTATCATAATTATTATCACTGTTTAAAATTTTTGAATTCAAAATTTGAAGATAAATTGAACTTTTGAATTTTAAAATAAATCGTTTTTATGATTTGATTATTATTAGGTAGAATCCAAACAGTCAAATGTTAACATTGATGTCCAGATCTCAAATGTAACTACGCGTAAAAAAAAACTCAAATACAATCAATTTGTTAATTTAGAATGTGAAATGAAATTTAGATTTTAAAATTTTAATAGCATATTAAAATAATTATAATAAAATATTTATGCTAATTCATGATTTAAAAAATATCAAATATTATTTTTTTAGGTGATAAATCTAATACAAAGCAAAAAAAAAGATGGAGTTTGTCAAAATTTGAAAGTTTATCCTTTTCTTAATATGATGTTATTTAAACTCAAATAATTTTGTGAATTATAATTGCATAATAAAATATTGTATAATTATATATCAAAAGAACATATTATTAAATGAATAGGTATTAATTTTAAAAATTATTGTATTATAAAAATATTTAATTTTATTATATGAATAATTTTGTAAAAAAAATATTTAATTTTAATTTAATTATTTATTATTTTTAAAATGAACATTTTTTTCTATATATATATATATATATATATATATAATAATAATAATAATACTTTTATTCTATTTCATCTTTTTCTTTTCTTTTTTTCTCATATTTTCTTGTTTACTACCGCATTCTAAAACAAAACCTATGGATTAACTAGGTCCAGACCAAACTAGATTTTTTAGAAAATAGGTCATGGCTAAACTTTTATTGAAACTTATTTGGTTAGAAAAAAAAGTCATGTCTTAAACAAAAAAATATATATTTTGTTTAAAGAATTTATTGCAAAATAAATAGTTGAACAAACAGTTTATTAATATTTAAATCTTTAAGTTATACAAGTTAGTCACGTTTTTATAATTATTAATAAGTTTTATAAAAAAGATAATTTAATTATATCTTAACAACTAATGCAAAAGATATTTTCTATCAATGTTAGAATATCTTTATCGATATCTCCTTATTTAGTTAGACCCAAGAACTTACCCAGATATCCAAACGAAACTTTTGAAGACACCGACTACTCATAATTGTGAAAATAAAGAAGTTTGTTAATCATCTTTCTATCAACAATAAATATATATATATATAACCCATGTTTGTTTGTAAACACTATAATTATAAAATGGAGGGATTGGTTTATCTCTGTACTATAAAGTACCGTGTTTCTTTTTCTTTCCCTGTCTGGTTTATTGAAAAACTTGATTTTGTTTTGAAATTTATATCTGTTAGCACAAGCGTTCACTCTCTTGTGTTTCGCTCTTTTCAAACTCTCCTCTTTTGTTTGTTTTTTTCCTTTAAATGATGAATCATACAAAGCCGACTTGAAATTGAAAATACACTCATGCAAAGAAGAAGGAGTTACGTGGTATTCTCATATTTGTGCTGGGTTTCATAACAATGTCAATTTCAAATTATTGGACTATATATGGGTGAAGATCAAGTTGAAGGAACCGGGAGGAGATGATTTGACAAGAAATTTCCAAAAGTAAAGAGTTAAAAAAAAAGTGAAAAAAAAAATTACTCTTAACAATTTTATAATAATAAATAATTTTAACAAAATGGGTTAATGATTTTAACTGCCCAACTGTATTAATATTAAGTTTTATTGATTATTAAGAGTAGAGACATATTCACGTCAAAAACATGTTATAATAATTAAGTTAATATATATATATATATATATATATATATATATAATATTTTATTTATAAAGAATATAATAAATTTATTTATAAATTTTTTATTCTAAAATATTTTAAATAATAAACTATATATATATTAATATTAATAATTACTTTTAAGTAAAATATTATATATAATTTAAATAGATTAATTATATATTATATATAGTTAAAATATTATTTTAAAGAATATAATAAATATAAAAATCATAATAAACATATTTTTATTTTATTTTATTTTTCTCGTGGATCAATAAAAAAAGAAAACAGTATAAATTATTTAAAAATAATAATAATAATAATTAAATTATTTAAAAATAATAAAATATTTATTTTTATTCTTAATTTTTTTTAACAACTCTTTATACCTCTAAATAAATTCAATTCGTTTAAATGGACGTAAATCTTAACTTTATCAATAGGATCTCAGTGTTTTGTCTCTCCACGGCAATATTATTCCCAATCCTTTGCCCCTAAGTTTCATCAACTGTCCAACCCAAGGAGTAAAATAAAACAAAGCAAAAAAAAAAAATTAATATTGTTAAGTATTAATAATTTTATTTATTATTATTGTTAGGAAAAATATAAATAAAAAATTTATAACATAATTAATTTCTTTGTTATATAGTCTATTAAATCTTATAAAATAATTACATTATATACTTTATTAGCTCAAAATTAATTTCTGTGCAATTTATCTTCCAAAGAAAGACCAATAACAACATGATCATGATTATCCTGTTTCCATTCCTTCGTCCCAAACAACATTTGTATAATTTACTAGTACTCTCTCTTACCTTGCAAACGCCCATATAAAAACTTATATTTGTATTAATAAAATATAAATATTATTTTATATATTTTATTTGATAAATTAAATTAATTTATTTGAATAAAAATATTTTTTATATTTTTTATTTATACTAAAATAAATTCCTTTTTCAATCAATCATTATAATTGAATAATGTAAAATTCTTAAAATTATATTTTTTAAAAATTATATATATATATATATATATATATATATATATATATTTGTCTTAAGATTATTATTCAATATCAAATGTTTATCTTCAGTTGATTTTAAATACTACTTTTTTTTAAAGAAATTATTTTATTATTATAAATATACTAATTAAATAAAAAAACTTAAAATTTTAATAACAAATTTATCCTAAGATAAAAATATATACTACTTATTTTCATAAAAAGAAAATCTATAATCACATTTTCTTTTACCTATACCAAAGAGATACAAATAATAATGAAACAATAAAATCCTTATAGTAATTATAAAAAAAAAACTTATATGAATTCAAACAAATTTAAAACTAAAAATAATATTACTGAATCTAAGCATTATAAATATTATATATTTAATATACAGAGGACAAAAGAAATACAAAATATTAAAAAAAATTAATTAAAAGTAGTTCAGAATCATCTTTCATAAAAAGAGACCATTTTTTTCTTTCTGTCGTATATATAGTTGTATAAAAAAATCTAATATTTTTTTTTACATTAAAGTGTAAAAATAATAATAAAATATTAATTTATTTATGATTTATTTAGAAAGAAAAATAAATTTAACAATTTTTTAATTTAACTTTAATTTATTTTATGTAATCGAACTTTAACTACGTTGTCAGATAATAAGAAAAAAATGGTTTTATTAAAATCTTTAAAAATTATTTCAGAGTAGAATTTTTTTAATCAATTTAATTTTAAAAAATATAATTTTTATTTTATTATTTTAAGAATAAATCTCTTTTTATGATGATAAACAATATTCATTTTACTTAGACATTAATTTTATATGAAAAGTATTTTATGTTTGTTATGTGATTAAACATATGAATTTTAAATTTTTATTAAAAAATAGTGAAAAAAGTTTATCTAACATTACTAGATCATGGAAAACATGAGTTTCAGGATTTAACGTTCTAAAATTTAATCAGAATTAATAAAATAATACAATATAATAAATTTATAAATAATAATAATTAAAAACATAATAAAAATTATTATAATAATTACCATAAATTACAATGTTATATATATAATATTAAAAAAATAATTAAAGTAAAATAACAACTTAATAAAATAATTATTATTTAAAGTTAATATAATTAATATGAGATAAAAATAAAAATATTATATTTTCTTTAAAAAAAATATTTATAAAAAATAAAAAATTGTCATTTAAAAAAATTATTATTAAAATTGATTTAAAAAAAGTCAATTAATTTTTTTATTTTACTAATTTTTATAGTATTGTACCAATTTAATTTAATTAAACTATTTAAAAATAATCGACAAATTTTTCCGGTTTAATGATTGAACCAACCTGTCCATTTTAAAATAATGGATTTATCTCACTAATAGAAATGACTTTTCTTATTTATTTTTATATAAAAAAATTATATTTATTGATTTCAGAAACAAATTTTGTATTATCTTTTATGTTACTCAAAAAAAAAAAAAAAAAAAATATATATATATATATATATAAAGAAGAGGAAACAAACATGTATTATTTTGTTAATGTGATAAAGGATAGTCATGAATACGGTAAATTATTAAAAGAATAAAATAGAAAAATTATGATATAAAATAAATACGATGTTAAACATATAAAGTCAAAAAAGTAAGCTAAAATAAATGAAATAATGATATTGACTTTGACATATGGGACCTAACCGTGAGATTCTCCATAGGAAGAGTAAAATTAGAAGTTCTAACATTTCATCATTTTAAATTTTCTTATCAAAAGAATGATAATAGATTATTATAAGACAATTATCTTAAAAAAATTCAACAAATGAAGATATAATAGATATAATTTTATCCTTCTTTATTCAAAATACTAATTTAAGATAGACTATAGGTACTTCCAAATGTACATTTTGTATATCTTCTTCAAAATCGTATTTGTGGTGGGTAGATTTGTATACTTTATATATCTTCTTCAAGACTGTATCTGTGGTGGTAGATTTGTATACTTTGTATACCTTCTTCAAAACTATATTTGTGGTGGGTAGATTTGTATATTTGATATTTCATGTAAAAACAAATATTTCTCGATCTTATATTCACTATTGTTGGGTTGAATTTTTAATTATGTGTCTAAAAAGTTCAAATTAGTTAAATCCATTTTATTTCACTTAACTTAAGTGGAGAAGGATTTAGGTTGGAACAAAGAGGTAAATTTTGCAGCCCTTTGAGAGAGAAAAAGAAAAGAAAATTGTTTCATATTAGGTTTATTTTTTTATTCTTCAGATTTGAGAGCATTGTTATTGTTACTTTGATATAGTGGCGGCTTGTAAGCACTTGTTTAAGCATTTTGATTTGACTCTCTTGTACTCATACTTTTGATCTTAATGGAGCTTGATCGACTTGTGTCGGTAGGTTTTTACTTCTCATATTGAAGGGGTTTTCCCACGCTAAAATATTAGTATTCTATGTTGTAATTATTCTTGTCATTTTCTATTGTTGCTCTGTTAGAAAAGTAGTTTTAGATCAAGAGGGGGGGTGAATTGATCTTTGAAAATTTTTCGCAATTCACAGATTATCTAATTCGAAAATTAAGTTTACTAATCTATTCTTGAATCTCAAAGCAATCAATTAAAATAAGCGCAGCAACTGAATTTAAATGAGAGAAAGGTTAAGAAAGATATCACCGGTATTTTATACTGGTTCACCCAATACCAGGGATACGTCCAGTCTCCGACCAAATTCCAACTGGTTCCACTAGATTAAATGTTTTACAGATTCAACAATCTTACACCTAATCTAACACAAGAACCAAATTCCAGCTCTCGCACTTAACCTTTCCACCAAGAACCAAATTCCAGCTCTTGATAACCTCTCGCAACCAAATTCCAGCTGCAGAGAAACCAAGTACCCAAATTCCAGGCACCACACAAGTACAAGAACCAAATTCCAGTTCCTGTACTCAACCTCTCCACCAAGAACCAAATTCCAGTTCTTGATAACCTCTACAACCAAATTCCGATTGCGAGAGAAACCAAGTGCCCAAATTCCAGGAACCAAACCTTTCACCAAGAACCAAATTCCAGTTCTTGATAACCTCCACAACCAACTTCCAACTGTAGAGAAACTTGTGCCCAAATTTCGTGCACAACACAATACAAAAGAATGAAAAAGAATTTACAAAGAAGAAACTAGAAAGCTCAAACCAGCTTTATCCAAATCGCAGAGAGTTTCTTCTTCAAAAGAATGCAAGTTGCCTCAAGAAAGATTTTCAAAATAACTTCAAAAAATTGTTGCGAATCTTTCTTGAAAAAGTTCTAAGGTTTGCTTGAATGATTGCTTAAGGATGTGTAAAACTGATATTCAAAGTATATTTCAAAAGTTCAAGCAAAACTGCTTTTAAAGAGTAATTTCAAAAACTCGTTGCATTAATTAATCTGTTGAAAGTTTGTTTTAATCTGTTGAAATATAACCGTTTCAATCTGTTAAAAGTCCTTTCAATCCATTAATGCGTTCTTGATTCTTTAACGAATTGTTTTAGTCGATATCTGCAACGGTTATATCAATTAAAACACTTTACAAAACTTTTCTAAGTTTGATTCAATTGATTGTTTCGTGTTTTAATCGATTGATATACTGCAAAACTTTCTTATAAAACTTTTCAAGTTATTTTAACTGATAAAAAGAAGTTTTAATCGATTACAACTCTGTACAAAATTTTTCCAAGTTGTTTTAATCGGTTGAAACGCGTTTTAATCGATTGAAACTCTGTACAAAATTTTTCCAAGTTAATTTAATCGATTGAAATGTGTTTTAATCAATTGAAACAGATCTGATCGGTCATAATTCAATTCTGATCGATCATAACCAACTCTGATCGGTCATAACTGCATTCTGATCGATCATTCTGACCCTTTAAGTGATTTTAATCGATTGTAACGTGTTTTAATCAATTGAAATAAGTTCTGATCGCTCATATTTAAAATCTGATCGGTCATAATGGTTTCTAAAGGGTTTTAATCGATTAAAAGTAATTTGTATCAATTAAAATACTGTAAAATTACTTCTTTGAACATTCTAAGAGATTTTAATCGGTTCTTTCAAAACTATATCAGTTAAAAACATTATTAAGAAAGCTTTTGTCACAATGCTTTGTTTTTAATTTGTTTAAAACGATTTTTGAGGCATTTTTCAAAATCATTTAAGAGAAGAAACTTCATGCAGCAGAAAAGATAAAGTGGTTTTACCTAAGCCTTCTGTAGACACACTAAATCTTCTAACTCTATTATCTGAGTGACTTGTTGACCGTTGCAATGTTGACTTTAAACTCCATCTTTGACTTCATCAAATCAATGAGATCTTTGCCAAAGTATTTCACTAAGATCTTCATCACTTTCAGTCTCCCCCTATTTGATGAAGACAAACACCATTTTGAAAAAACAAACTCTGCAAGAGAAATCACTTGATAATACAGTTTAGTGAGAAATTTTAAAATGTATTAATGTGTTATTTCTCCCCCTAAAACTTATTTCTCCCCCTAAAATGATGCTTCCTTAATGTAAGAGTTATTTCTAAAGTAAAGCAACTATTTCTCCCCCTTTTGACTTCATCAAAAATAGGGAATAGAAGAGAAATAATAAAATGCAAAGGTTTGTAATATGCTTAAGTTTTTGAAAATAAACAGAAATCAATGTTTTACTCATGAAAAGATCAACTAAAGTTGATTCAAGCTTATCTTCATTAACACGTTTGTAATGAATACAATTAACACGTGTAAAGATAAGGGAATCACGCTTTAGTAGCATGTTACGAGAACAACCATTAACTAAAGCCTTTAATCTTTCTTTCCGAATAAAAATCGATTAAAAACGAACGGAATCGATTAAAATGTTCTAGGTAATGATTTTAATCGATTGAAAGAAGGGTTTAATCGATTAAAACATTTAAGATTTTGAAAACATGAAACTTTAGTGCAATTAATCGATTATTTCGATTTTTAATCGATTAAAACATTAATGAAAAATGTTATATAAGTTCATTTAATCGATTTAAAAGATGTTTTTATTGATTAAAACATTCGATTTGAAAACTCTGTCATATCCGATGCAAATTTCATATATCTAATTTAGTGGATATGTTGTGAACTGATTATCTAGAAAGATGTTTAACAACGATATCAATTATATTGATTATCTTTTCACTAATAGATCCAACAATATTAGAATTAAGATTCTCATTGATCTATGATCTAATTTTATCTATGTTAGTTTCATCCAAATTAAAATCTATATTATATCAGTCAAAGTTAAAGCAACCGTGCCTGGTATATAACCGATGAATGTTACTGACCTAGAAAAATAAGCATCAAAAAGCAATAAGATATAAGAGATAAGGTAAGAAGGGACCCTTTTTATCCATACTTCCCCGATTATTTGTGTCTCGGTATCAAAATTCATGACCCAGTCATTTGATCCTTACCAACTTTAAAAGGCCAAAGGCTTCACTTTTCTTGAAACCATTTTGCTTTATCAATCATTGAGATACCAACAATTGTTTTTCCTATTATGAACTCTGTAGTTTTCACCATCCAAGCAAATAACTACATCCTCAATGTAGTATGAAGGAGAATGATAGCGTGTTATTCTTCCCTTCAAATGGATCAATCATCATCATCTCTCGAGGAATGAATCTTCTTCAACTTTGTTGTTTCCGAGTGGTATCATATACTTGAAACACAAGCATACGAAAGCAGATCTAGTGATGACAAGCAGTCCAGGATTCCCTGTGGTACTTTTAGCTTTTCATTCAGTTCTTGAATTGTCTGTCTCGGATTGGTTTTCTTACAGTGACACTTCGTGACTTTGATGATTAAGACGAATTATCAGAGTTGCACAATTCCAATGAATTTCACTAAGAGTCTTGAACTAATGCATGCCCAAAATTATTCCAAATATATTGCTAGGTAATATCCAAAATTCTAATGTAAACGTGTGCCCAAGTTATCTGTTCATACTTCCTAGTAATCAACAACTTATTATCGAAGCAAATATTACTCGAAATATCCTTGATAAACTATGTTTTTAGTCCTAACAACTTGACCCATTTGTAACTAGTGTCCATAAGAAAAAAAAGGGACGAGTCTACTTCTTGATAATTCCTATGATTTGCAAAGTATTACCACGCAGACATTTCATGTAAAGTATTAAGAGAAATGTAGACATCTACAACTTGAATCATGTTTATGTTGTTGTCAAAATAAAAGACTCTTCCATGCATGGATAACGAGTAATAGTTTTCCCACATTATGTCACTAGACTAGTTTCCAATCATGATTGTCCAGTCTGCTATTTATGATTGTAATGGAAGAAACTAAATTCTCTAATGTATACTACGAGTAAATCAATGATATGTATGCAACGAGAGATTTGAGAGGAAGAAATGATAAGTTCGAACCTGCAAAATCAGCTTTTAATTGCATGTCCCCTTGACCGAGGACAAAAACACAGATTTCGACCAGTGGGTGTATCAATTAATTTGTTCTTGGGAGTATGTTGACATGGTCAAAGAAATTTTAACGGAATTATGCAGAATTTGATTATCATAAAAACCTGTTTTTTTTTTACTTGAATTCGTTTACCAATCTTCAATTGGATGTTATAAAAATGATTTTCAAGAACAAATTAATTAAACAACAAATTATCCTATTAATTTGATCTTTAATATTCGTTTTGAAAATGCAATAGTAAAATGATCGATTAATACTTGAAAGAATCGATTGTTTCAGATCTGGAAAAGATTTAGAAGATGATACCAGAATTTAAATCGATTAAAACGAAAATGAATCGATTAAATTTGATACCTTAGTGATTTTAGTTGATATAAATTCATTCTAATCGATTAAAACAACTAAACTCAAATCCTCGAGAACATTTTAATCGATTAATTCGACATTTTAATCGATTAGAATGGTACGCATGCATTTTCTTATACCTCTATAAGTTATTTTAATCGATTAATATTGCTTTATATCAATTAAAACAATCAGTTTAAATAATCAGAACCTGATTCGTAGCTCTGAACTCCAAGAGATTCCCAGACTTTGTTCCTGCAAAACAAGTTAAGAATTTTTCTGGTACCCTTTATAGTTACTGGGTCCTGATCAGGTTATTTGAAATGAATTAATTTTTGGAACCCACTTCATTCTACCTTTAGGTACGACATATTTCTTAATTCTGCAATATTTAACAGAGTGCCCTTTTTTCATACAGTAAAAGCATTTAATAAATGGAGACGAAATTGATTTACTATATGCAAAATAATTTTTAAATGCTCTGGTTTTCTTTCCAATAGATGGTGTAAAACCTATGCCACCACGTTCAATAACTAATTTCTGGGAATTAAGTATCCTATCAAGATTAGTCTTTCCTTATGCTAATTTAGATGCAGTTTTTACCAAGTAAGATACTTGTTTTTGTAACTCGGGACAGCTTTTGCAATCAACATTACACATGCAATCGAAATATTTTCTAATTCTAAATTTTCATTCTTGGTTTCTTCATCGGTTATTTTCTTTTCAAGAATGATGATCTTGTTTTCTAATAACCTATTCATGCTTTTCAATTTTTTGTTTTCGGTTTCTAGTTTCTTTGCTACTTGCATGTATTTCGAAGAAAGCATCTTGTAATGAGCTATAATTCATAGATTCGTAACTTACACTCGGTATTTGATGATTCTGGGTTGACCATTAAGCATATTTCTGGTGCTTCTTCATAGGTCTTTTCAAGGATCTTCCACATTTGTGTAGCAGTTTGACAATGTGCAATCCTGAAAAAATCATTTTTGTTAAGAGCGGATAAGATGATATTTTTGGCAATACAATCATCTTGGATTCTGGTAGCCATAACAGTTTCTTGTTCAATGACATTCCAAACATTTATACTAACAGATTCAATAAAGATCTTCATCCTCATTTTCCAAAATAGATAATCTGTTCCACAAAACAGTGGAGGTCTATCAATACAAGCTCCCTCGTAAAATTTGTTTCCGACCATGGATCGAAGAACTTGAATAACTTTCAAGCACCTCGCTCCGATACCAATTGTTAGAAAAGTAGTTTTAGATCAAGAGGGGGTGAATTGATCTTTGAAAGTTTTTCGCAATTCACAGATTATCTAATTCGAAAATTAAGTTTACTAATCTATTCTTGAATCTCAAAGCAATCAATTAAAATAAGCGCAACAACTGAATTTAAATGAGAGAAAGGTTAAGAAAGATATCACCGGTATTTTATACTCGGTTCACCCAATACCAGGGATACGTCCAGTCTCCGACCAAATTCCAGCTGGGTTCCACTAGATTAAATGTTTTACAGATTCAACAATCTTACACCTAATCTAACACAAGAACCAAATTCCAGTTCCTGCACTTAACCTTTCCACCAAGAACCAAATTCCAGCTCTTGATAACCTCTCGCAACCAAATTCCAGCTGCAGAGAAACCAAGTACCCAAATTCCAGGCACCACACAAGACAAGAACCAAATTCCAGTTCTCGTACTCAACCTCTCCACCAAGAACCAAATTCCAGTTCTTGATAACCTCTACAACCAAATTCCAGTTGCGAGAGAAACCAAGTGCCCAAATTCCAGGAACCAAACCTTTCACCAAGAACCAAATTCCAGTTCTTGATAACCTCCACAACCAACTTCCAACATGAGAGAAACTTGTGCCCAAATTTCAGGCACAACACAATACAAAAGAATGAAAAAGAATTTACAAAGAAGAAACTAGAAAGCTCAAACCAGTTTATCCAAATCTGCAGAGAGTTTCTTCTTCAAAAGAATGCAAGTTGCCTCAAGAAAGATTTTCAAAATAACTTCAAAAAATTGTTGCGAATCTTTCTTGAAAAAGTTCTAAGGTTTGCTTGAATGATTGCTTAAGGATGTGTAAAAACTGATATTCAAAGTATATTTCAAAAGTTCAAGCAAAACTGTTTTTAAAGAGTAATTTCAAAAACTGTTGCATTAATTAATCTGTTGAAAGTTTGTTTTAATCTGTTGAAATATAACCGTTTCAATCTGTTAAAAGTCCTTTCAATCCATTAATGCGTTCTTGATTCTTTAACAGAATTGTTTTAGCTGATACTGCAACGGTTATATCAATTAAAACACTTTACAAAACTTTTCTAAGTTTGATTCAATTGATTGTTTCGTGTTTTAATCGATTGATATACTGCAAAACTTTCTTATAAAACTTTTCAAGTTATTTTAACTGATAAAAAGAAGTTTTAATCGATTACAACTCTGTACAAAATTTTTCCAAGTTGTTTTAATCGGTTGAAACGCGTTTTAATCGATTGAAACTCTGTACAAAATTTTTCCAAGTTAATTTAATCGATTGAAATGTGTTTTAATCAATTGAAACAGATCTGATCGGTCATAATTCAATTCGATCGATCATAACCAACTCGATCGGTCATAACTGCATTCTGATCGATCATTCTGATCCTTTAAGTGATTTTAATCGATTGTAACGTGTTTTAATCAATTGAAATAAGTTCTGATCGCTCATATTTAAAATCTGATCGGTCATAATGGTTTCTAAAGGGTTTTAATCGATTAAAAGTAATTTGTATCAATTAAAATACTTGTAAAATTACTTCTTTGAACATTCTAAGAGATTTTAATCGGTTCTTTCAAAACTATATCGGTTAAAAACATTATTAAGAAAGCTTTTGTCACAATGCTTTGTTTTTAATTTGTTTAAAACGATTTTTGAGGCATTTTTCAAAATCATTTAAGAGAAGAAACTTCATGCAGCTAGAAAAGATAAAGTGGTTTTACCTAAGCCTTCGTAGACACACTAAATCTTCTAACTCTATTATCCGAGTGACTTGTTGACCGTTGCAATGTTGACTTTAAACTCCATCTTTGACTTCATCAAATCAATGAGATCTTTGCCAAAGTATTTCACTAAGATCTTCATCACTTTCAGTCTCCCCCTATTTGATGAAGACAAACACCATTTTGAAAAAACAAACTCTGCAAGAGAAATCACTTGATAATACAGTTTAGTGAGAAATTTTAAAATGTATTAATGTGTTATTTCTCCCCTAAAACTTATTTCTCCCCTAAAATGATGCTTCCTTAATGTAAGAGTTATTTCTAAAGTAAAGCAACTATTTCTCCCCCTTTTGACTTCATCAAAAATAGGGAATAGAAGAGAAATAATAAAATGCAAAGGTTTGTAATATGCTTAAGTTTTTGAAAATAAACAGAAATCAATGTTTTACTCATGAAAAGATCAACTAAAGTTGATTCAAGCTTATCTTCATTAACACGTTTGTAATGAATACAATTAACACGTGTAAAGATAAGGGAATCACGCTTTAGTAGCATGTTACAGGAACAACCATTAACTAAAGCCTTTAATCTTTCTTTCCAGAATAAAAATCGATTAAAAACGAACGAGAATCGATTAAAATGTTCTAGGTAATGATTTTAATCGATTGAAAGAAGGGTTTAATCGATTAAAACATTTAAGATTTTGAAAACATGAAACTTTAGTGCAATTAATCGATTATTTCGATTTTTAATCGATTAAAACATTAATGAAAAATGTTATATAAGTTCATTTAATCGATTTAAAAGATGTTTTTATTGATTAAAACATTCAGATTTGAAAACTCTGTCATATCTGATGCAAATTTCATATATCTAATTTAGTGGATATGTTGTGAACTGATTATCTAGAAAGATGTTTAACAACGATATCAATTATATTGATTATCTTTTCACTAATAGATCCAACAATATTAGAATTAAGATTCTCATTGATCTATGATCTAATTTTATCTATGTTAGTTTCATCCAAATTAAAATCTATATTATATCAGTCAAAGTTAAAGCAACTCGTGCTGGTATATAACCGAGAATGTTACTTGACCCAGAAAAATAAGCATCAAAAAGCAATAAGATATAAGAGATAAGGTAAGAAGGGACCCTTTTTATCCATACTTCCTCGATTATTTGTGTCTGGTATCAAAATTCATGACCCAGTCATTTGATCCTTACCAACTTTAAAAGGCCAAAGGCTTCACTTTTTGCTGAAACCATTTTGCTTTATCAATCATTGAGATACCAACAACTGTTTTTCCTATTATGAACTCTGTAGTTTTCACCATCCAAGCAAATAACTACATCCTCAATGTAGTATGAAGGAGAATGATAGCGTGTTATTCTTCCCTTCAAATGGATCAATCATCATCATCTCTGAGGAATGAATCTTCTTCAACTTTGTTGTTTCCAGTGGTATCATATACTGAAACACAAGCATACGAAACAGATCTAGTGATGACAGCAGTCCAGGATTCCCTGTGGTACTTTTAGCTTTTCATTCAGTTCTTGAATTGCTGTCTCAGATTGGTTTTCTTACAGTGACACTTCGTGACTTTGATGATTAAGACGAATTATCAGAGTTGCACAATTCCAATGAATTTCACTAAGAGTCTTGAACTAATGCATGCCCAAAATTATTCCAAATATATTGCTAGGTAATATCCAAAATTCTAATGTAAACGTGTGCCCAAGTTATCTGTTCATACTTCCTAGTAATCAACAACTTATTATCAGAAGCAAATATTACTGAAATATCCTTGATAAACTATGTTTTTAGTCCTAACAACTTGACCCATTTGTAACTAGTGTCCATAAGAAAAAAAAAGGGACAGTCTACTTCTTGATAATTCCTATGATTTGCAAAGTATTACCACGCAGCATTTCATGTAAAGTATTAAGAGAAATGTAGACATCTACAGCTTGAATCATGTTTATGTTGTTGTCAAAATAAAAGACTCTTCCATGCATGGATAACAGTAATAGTTTTCCCACATTATGTCACTAGACTAGTTTCCAATCATGATTGTCTGGCTGCTATTTATGATTGTAATGGAAGAAACTAAATTCTCTAATGTATACTACAGTAAATCAATGATATGTATGCAACAGAGATTTGAGAGGAAGAAATGATAAGTTCAGAACCTGCAAAATCAGCTTTTAATTGCATGTCCCCTTGATCGAGGACAAAAACACAGATTTCGACCGATGGGTGTATCAATTAATTTGTTCTTGGGAGTATGTTGACATGGTCAAAGAAATTTTAACGTAATTATGCAGAATTTGATTATCATAAAAACCTGTTTTTTTTACTTGAATTCGTTTACCAATCTTCAATTGGATGTTATAAAAATGATTTTCAAGAACAAATTAATTAAACAACAAATTATCCTATTAATTTGATCTTTAATATTCGTTTTGAAAATGCAATAGTAAAATGATCGATTAATACTTGAAAGAATCGATTGTTTCAGTATCGGAAAAGATTTAGAAGATGATACCAGAATTTAAATCGATTAAAACGAAAATGAATCGATTAAATTTGATACCTTAGTGATTTTAGTTGATATAAATTCATTCTAATCGATTAAAACAACTAAACTCAAATCCTCGAGAACATTTTAATCGATTAATTCGACATTTTAATCGATTAGAATGGTACGCATGCATTTTCTTATACCTCTATAAGTTATTTTAATCGATTAATATTGCTTTATATCAATTAAAACAATCAGCTTTAAATAATCGAACCTGATTCGTAGCTCGAACTCCAAGAGATTCCCAGACTTTGTTCCTCGCAAAACAAGTTAAGAATTTTTCTCGGTACCCTTTATAGTTACTCGGGTCCTGATCAGGTTATTTGAAATGAATTAATTTTTGGAACCCACTTCATTCTACCTTTAGGTACGACATATTTCTTAATTCTGCAATATTTAACAGAGTGCCCTTTTTTCATACAGTAAAAGCATTTAATAAATGGAGACGAAATTGATTTACTATATGCAAAATAATTTTTAAATGCTCTGGTTTTCTTTCCAATAGATGGTGTAAAACCTATGCCACCACGTTCAATAACTAATTTCGGGAATTAAGTATCCTATCAAGATTAGTCTTTCCTTATGCTAATTTAGATGCGCTTTTACCAAGTAAGATACTTGTTTTTGTAACTCGGGACAGCTTTTGCAATCAACATTACACATGCAATCGAAATATTTTCTAATTCTAAATTTTCATTCTTGGTTTCTTCATCGGTTATTTTCTTTTCAAGAATGATGATCTTGTTTTCTAATAACCTATTCATGCTTTTCAATTTTTTGTTTTCAGTTTCTAGTTTCTTTGCTACTGCATGTATTTCGAAGAAAGCATCTTGTAATGAGCTATAATTCATAGATTCAGAACTTACACCTGGTATTTGATGATTCCGGGTTGACCATTAAGCATATTTCGGTGCTTCTTCATAGGTCTTTTCAAGGATCTTCCACATTTGTGTAGCAGTTTGACAATGTGCAATCCCGAAAAAATCATTTTTGTTAAGAGCGGATAAGATGATATTTTTGGCAATACAATCATCTTGGATTCTCGTAGCCATAACAGTTTCTTGTTCAATGACATTCCAAACATTTATACTAATGGATTCAATAAAGATCTTCATCCTCATTTTCCAAAATAGATAATCTGCTCCACAAAACGGTGGAGGTCTATCAATACAAGCTCCCTCGGAAAATTTGTTTCAGACCATGGATCGAAGAACTTGAATAACTTTCAAGCACCTCGCTCCGATACCAATTGTTAGAAAAGTAGTTTTAGATCAAGAGGGGGTGAATTGATCTTTGAAAGTTTTTCGCAATTCACAGATTATCTAATTCGAAAATTAAGTTTACTAATCTATTCTTGAATCTCAAAGCAATCAATTAAAATAAGCGCAACAACCGAATTTAAATGAGAGAAAGGTTAAGAAAGATATCACCTAGGTATTTTATATCTGGTTCACCCAATACCAGGGATACGTCCAGTCTCCGACCAAATTCCAGCTGGGTTCCACTAGATTAAATGTTTTACAGATTCAACAATCTTACACCTAATCTAACACAAGAACCAAATTCCAGTTCCTGCACTTAACCTTTCCACCAAGAACCAAATTCCAGCTCTTGATAACCTCTCGCAACCAAATTCCAGCTAGCAGAGAAACCAATACCCAAATTCCAGGCACCACACAAGTACAAGAACCAAATTCCAGTTCTCGTACTCAACCTCTCCACCAAGAACCAAATTCAGTTCTTGATAACCTCTACAACCAAATTCCAGTTGCAGAGAAACCAAGTGCCCAAATTCCAGGCACCAAACCTTTCACCAAGAACCAAATTCCAGTTCTTGATAACCTCCACAACCAACTTCCAACTGAGAGAAACTTGTGCCCAAATTCCAGGCACAACACAATACAAAAGAATGAAAAAGAATTTACAAAGAAGAAACTAGAAAGCTCAAACCAGCTTTATCCAAATCTACAGAGAGTTTCTTCTTCAAAAGAATGCAAGTTGCCTCAAGAAAGATTTTCAAAATAACTTCAAAAAATTGTTGCGAATCTTTCTTGAAAAAGTTCTAAGGTTTGCTTGAATGATTGCTTAAGGATGTGTAAAAACTGATATTCAAAGTATATTTCAAAAGTTCAAGCAAAACTGCTTTTAAAGAGTAATTTCAAAAACTGCCGCATTAATTAATCTGTTGAAAGTTTGTTTTAATCTGTTGAAATAGCCGTTTCAATCTGTTAAAAGTCCTTTCAATCCATTAATGCGTTCTTGATTCTTTAACGAATTGTTTTAGTCGATACTCGCAACGGTTATATCAATTAAAACACTTTACAAAACTTTTCTAAGTTTGATTCAATCGATTGTTTCGTGTTTTAATCGATTGATATACTCGCAAAACTTTCTTATAAAATTTTTCAAGTTATTTTAACTGATAAAAAGAAGTTTTAATCGATTACAACTATGTACAAAATTTTTCCAAGTTGTTTTAATCGGTTGAAACGCGTTTTAATCGATTGAAACTCTGTACAAAATTTTTCCAAGTTAATTTAATCGATTGAAATGTGTTTTAATCGATTGAAACAGATCTGATCGGTCATAATTCAATTTGATCGATCATAACCAACTTCGATCGGTCATAATCGCATTCTGATCGATCATTCTGACCCTTTAAGTGATTTTAATCGATTGTAGCGTGTTTTAATCGATTGAAATAAGTTCTGATCGCTCATATTTAAAATCTGATCGGTCATAATGGTTTCTAAAGGGTTTTAATCGATTAAAAGTAATTTGTATCGATTAAAATACTGTAAAATTACTTCTTTGAACATTCTAAGAGATTTTAATCGGTTCTTTCAAAACTATATCAGTTAAAAACATTATTAAGAAAGCTTTTGTCACAATGCTTTGTTTTTAATTTGTTTAAAACGATTTTTGAGGCATTTTTCAAAATCATTTAAGAGAAGAAACTTCATGCAGCAGAAAAGATAAAGTGGTTTTACCTAAGCCTTCTGTAGACACACTAAATCTTCTAACTCTATTATCTGAGTGACTTGTTGACCGTTGCAATGTTGACTTTAAACTCCATCTTTGACTTCATCAAATCAATGAGATCTTTGCCAAAGTATTTCACTAAGATCTTCATCACTTTCATGCTCCTCACATATTGTTACAAGTTTAGGGAAATTATTTTCGTTGCATATCAAAGGAGTTTTGTCACGCTAAAATATTGACGTTCTATGTTGTAATTATTCTTGTCACATATTCTTGCAAGTTTAAGAAAATTATTTTTGTTGCATACTTTGATATGTTAGGTTGTTGTGTTGTTTTTCCTGAGTGATATCAGAACTCTTGGTGTTTTGGGTTATATTTACTTGCTTGAATGATGTAGACACATACAAAGATGATTGTTTTAAATAGTAAAATTATCATTTGTAAAATGACAAGATGAAAGATTTGTTGTTTGTAAAGAAATTGCATCTTCTTATATTTGCAACACAAAAGCCAAATTCTATGTTTAATGAAGAATGAGATCTTAAGTACCAACATATGTGTGATTTTATTCGATAATATGTAGAAGATAATGTTTATAATCATATTACTAATGAGACACATGTTATAACTTTGTGGGAGAAGATTCAGTCCTTGTATGCTTCTAAGTCAAACAATAATAAATTGTTTTTGTTGAATTATTTGATGAATTTAAGGTATAGGGAGAGTTCTTCCATTTTAGATCACTTAAATGAGTTTCAAGGGTTCTTAGATCAATTGTCAGGAATGAGTATAAATTTTGATGATGAAGTTTTGGAACTATGACTACTAAATACTTTACCAGAGTCTTGGGAGGTATTTTAGGTTTCAATCACAAACTCAACCCCTAATAACATTATTTTTTTGCAAATGACAAAGAGTGGTGCTCTTAATGAAGAGATGAGAAGGAAGACACATGATTCTTCATCTCAATCTGAGGTGCTTGTCATTGAAAATAGGGGGAGAGATCATAAAAAGGAACCGAAGAGTGGTAGAGACAAGAGTAGGAGCAAGTCTAAGACAAGATATAAGAATATGGAGTGTCATTAATGTAATAAACCTGGACGCATCCAAAGATATTATTTTAAGTGGAAAAATGATAACAAAGATAAGAAGGGCAAGGAGAAAGAAAATGATCATAATGATGATCGTGTTACTATTACATAGGGTGATCGTGTTCTTCTTCGTGACTATGAGTCTATTAATCTTGTATTTGATGAGAGCATCTAGATAATTGATAGTGGTGTTACATTGCACGTTACACAAAGAATGCCCTTCTTCTCTAATAGGTTAGTTACCTTGTTGCTAGCCGACAATTTTGTTATTAACTTTTCTTAACAGAATGAACCAAATGCTCTCAAGGGAGGCTAATTCAGTACCACACTAAACTTGGACAAATTGCCCTTTCTATCCCAAGATAATTATGCACCCCTAATTCTGGTGACATATCATATTTGTCCCACCTTTTACAGTCTATTTCTGTAGCATGATATCACTCCGCAAAATAAATTGAATATTAATCGAATGTAGGATGAGCATACTAATTGAATATTAATTGAAGTTAAGTTGTTTTTTAATGATACTGTCCTTGAAATTGTTTTCTTTCAAAGCTAGGAAGAAGCAGGGTAGGCATAGGTAGTGTTATAAGTGCAATGGGAGTTTTGAGATGGTTAATATTACGTGGTAAGGGTCAAATCCATAGGTAGTGTTAATGTTGTTACTTTTCGTTCTTGTTTTTCTTTGTTGTTCGTGTGTTGAATTGGGATTTAGATCTACAAATATGTGATAATTTGTTGATTTTATTAATGGGATTGTCTTCTTATTAGGATTGAGCATTAAGTAAAACTAGAAAGTATTGCACTTCATATATATTAAGTAAAACTAGAAAGTAATGGGGGATTGGTTTATTCTGCTTCCAGGTGCTTGGGTCATCGTTAAATCAAAAGTAACATACTTTTTTTTAATCCATCACACTTGTTGCTTTTTCGGGTGTTTTTGAAAGCATAAACTTTGGGTTAAAGCCGAAGTGAATCCAGACACACTCAGTTTCTTACACCATTTGCTCGTATTGTTTCTTACATAATCTAAGCACTTCAGTTCAAATCACTAATTCTGTTCAAGGAAGAGTGAGGCTAACATGTGTCCAAGGGTTTTATTAGATCATATTTTATTATAATGATTCTATTTTGCAATCACCACGTATAATAATTATAATGTTATTTTATTACATTGGTCATCCATGGACATCTTTGTTTCTTACTGCCCATTCTTCTTTTGTTTTGCAGGTGAAAGGACCTGATGTAAATGAAGATGATTATTATGGTTTTAGCTTGAATTTATTGTTGTAATAATGATTTAGATTTTTTGCTTTTGCTTTTGGTCTTGAGTTTGAAATTTTGAAGTTATTTGAATGAGTGTGTTTACATGTAATCTTTGTGTACCAGATATTTAAATTATATTATGTAAGTGTTTTATATTTCTTTTTTTTTTTAGTAAATCCTGATTTTACTACTTTGGAGGTTTATGAACAAGAGTCATATGTTATGGATTACATCATCATTGGGATTGAGGTGTGATTTTTTAGGGTTTATCCTAATAACATTGATGTTCAAAAGTTTCTATTGTATTAGAAGTAAGTATGACCAAAAAGAAATTCACTTATTTTATGAATCTTATCATATAATTTACATAAATGGTTAAAAAATAAAGTAATAATGTTTCAAGAAAAAAGAACATCACTTTATGTGTTACTTTCAATCAGTTCCTTAGATATTCATTTTTAAATATTTATGGGGAAATTAATGATTTGCTTTCTTTAATCCATCTCATTTCAGTTTGTACTCCTTAATTTACCCCATTGGCTTGTGCATCCAATCACTGTATTTTTATTATTTTTATTAATAAAAATTGACATATAGTTGAGTTTGTCATTTAGGCATAGTGTGGAAATCAAGAAGAAAAGTGCAATCAATAACAGGCTTACTAATTATGTGATATTGCAATTACCAAAAATATTATTACTAAGCATGTATGACTTTTCAATTGTTATCTGTCTGGTTTATTATTTGTTGAGTACAAACCACACAAAACAGTTAGCATGATTCAGAGGTATAATTGCTACACAGATACAATAAATATTTGATATTATAATGGTACAATGATATTTTAGCAGGAATATCTACTGTGCCAATAATAATAATTAGTAAATTATCTGTAAATAAAATTACAAGAGATTAACTACAGATTAGCGAGAAAAGAATTTTGATAATAATTGTGAGGGATTAACTACGAAATAGCGAAAGAAACATTGCGAAGGATTAGTTACTGATTAACAAGGAAACAATTGCTACATATTAGTTACAGATTAACAAGGAAACAATTGTGAAAGATTAGCTACAGATTAGCTATAGAAAAATAGCGACGAATTAGCTACGAATTAGAGATAGCAAAATTGTGAGGGATTAACTACAGATCAGCTAGAGATAAATTATCAGGGATTAGCTACAGATTAGCGATAGAAAAATTGTGAAGGATTAGCTACGAATTAGCGAGAGCGAAATTGTGAGGGATTAGCTACAGATTAGCGAGAGAAAAATTGCGAGAGATTAACTACAAGTTAACTAAATATTTGGGAGATCAATTAGCTAGAGAAAGACAAAATTTCATCACTTAAAATTAGTGAGAGACTTAGCGATAGATTAACAACAAAATTTGCTACAAAATTGAGAGAGAATACATCTCTATTTAATTAGCTACTTGGATTTAGCGACAGACTATTCCATAGTTATTCCGTAGCTAATCTGTAGCAAAACGTACCAGTGAGAGATTAGCTATAAAATATCTACGGAATGTGTCATAGCTAATATGTAAAATTCTTGTAGTGTTACCATTAAAGCTTTGCTTTGCCTTATTTTTACATTCTAAATTCTCCATCAATGGTAAAAATAATTCACATTTCCTTCATTTTTCTTCTTCTCCAATTACGAATCCTAATCAATTTAATTATCAATATTGTTACAATTTATTACAAAAGCATTCATCTCTTACTGGTGAAAATTATCAAAAATATATTTATCCACCACCACTTTTTGTGTTTCCACCACCTCCAATGACATCAAATATAAGTAACATTCCTCCTTCATCCAACATAGAACATCCTTCCCTGATTGGACTCGATAATATCCAACTTGATGGAAGCAGTGAAAATATGTCTTAAAGGAAATCTCGTGTACCATTCTCAATACTAGAAGATTTGATTCTTATTTTATCATGGTTGAATGTGTCGAAGGATCCAATTGTTGGAGTTGATCAGTGATTAACCCAATATTAGGAGCGGATCCAAGAAGCATACAACAATGATGACGAACATAGTATTTTCATAAAGAAGTCAGTGAGTCAATTAAAATGTATTAGTCATGCACAAATGAAAATTAGTCATTATGAAAATTAGTCGTTATAAAACTAGCCGTTATAAAAACTAGTCGTTGTAAAACTAGCCATTATGAATTTATGTATAGTTTTGGAATGTCATGTAATGTCTCACATCTTATAATATTACAATATTATTCTCAACTTTCAAACACTTTAATTATTCATACATGGAATTTAAAAACATTGATTTAGATGCATTGTTGGATCAAGTCATAAAACCATGATGAAGAAATCATTAGGTTACACTTGAGTACTGACAACAAGTCATAAATGGAGAACTCGAAGATAACCATGATGAAGAAATCATTAGGTTACACTTGAGCACTGACAACAAGTTCACAATAATAGTGGTGACATACAAAGAAGAAAGGTAGTTCATCGAAATCGTGAAGAAGGTCATCATCAATTGTTCAATGACTATTTTGTTAAAAATCTAGTATATACAGAATCTCAATTTTGAAGAAGGTTCTGTATGAGAAGAAAGGTTTTTGTCAAAATTGTGGAAGCCCTTGACAATCACAATGATTACTTTACACTAAGGTTAGATGTAACACAAAGAAAATTCCTATCACCTTTTCAAAAGTGCACTGCTTCTATTTGCATATTGGCTTATGACTCACTTGCTGATAGTGTGGATGAATATATTCGTATTGGTGAAATTACTATAGTAGAATGCTTACAACGATTTATATCAAGCATTTGTGTAGTATTTGGAATTGAGTATTTAAGGAGGCCTAACAACGAAAACATTGATCGACTACTACAAATGGGAGTTACACGTGGTTTTTCAGATATGTTAGGATCAATTGATTGCGTGCAGTGGGAATGGAAAAATCAATTTTGTCGAGATGTTCATAAGTTGTAGCATCATAGGACTTGTGGATTTGACATGCATTTTTTGGTACTACTGGGTCAAATAATGATATTACTGTGTTAAATGTATCTAATGTGTTTAATGAAGTTATGTCAAATTTTGTACTTACGGTACACTACAGTGTAAATGAAACACAATATGATATTATTACTTAGATGATATTTATCCAGATTTTATCACATTTGTGAAAACTATTTTTTAATGGCACAAAAACAAAAGAGAAAATTATATGCTGAACGACAAGAGTCAGCGAGAAATGATGTTGAATGTGCATTTAAAGTCCTTCAATCTCGATTTGTAATTATATGTGGTCAAATATGTTTTTGGGATGCTCCTACATTGAATAATATAATTTATGCATGTATCATCATATTACAGAGTATGATTATTGAGAACGAATAACACACTTATCAAAATCATATTGATTATGATATTAAGAAAAATGACATGTAAATTGTTGATATATCTTCAAGTCCTCATCCTAGTTTTAGATTTACAAACTTTTAAAGGAGAGTTATGGTTTACGATAGAAATACTCACCACTAACTTGAAACATATTTGGTAGAATATATGATAAAAATTTAGAAAAAAATAATAATAATTAATTTTATGTATTGTATTTCTAATATTATTTAATTTTACTATGTTATTTAAATATTATGTATTTTATATTATTTTTATATTAAAAATATTATTTAATTTTACTATGTTATTTAAATATTATGTATTTTATATTATTTTTATATTAAAATATTGTAGTATATTATTAATTAAAGTAATTAATTGTTTATGTATTTTATATTATTTTTATATTAAAATATTGTAGTATATTATTAATTAAAGTAATTAATTATTTAATATATATAGTTGCTTTTTATAGAAAATATTAAATAAAAAATATATAAAATAATAAATTATTAAAAATTACTTAAAATTCTTATTATTAAAATAAAATAAAATGAAAATGACTTAATTATAAGATAGTATTATGATCTTTATTTCACCATTTTTAAAAAGTAAAAAAACTCTTTCAAAATTTTGCATTGGAAATGTGTTTGTCTTTTTTTATTTTTTTCTGGTAAAAGTTTGCCTTTATTAAGTGTAATTTCAAAGTATTAACACGTAACAGTGTCTCACTATATAATAATTTCTCAATAAAAAGTAATTATATTTTTGTAGAGATTGAAGTTGTATTCTGAAAAAAGAATTTAAATATGAATGAACAAAAAAATAATATACTGTATGATCCGTTGATATACTTAATCGGTGAGAGCATGCATGCGTCATCCTTTGTCTAGTAAGGTATCCATGCTCCATCCGTCTTCTGGCTGGTGGGGCTGATCTAGAGAAATGATTTATGCATATTTATTTTTAGAAAGTTCTCGTTAATTTCTATTTTTCTTTGCCTTATCGTCAACACCGACAACAACATCCTTCGCGGAGAAACACCCGTTTTTTCATGGAACCTTGGTTCTTCCTCTTACTCTCTCTATCTGTCTGCGTCCTCATACGACGCATCTTCTTCTCCCTTCACACCAAAACCACCACCGCCACCCCTCCCGGCCCTTTACACATCCCAATCATTTCTAACATCCTATGGCTCACAAAATCCTTTCAAATCGAATCAATACTCAGAACCCTCCACGACAAATACGGTCCCATTCTCACTCTCCACATTGGTACTAGCCCCGTCGTCTTCATACGCGACCGCTATCTCGCACACCAAGCCCTAGTCCAAAATGGTTCTCTATTCTCCGATCGCCCTAAGGCCCTTGCCGCCGCCAAAATCATAACCAGCGACCAACACAACATTAGCTCCGCCTTTTACGGCGCCACGTGGCGCACCCTCCGCCGTAACCTCACCTCCGAGATGCTCCACCACTCCCGCGTCAAGTCCTTCTCCGGGATTCGCAACTGGGTCCTCCACACCCTCCTCACTCACCTCAAATCCCATTCGCAATCCAACAATTCTGTCAGAGTCATCGACCACTTCCAATACGCCATGTTCTGCTTGCTGGTCTTCATGTGCTTCGGGGAACTGCTCGATGATGGCAAAGTCAGAGACATCGAGCGCGTACAGCGACAGATGCTTCTGCGTGTGACAAGCTTCAACATCCTCAACATCTGGCCTAGAGTCACGCGCGTTTTGTTCCGCAACCTCTGGGAGGAATTGCTGAGGATTCGAAAGGAGCGAGAGGATGTTTTGATTCCGCTTATAAGAGCCAGGAAGCAAAATCAAGCCACGGAAGAAGGTGTTGTTTCGTATGTTGATACTTTGTTGGATTTGCAGTTGCCTGAGGAGAAACGCAACCTCAACCAAGAGGAAGTTGTGACGCTGTGTAGTGAATTTTTAAACGCGGGTACGGATACGACTTCCACTGCGTTGCAGTGGATCATGGCGAATTTGGTGAAGTACCCGCACGTGCAAGAGCGAGTGGTGGATGAGATAAGGGAGGTATTGGGTGAGAGAGAAGAGAGGGAAGTGAAAGAGGAGGACTTGCCGAAACTGCCTTATCTGAAAGCTGTGATTTTGGAAGGTTTAAGGCGACACCCACCTGGGCACTTTGTGTTGCCGCATGCAGTGACTGAGGACGCGATTTTTAACGATTACTTGATCCCAAAGAATGCGACTGTGAATTTCATGGTGGCAGAGATGGGGTGGGACTCTAAGGTTTGGGAGGATCCCATGGCGTTTAAGCCAGAGAGGTTTATGAAAGATGAGGGCTTTGATATTACTGGAAGTAAGGAGATCAAGATGATGCCCTTTGGAGCGGGAAGGAGGATTTGCCCTGCCTATAATCTGGCCTTGCTTCATTTGGAGTACTTTGTGGCTAATTTGGTTTGGAATTTTGAGTGGAAGGTTCCAGTGGGAGGGGATGTAGATTTGTCAGAGAGACAAGAGTTCACTGTGGTGATGAAAAATGCATTGCAGGTTCATCTTTCTCCTAGGATCTAGACTCAGCAATGTTATATAATATTGTCAATCAAATAGTCAATAATAGGTTGGAATTTGGTGGTTATAGTTCAAGTATAAGGTTTATTGATTTTGATGTGTTTTAAGATGTCTTTAGTGAGAACTAGTATACTCTCCTACGAGGACTCTGGATATCAGGACATCCATCCAGTCCACAATCTAACAAATGTCAGAACTTTGAATGGACATCCATCCATCCATCATCCACTGTTTTAAGAGATCCAAGGATTGTTGGACAAAACACAAGTCACCCCTACAGTAGCTGCAGAGCATCTGATCGGAAATGAGGATCCTGACCTTGGTTTGGAAGCACTTGTTCAATTTCTCAAAGAACAGGAGAAGAACGACAGTCAAGTCAAATTGCACGAAAGTGATGATGGATAACTCAATTTCCTTGATTATTGAAATGCAAAATTCAGTTTATATGTATGATTTTCATATCTGTTTTTACCACTTGAAAGAGAGGCAAGAAAATAATAGAAACTTATATAGGACTGGAAAGAAGTATCAATTATGATTTATGTGAGAAATTTTCATTTCCTTTGAATGTAGTTTTTTACGGAACAAAATTATACCTTTTATTTTCATTTAAAAGAATTATGTGAGAAAAAAATTAAAATATTCAGATCTCGCTTTTAAGACGAGTTAACTCTAATTATATTAAAACATAAGAATTCTTTTGTAAATGAGAAGATACGGAGAAAAATCTTCTTAAAGATGAAATTGGTGATAAATAAAATCTTCAAGTATTTATAAAATTTAAAATTTTCAACTATAGTTTTAATGTGCAAAGGATTTTTTTTAAAATAAATATATAAAAAGTAAATTCATTTTCTATAAGTTTGGAAATGGAAATGAAAGAGTCGAAAGAGGAAATCCAGGTTCCATATGCTTGGGAATTTCAAATTTAATAATTAATCGGATACAATGTTTTAACTAATCTATTTTTTCTGTTTTCTATAAGTGAGGTATTGGACACTAAGTTTTAAATTCGTGATTCTTTTAGTTGTTGGCAGATATGTGATTGGAATGATCACGTACATGTCTCTTTTAAAAAAATATATATCATTCGTACCCGAAACACACGCACTTGAGGTCGCTCGCTATAATAAATTACAATGTGACAATTTTATAAATAAAGTAATTGACCTAAATTGACTTCACTCAATCAACTTTACCCTATTGAGCTTAGTTTCACCTATCCAAATAAACCTAATCTTGTTTAACCAATTAACCAAACATTACTTGGATTTTGAATTTTAAAATTCAATTCATATCTTATCCTAGTCAAATTATTTATTAAATTAAAATTTAATTTAAAATATGGATTTGAATTTGAGTGGATGCATTAAAATAAACTTATAAAATGTTTTAAATTTGTGTTGGAATTTAGATATTCAGAGTTTTTATCCACCAATTAACACCTCTTATACTAGAATTTTATGAAAATTCTATCAAAACTTTTCCAAGATACTTTTAAAAATACATGTATCTCATTATGCATAATTCATATTAAGTACTTATTATATCACCACCAAACTCATCTTATAACATTTTAAATCTTACTTACCATGATTACACCATTTATATCTCATATATCATACATTACATATTAATAATCTAAATATACAAATATCATAGTCAACTAAATTATAATAAAGAAATATATTTTAGTTTCATATCATTTAATAATTCTAGTAACTATCTATTTCTCATCATTAACTACTATTTTTATTTTTTATTATGTTATTATTATCTTTTATGAAAATAAATATGATATAAAGTCAATTATAAATCGTATTTATATACGAATATTCTTGCTACTCGGTAATATATATATATATATATATATATATATATATATATATATATATATATATATATATATATATATAAAATGTGACAACAAATAATAAAAACAATTATTATATGATTTCTAATTTTATTATATATATATATATATATTAAATAATATTTATTATTTTATTTATTTTACTAGACTTGTTTTTTATATTTATATATAATGATTCTTTAATCTTTTTATTATTATTTTTCTTTTTATGTGAACTCCATCTGACTTGTTCTTTTTATTAAAAATATTATATTAAAATTTGAGAAAATATTTTTTTAAAAATTAATATTAAAATAAAAAATATTATTTCTCCCTCCTTCCATTATGAATGATGCCAAAAGCCTCATACCTTAGCACCAAAGGCGAACCAAAATTCTTTTCCAAGTTTATTAGAAACTTTATACTAACTCTTCCAAGAAAGGTTCATTGTTAGGAGAAAGAAATTTCCAATGACACTTGAAAAGTCAATTCAAGGTACAAGCAAAATATGCAAGTTTCACACACAAATTTTAACTTCATTCCAAATGTGATTCAAAATGTTACACAATGAGTTATATATATATATATATATATATATATATATATATATATATATATATATATATATATATATATATATATATTTATTCCCCTCTCATACACCTAAGAAACGTGGGCCTAATTTTACCTTATACAAGTTATGGCCGAATTTCCTAACTTCAAGTCTCACCTAAACCACTTTTAGTTACATTTATGAGTTTATATACCAAAAAACTCTCAAATGTTGCAACCAAGAGTTGAACCTTGGACTTTCTTGAGTGTTTGAAGTACTTTAGACAAACTTGAGAAGTTAAAATGATATATTCCTTTTAATTATAATCAATACTTGAACCTTAAGTGCAACTCCTTCAAATTTGGGCCTTATTTGAAGTCTAGTGTGTTGAGGCCCAATATGTTATGACCCAGATGGTTCTCCATAACTTTCTCTTCTCAAAATCAGTTTCCACCTACCTAAGTAGTTGTGTTTTCATTTAATTTTGAGGTAAATTCCTCCTCAGTTCAATCACACAAATAATAGTCACATCATGGGTCTCAATCAGAGATTGCGTAAAATAGGTTTCGATAATTTAATAGTTAAATTAAGAGTTGAACCTTGGACTTTCTTGAATGTTTGAAGTGCTTCAGACGAATTTGAGAAGCTAAAATCATATATTCATTTTTTATTATAATCAATACTTGAACCTTAAGTACAATCCCTTCAAATTTGGGCATTATTTGAAGCCTAGTGTGTTGAGACCCAATATGTTATGGCCCAGATGGTCCTCAGTCACTTTCTCTTCTCAAAACCAGTTTTCACCTACCTAAGTAGTTGTGTTTTCATTTAATTTTCAGGTAAATTCCTCCTTAGTTCAATCACACAAATAATAGTCACATCATGGGTCTCAATTAGGGATTGCGTAAAATAGGTTTGGATAATTTAATAGTTAAACTATCTGAATAGTGTGATCACATTTCGTCACGTGAAATTTATTTCTTCGTCAGTTCTCTTTTACTCAAATAATAGAACATATATAAATAACACACACATGCAGGAAGAATAATAAATTTAGTTTAATGTATGACAAAATAACAAATGGAATTTTTAAAAGAACCAGTTTCTTTCTAAAATTTGAGAAGCTAAAATGATATATTTCTATTTTATTGTAATCAAGACTTGAACCTTAAGTGCAACCCCTTCAAATTTGGGTCTTATTTGAAGCCTAGTGTGTTGAGGCCTAATGTGATGAGACCTAATATGTGTATGACCCAAATGGTCCTCCATCACTTTCTCTTCTCAAAAACAGTTTCCACTTACCAAAGTAGTTGTGTTTTCATTTAATTTTGAGGTAAATTTCTCCTCAGTTCAATCACACAAATAATAGTCACGTCATGGGTCTCAATCAGGGGTTGTGTAAAATAAGTTTCAATAATTTAATAGTTAAACTATCTGAATACTGTGATCACATTTTGTCACATGAAATTTATTTTTTCGTTAGTTCTCTTTTACCCAAATAATAGAACATATATAAATAACATACACATGTCGGAAGAATAATAAATTTAGTTTGGTGTATATGACAAAATAACAAATGGATTTTTTTAAAGAACCAGTTTTTTTTCTGAAATTTGAGAAACTAAAATGATATATTCCTTTTTATTGTAATCAAGACTTGAACCTTAAGTGCAACCCCTTCAAATTTGG
Organism: Sphenostylis stenocarpa; assembly: GCA_963425845.1. NCBI lineage: Eukaryota > Viridiplantae > Streptophyta > Magnoliopsida > Fabales > Fabaceae > Sphenostylis > Sphenostylis stenocarpa. The sequence continues at coordinate 66,030,343 of OY731400.1, forward strand.
GCCTTATTTGAAGCCTACTGTGTTGAGGCCTAATGTGATGAGACCCAGTATATTATGGCCCAGATGGTCCTCCATCACTTTCTCTTCTCAAAACCAGTTTCCACCTATCTAAGCAGTTGTGTTTTCATTTAATTTTGAGGTAAATTCCTCCTCAGTTCAATCACACAAATAATAGTAACATCATGGGTCTCAATCTGGGGTCGCATAAAATAGGTTTCGATAATTTAATAGTTAAACTATCTGAATACCGTGATCACATTTTGTCATGTGAAATTTATTTCTTCGTCACTTCTCTTTTACTCAAATAATAAAACATATATAAATAACATACACATGCCGGAAGAATAATAAATTTAGTTTGGTGTATGAAAAAATAACAAATGGATTTTTTTAAAGAACCAGTTTCTTTCTAAAATTTGAGAAGCTAAAATGATAGATTATTTTTTTATTGTAATCAAGACTTGAACCTTAAGTGCAACTCTTTCAAATTTGCGTCTTTTTTGTAGGCTAGTGTGTTGAGGCCCAATGCGATGAGACCCAATATGTTATGGCCCAAATGGTCCTACATCACTTTCTCTTCTCAAAACCAGTTTCCACCTATCTAATCAGTTGTATTTTCATTTAATTTTGAGGTAAATTCTTCAATAAGGGTCTCAATCATGGTCCTCAATTTCAACCTACCTTTAGTTTTCTTATAAATAATATCATGGGTCTCAATCAGGGGTTTCGTAAAATAGTTTTCGATAATTTAATAGTTAACTATCTGAATACCGTGATCATATTTTGTCACGTGAAATTTATTTCTTCATCAGTTCTTTTTAACTAAAATAATAGAACATATATAAATAACATACACATGTCAGAAGAATGATAAATTTAGTTTGGTGTATGAAAAATTAACAAATGGATTGTTGTTTAAAGAACAATTTCTTTCTAAAATTTGAGAAGCTAAAATGATATATTCCTTTTTTTTTTATTGTAATCAAGACTTGAACCTTAAATGCAACCCTTTCAAATTTGGACCTTATTTGAAACCTAAAATATTGAGGCCTAATGTGATGTGACCCAATATGTTATGGCCCAGATGGTCCTCCATCACTTTCTCTTCTCAAAACCATTTTCCACCTACCTAAACAGTTGTATTTTCATTTAATTTTGAGGTAAATTTCTTAATTAGGGTCTCAATCATGGTCCTCAATTTTCTCCTACCTTTAGTTTTCTTATAAATAATATCATAGGTCTCAATCAGGGGTTGCGTAAAATAGTTTTCGATAATTTAATAGTTAAACTATCTGAATATCGTGATGATATATTGTCACATGAAATTTTTTTCTTCATCATTTCTCTTTTACTTAAATAATAAAAGATATATAAATAACATACACATGTTGGAAGAATAATAAATTTAGTTTGGTGTATGAAACATTAAGAAATGGATTTTTTTAAAGAACCAATTTCTTTCTAAAATTTACGAAACAAAAATGATTTATTCCTTTTTTTTTTATTGTAATCAAGACTTGAACTTTAAGTGCAATTCCTTCGAATTTGAGCCTTATTTGAAGCCTAGTGTGTTAAGGCTCAATGTGATGAGACCCAATGTGTTATGGACCAGATGGTCCTCCATCACTTTCTCTTCTCAAAACCATATTCCACCTACCTACGTAGTTGTATTTTCATTTAATTTTGAGGTAAATTCCTCAATCAGGGTCTCAATCATGGTCCTCAATTTCCACCTACCTATAGCTTTCTGATAAATAATATCATGGGTGTCAATCAGGGTTGCGTAAAATAGTTTTTGATAATTTATTAGTTAAACTATCTGAATACCGTGATCACATTTTGTCACGTGAAATTTATTTCTGCGTCATTTCTCTTTTACTCAAATAATAGAAAATATATAAATAACATACACATGTCGGAAGAATAATAAATTTAGTTTGGTGTATGACAAATTAACAAATGAATTTTTTTAAAGAACCAATTTATTTCTAAAATTTGAGAAGTTAAAATCATATATTCCTTTTTTATTGTAATCAAGACTTGAACCTTAAGTGCAACCCCTTCAAATTCGAGCCGTATTTGAAGGCTAGTGTGTTGAGCCCAATGTGATGAGATCCAATATGTTATGGCCTTGATGATCCTCCATTACTTTCTCTTCTCAAAAGTAGTTTCCACCTGCCTAAGCAGTTGTATTTTCATTTAATTTTGAGGTAAATTCCTCAATTAGGGTCTCAATCATGGTCCTCAATTTCCACCTACCTTTAGTTTTCTTATAAATAACATCATGGGTCTCAATCAAGGGTTGCATAACATAGGTTTCCATAATTTAATAGTTAAACTATCTGAATACCGTGATCATATTTTGTCACGTGAAATTTATTTCTTCGTCAGTTCTCTTTTACTTAAATAATAGAACATATATAAATAACATACACATGTTGGAAGAATAATAAATTTAGTTTGGTGTATGACAAAATAACAAATGGAATTTTTTAAAGAACCAGTTTATTTCTAAATTTGAGAAGCTAAAATGATATATTCCTTTTTTTTTGTAATCAAGACTTGAACCTTAAGTGCAACCCCTTCAAATTTGGGCCTTATTTGAAGCCTAGTGTGTTAAGGCCCAATGCGATGACACCCAATATGTTATGGCCCAGATGGTCCTCCATCACTTTCTGTTCTCAAAACCATTTTCCACCTACCTAAGCAGTTGTATTTTCATTTAATTTTAAGGTAAATTCCTCAATCAGGGTCTCAACCATGGTCCTCAATTTCCACATACCTTTAGTTTTCTTATAAATAATATCATGGGTCTCAATCAGGGGTTGCATAAAAAAGTTTTCGATAACTTAATAGTTAAACTATCTGAATACCTTGATCGCATTTTGTCACGTGAAATCAATTTCTTCGTCAGTTCTCTTTTACTCAAATAATAGAAAATATATAAATAACATACAAAGGTCGGAAGAATAAAGAATTTAGTTTGGTGTATGACAAAATAACAAATTGATTTTTTAAAGAACCAGTTTCTATCTAAAATTTGAGAAACTAAAAGGATATATTCTTTTTTTATTCTAATCAAAACTTGAACCTTAAGTGCAACCCTTTGAAATTTGACCCTTATTTGAAGGCTAGTGTGTCCAGGCTCAATGTGATGAAGCCCAATATGTTATGGCCCAGATGGTCCTCCATCACTTTCCCTTCTCAAAACCAGTTTCCACCTACCGAAGCAGTTGTATTTTCATTTGATTTTGAGGTAAATTCCTCAATCAGGGTCTCAACCATGGTCCTCAATTTCCACATACCTTTAGTTTTCTTATAAATAATATCATGGGTCTCAATCAGGGGTTGCGTAAAAAAGTTTTCGATAACTTAATAGTTAAACTATCTAAATACCGTGATCATATTTTGTCACGTGAAAATTATGTCTTCGTTAGTTCTATTTTACTCAAATAATATAACATATATAAATAGCATACACATGTCAGAAGAATGATAAATTTAGTTTGATTTATGAAAAATTAATAAATGGATTTTTTTTAAAGAACAATTTCTTTCTAAAATTTTAGAAGCTAAAATGATATATTCTTTTTTTTTTTTTAATGTAATCAACACTTGAACCTTAAGTGCAACCTCTTCAATTTTGGACCTTATTTGAAGCCTATGTTGAGGCCCAATTTGATAAGACCCAATATGTTATGACCCATATGGTCCTCCATCACTTTCTCTTCTCAAAACCATTTTCCACCTACCTAAACCGTTGTATTTTTATTTAATTTTGAGGTAAATTTCTCAATCAGGGTCTCAATCATGGTCCTCAATTTCCACCTACCTTTAGTTTTCTTATAAATAATATCATGGGTCTCAATCAGGGGTTGCGTAAAATAGTTTTTGATAATTTAAAAGTTAAACTATCTAAATACTGTGATCACATTTTGTCACATGAAAGTTATTTCTTCGTTAGTTCTCTTTTACTCAAATAATAGAACATATATAAATAACATACACATGTCAGAAGAATAATAAATTTAGTTTGGTGTATGACAAAATAAAAAATGAATTTTTTAAAGAACCAGTTTCTTTCTAAAATTTGAGAAACTAAAATGATATATTCCTTTTTTTATTGTAATCAAGACTTGAACCTTAAGTGCAACTTCCTCAAATTTTGACCTTATTTGAAGCCTTGTATGTTGAAGCCCGATGTGATGAGACCCAATATGTTATGGCCCGAGATGATCCTCCATCACTTTCTCTTCTCAAAACCATTTTCTACCTTCCTAAACGAGTTGTATTTTCATTTAATTTTGAGGTAAATTTCTAAATCGGGGTCTCAATTATGGTCCTCAATTTCCACCTATCTTTAGTTTTCTTATAACTAATATCATGGGTCTTAATCAAGGGTTGCGTAAAATAGTTTTCGATAATTTAATAGTTAAACTATCAAAATACCGTGATGTTATTTTGTCACGTGAAATTTATTTCTTCGTCAGTTCTCTTTTATTTAAATAATAAAACATATATGAATAACATACATATGTTGGAAGAATAATAAATTTAGTTTGGTGTATGAAAAACTAAGAAATGGATTTTTTTAAAGAACCAATTTCATTCTAAAATTTGAGAAACTAAAATGATTTATTCTTTTTTTTATTATTATAATCAATACTTGAATCTTAAGTGCGACCCCTTCAAATTTGAGCCTTATTTGAAGTCTAATGTGTTAAGGGCCAAGGTGATGAGACCTAATATGTTATGGGCCAGATGGTCCTCCATCACTTTCTCTTCTCAAAACCATTTTCCATCTACCTAAGCAGTCGTATTTTCATTTAATTGAGGTAAATTCCTCAATCAGGGCCTCAATCATGGTCCTCAATTTCCACATATATTTACCTTTCTTATAAATAATATCATGGGTCTCAATCAGAGATTGCGTAAAATAGTTTTTAATAATTTAATAGTTAAACTATCTGAATACCTTGATCGCATTTTGTCACGTGAAATTTATTTCTTCGTCAGTTCTCTTTTACTCAAATAATAGAAAATATATAAATAACATACACATGCCGAAAGAATAATAAATTTAGTTTGGTGTATGACAAAATAACAAATAGATTTTTTTAAAGAACTAGTTTCTTTCTAAATTTTGAGATACTAAAATGATATATTCCTTTTTTTATTGTAATCAAGACTTGAACCTTAAGTGCAACCCCTTCAAATTAAAAGCCTTATATGAAGGCTAGTGAGTTGAGACCCAATGCGATGAGACCAAATATGTTATAGCCTACATGGTCCTCCATAGCTTTCTCTTCTCAAAACTAGTTTCCACCTACCTAAGCAGTTGTATTTTCATTTAATTTTGAGGTAAATTCCTCAATCAGGGTCTCAATCATGGTCCTCAATTTCTACCTACCTTTAGTTTTTTTATAAATAACATCATGGGTCTCAACCAGGGGTGGCATAAAATAGGTTTCGATAATTTAATAGTTAAACTATCTAAATACCAAGATCACATTTTGTCATGTGAAATTTATTTCTTCGTCAGTTCTCTTTTACTCAAATAAAAGAACATATATAAATTACATACACATGTCGAAAGAATAATAAATTTAGTTTGGTGTATGACAAAATAACAAATGGATTTTTTTTAAAGAACCAGTTTATTTCTAAAATTTGAGAAGCTAAAATGATATATTCCTTTTTTTTTATTGTAATCAAGACTTGAACCTTTAGTGCAACCCCTTCAAATTTGGACCATATTTGAAGCCTAGTGTGCTAAGGCCCAATGCGATGACACCCATGAAAGAATTAATGGTTGAGTTCAAGAGGGGGGTGAATTGAACTTTTGAAAACTTTTTCGCAAAACTTACTTTCTCTTGGAAGAATGAATTATCTTTATTTAATTCTTGTGTAGGTAGGTTAATTTTAATCACAGCAAGTATATAGATAAGAAATAAAGGAGATGAAAGAAGAAATTCAACACAACAATTTATATTGGTTCACTCTTCACCAGAGCTACGTCCAGTTCTTGACAAATCTGCCAAGTTCCACTAATACCAAGTGAAAATTACAACCAGTAGATACTCACCAATCTACCCCAAGAACTATCTTGCAAACCCACAAGATAGACTCTTGAAAACCTCCCAGTAACCAAATCCAGTTACTGTAACACGTGCAGATCCAAAATCCAATCTGCACAACCACACATTACACAAGAGTATGAAAAGAAAAAACTTGGACTGAAGCTTTATCAATACAATTGTCCAGAAGCAAATCTAACTCAACACTTTCTCTCTTTGATTAACAACAATCTTGATCAAAGCACCTTATGATATGAAAAGTTCTTGAATGCACAGAGAAAGTCACGGATGTGATAGCTCAAAGATTGCTTTCAAATGTTTTCTCAAATTGTATATTTCAAAAGGTAGATCAAATCTGTATTTATAGAGTAAAAGAGAGAACCAAACCGTTTGAACTGATAAAAACTGATTCAGAGACGCAAATGATCGATCAGAACAACATTATGACCGATTAGAACAAGTTATGATCGATCAGAATGTATTTCAATCGATTAAAATGACGATTCAACCGATTGATTTCATTTAAAACTTCATTCAGTCGATTGATTCGTGTTTTCAATGGATTGAAATAGCTTAATGAAAAATGACTGCTCTCTGTTTCAATCGATTAAAAAACCTTTCAACAGATTGAAATCCTGTAGACTCTTAGTCAGAAAAATAGTCTCTTTGTTTTAACAAATTTAAAAAATATTTCAATAGATTGAAGTTTTGAAAAACACTTAGACTGAAAAAAAATGGTCTCTCTGTTCCAACAGATTAAAAAATATTTCAACAAATTGAAAATGCGAAACCTGTAATACATGAAAAATCATTAAAACATTTTAACCTGTTGATTCTGCGATTCAACCAATTGAAATTTCGAATCTATAAGAATATTCCTTATGTTAAGTGTTTTTAACAGATTGAAATTTCTTTTCAACAGATTGAAAAAACTTAGTTTGTTCTTTTAATGTTTAAATGTTAGTTTTTCATGCAGAAAAATGATTTCAATGAGATGCATCATTTTAAGGCGCTTATCACAAGATTTATTGGCCTATCAAGAGATTAAGTTCCTAAACTTCTAACTTATCCCTCTACACACCCACAAACTAAACTATACCAACACGAATATGTCTTCATCAAATCCACCAAGTGCTTCAATCTCCCCCTATTTGATGGAGACAAATATCCACTGCACCTGCGCAATTCAATAACATAATAGAGACATATATGATTTTGTGGTGTGTGTGTAGTGACAATTTTAAGCAAATACTTCTCCCCTATTTGACTGCATCAAATAAAGTGTTTTAGTTACGAGTCCAATAGTACCACGTAGGTACCAAAAATAAAAAGAAAAGACAGAGAAAAATAAGAAAAAAATAAGCCTTCATTCATCCCAGTTCCGGGACCTTGATTAAGCTGCAGATCAACAATCCTGTTGTAGATATCTTCCAATTGATTGTCAATGTGTTGAAATGCGGCAATGAAATTTTCATCCGAGATAATGCTTGACGAGCCCGTAGAGCAACCATCATCTCCATGTGCCTCCTTTGATTGGTTTGCAGTTCATTCATCGATGCAGCATGGTTCTTTCGAGCGTGAGAGAGGCGTGCCACGGTCGGGTTGTGGAATATATGGAATCATTTCTAAAGGACATTTGCTCTTCCATCGAGTCCGATGATCTTCGTTGCGAAGTACCGGGACACCGGTATTGACATCTTCCTCTTGCTCTTCTTCTTCAATTTCTTCTTCTTTTCCTGCTTCTTCTTTGGAAATCCATTCACCGTCGATTTTAATGAATCCCATTTTATGAAGGACAGAGTTATTGATCTCATTTGTTGGACGAACAGTTTCAACTAATTCACCTTCCAAATCAACACAAAAATGAGTTAAAAACTTAGAAATTAATATAGCATAAGGATATCCGAAATCACTTAGCCGCTTAGCTTTGATCATGTGGTCCTTGATGACAAAAACCCAGTTCACCCTTATTACGTGGTGAATGCGGTACATCGATACCAAATCTCCTTCATTTAGTGCTTGCATGATTGCTCCCCACAGGTGTGAGCTGCCGGGACATAATGAACGCGAGCACCCTTTCCTCAAGCTTCAACCTTCCGGTGTTGAAGGAACTTACGGAGTCATGCCTATTCTTCGAGACAAGAATGAAAGTACTTGAACTTTGTTAAATTCTTCTACTTAGAGGTATACCCTTTGGTGACTTTTACACCTTCATCCTTGAGTCCAGACAACCTCTTTCCAGGACATTGGAAGTAATTTCAATGTCCACTCCTTTGACTTGAGTTTTTAGAGTAGACCCTTCAAATGACAAGTTGGTGAAAAAGACTTTAATCGAGTCGAGGTAAATCCTACCATTTAGCTCCGAAACTTCGAAGTTTCGATGTTGCGATAGTTTCAGAACCCCTCCGAAACCTTCGACATCAAACCAAGAAAATTTTAGAACCTTGGGTACATTGATTTGTTTCCTGCTCATTTCATGAATGAACAAATCCATCTTCTCTTGGTTCCCATTGAACCAGGATTCAATGCGCCCTCCTACCGATGTTCCTTGCACGATGCGAGAGGACTCGTCCTTTCTTGAACTTCTTCCTTCCGGATTTGGTGCGTTTGAGCATGCTGATTTGTGGAATGAATAGAAGAAAAATAGAGAAGAGAGAATGTTTCACGAAGAAAAGTATAAGCTTTTCAAACACAACTGTATGAGAACACACGGTCCCTTCATCTTCACGGTTTTGTCTTTAATGTATTACTGCTTATCTGCTTCAGTGCAGTGATGGTAAAGGTGGAGAGAGAGAGTATTTTTACTTGTACACCTTAATTACCCTCACATCGATATCCAATCGAGTCAATCAACTTTTATTTGGATAACTCGATATTTAAGAGAGTAGTTGAAGGAAATCCCGTTGTAAATGCTTTCAACCCAATCTGCGAGTAATTGTTTAGAGGCGAGCATATACTACTATCCCTAGAAAAAATTAACCAATTGATTTTTCATGAAATCAATTGTTTTTGCAATTGTAAATTTATCGAAGTAAAATAAATCGATTGAGTCAAGGATCTAATCGATTGTTTTTGTGAAGAAAAACATGCGAGCATCAAAAGTGAAATAAATCGATTGAATCGAAGATTTAATCGATTGTTTTACAACAAAAACATGCGAGCTACAAGGTTATTGAAATAAATCGATTAATACCTCATTTAATCGATTGAGCTGGTAACGTATAATTAACGAGAGATAGAGAATCGAGAAAATCAGCAGATTATTTCGCAATTTCAATCGATTAAAACACATAATTTCAAGATTTTCGAGACAATTTTAATCGATTGAGCATGTTATCAACCTGTTAAAAATTCATAATCACCATAAAGAATCGGTTATTCAATACTAGTTATATCCGGAATTCCTAATTCAGTTCTAAGCATATTAAGTCTATCTCTAGGAAGTGGTTTAGTGAATAAGTCGACTAAGCTGTTTTTCAGATTCAATGAATAAAATTTCACAATCACCCCTAGATACATGTTCTCTAATAAAGTGATGTCTAATTTCAATATGCTTAGTTCTAGAGTGTTGAATAGGATTCTTAGTCGGATTTATTGCACTAGTATTATCACAAACCGGAGGTGCAGTGTTAAGAGTCACTCCATAATCTTTCAGTTGTTGTTTGAGATAGATACTCGAGCACAACAACTCCCAGCTACAATGTATTCGGCTTTTGCGGTTGAAAGAGCAACACATGCTTGCTTTTTGTTGTGCCAGGATATGAGGCTGCTTCCCGAGTAAATGACATGTACCGGAGGTACTTTTTACGTCCAATCTACATCCTGCAAAGTCAGAATCGAGAAAATCCAACAAGTTTAAGAGATGCACCTTCGAGGATACCATAGTCAGACATTAATGGTTCCTTTAAGGTACTTGAGAATCCTTTTAGCGACGGTAAGATGTGATTCCTTTGGATTTGCACTGAAATCTAGCACAAAGGCACACACTAAACATAATGTCGGGCCTACTAGCGATCGGATATAGCGAGAGAACCAATCAAACCCCTATATTTAGTTTGATCAACAGATTTCCCTTTTTCATCTAAATCTAGACAACAATTAGTAGACATGGGTGTAGAGGATTCTTTGCAATTGTGCATATCAAATTTCTTCAACAACTCATTGCGGTATTTAGATTGACTTAGAAAAATGCCATTTCTTAATTGCTTAACACGGAGACCAAGGAAGAAATTCAATTCTCCCATCATAGACATTTCAAATTCACTTTGCATTTCCTTAACAAACTTATTACATAATGCATCATTAGTAGAACCGAAAATGATATCATCAACATACACCGCACCAGAATAATGTCGGTTCAGATTTCTTAATGAATAAGGTTTTATCAACTTCACCTCGTTTGTAGCCTTGATCAATTAAGAAATTACTTAACCTCTCATACCATTGCCTAGGAGCTTGCTTTAAACCATAAAGAGTCTTTTTCAATTTGTAGACATGGTCAGGATGCTTGTGATTTTCAAAACCAGGAGGTTGAGAAACATAAACTTCTTCATTGATGAGTCCATTTAGAAAGGCACTCTTGACATCCATCTGTAGTAATCTGAAACCACTTATACAAGCATAAGCTAATAATAATCTGACAGCTTCAAGTCTAGCTACAGGTGCAAAGGTTTCATCCAAATCAATACCCTCCTGTTGATTATACCCTTTGGCTACCAACCTAGCTTTATTTCTAGTGATAATGTCGTGTTCATCTAATTTGTTTTTGAATACCCACTTAGTACCAATTACATTGATATCTTTGGTTTTAGGAACTAATTCCCACACGTTATTCCTTTCAAACTGATTAAGCTCATCATGCATGGCACTAACCCAATATTCATCATTTAATGCTTCTTTAACAGTTTTAGGTTCTACTTGTGAAATGAATGCCATATGATTGCAGAATTGATTAAGAGAATGTCTAGTGGATACTCCCTTATTGATTTGCCCGATGACATTGTCTAGAGACAGATCTCTTGGAACAATCCATTCTTTAGGAAGCTCTTCCAGGACATCTTCTTCCTGTTCTTGAGTAATTCTTGGTGGATCAGCTTTGGCGGGATCAAGCGATTGAATACCTTCTTCGATAGTAAGGTCGATCTGAGTTCTTGGGATATTTTAAGCGATAAGAATTATCGGTTAAATCTTCATCATCTGCGAGTACTGTTGTTCTATTATGCAACACTCGAGGAGACTCATTAAAAACAATATGTCTTGATTCTTCAACGATTTCGAGTCTCAAATTGTAGACTCTATATGCGTGGCAGTTAGTAGAATAACCAAGAAAGATTCCTTTATCAGATTTTTCATCAAACTTGCCAATATTTTCTTTCCCATTGTTTAAAACAAAACACGTACATCCAAAAACCACGAAATAGTTTATGTTGGGTTTTCTTCCTTTATACGAGTTCATATGGGGTTTTCTTAAGCATGGGTCTAATCAAGACTCTATTCAAAACATGACAAGCGGTGTTTACTTGCATTTGCCCAAAAATATTTAGGTAAAGAATTTTCACAAAGCATTGTTCTAGCAAGTTCCACAATGGATCTGTTCTTTCTTTCCACAACACGATTCGTTGAGGAGTTCTTGGAGCGAGAAAAAATGTGTTTTATGCCAAACTTTTCACAAAATGATTCAAACTTTTCATTTACAAATTCTCCACCATTGTCACTTTGAATAGATGTAATGAAATACCCTTTTTCATTATGTAAAACCTTGGCAAGCTTTTTGAAAGATTTGTAAGAATCAGATTTGGCTTTTAGAAAGATAGTCCAGGTAAATCTGGAAAAATCATCAACAATTACCATGATATAGAGATTACCACCTAGGCTTTTATTTCTTGAAGGACCAACCAAATCCATGTGAAGCGAGTTCCAAAGGTCTAGAAGTAGAAACAATATTTTTGTTTGAAAAATATTTTCTAGTTTGTTTACCTTTTAAACGGGCTTCACAGATTTTGTCTTTCAAAATTCTAAGCTTCGGTAGCCCGAAACTAACTCTTTAGAAATCAGTTTGTCAAGATGATTAAGATGTATATGAGCAAGCCTTCTATGCCATAACCAAGATTCTTCTTCTTTAGTAAGAAGACAACTTTGAGATGATATAGAATGCTTGATATCTAACATGTAAATATTGTTTAACCTCTTACCTACCAACATTACAGTGTCATATTACGGCTCACAGATTAGGCACTTTTACGGTTTGAAGATAACTTTGTGACCAAGATCACATAAGCTGACTTATACTTGATTAGGTTGTGCTTGAGACCTTCAACAAGAAGAACATTGTGTATGGTTACTGATTCACCATCTCCGATATCTCCAGAACCTAGAATTCTTCCCTTGTTGTTGTCTCCATAAGTCACGTGACCTCCATTCTTCAATCTCGGTTTACGGAATTTTGAAATGTCACCTGTCATGTGCCTTGAGCATCCGTTGTCCAGGTACCAAAGGGACTCTTGTTGCTTGTTCCTGAAAAACCAAGCATCAAGTATTTGGTACCCTTAAGTATTTTGGGTCCTTAGGAGTCAAATTTTACGTTTAACATGTTTTGGAACCCATCTCTTTACGCCTTGTGGCACAAAATATTTCCTAGCATGACAAAATTTTACAGTATGTCCTTTCTTCATGCAGTAATGACAAGATGAGAAAGGGGATGTTGTTGATTTTCTAAAGGAAAAGAAGTTCAAATACTTTTTAGTTTTCACCCCAACTTTAGGTTTGTACCAGATTCCAGTATGTTCAAAAACACGGTTTTGAGACCCAAGAAGTGCATCTAAATTTTCTTTACCTTGAGTAAATTTTGACAAAGTTTTAGTCAAGTAATCAACCTTATTACGTAGAAGAATACACTTTTCACAATTATGATTAGTAGCGACATTATCAGCGAGATGAATAGATTATTTCAAGATGTTCTATATCTGTTTTGCTTTCTAATAACTCTTTTTCCAGAACTTTAACCCTAATTTCTAACCGAGTTATTTAGTCCTTTTAACCGATTATTTGTATGAGATAAATTCCTGGCTTCTTCATGCATTTCATTGAAAGCATTTAGTAATGTGCTATAATTCATTTCATTTTACGTGGGAGTTGAACTTACATGTGATGAAGAGGATTCACGACCGACCATCAAACATAGGTTCACCTCTTCACCTTCGGATGCGAAGCTGGAGGATGAATCATTATCTTGCCAAGCTATGTAGGCCTTTTTCCCTTTGTACTTTGACTCTTTCTTGTTACGATTCTTGGCCTTTTCAGGACATTCACTTTTTATGTGTCCACGCTTACCACAAGAATAACAAGTAACGAGTATTTTGAATGGAGTCGGTCTTTTTATTAGTGTACCTTTTAACTTGCCCGGTTCTGTTCTTCCTTCTAAGAAATTTTCCAAACTTCTTAACCAACAGAGTTAGATTCTCGGATTCATCTTCTTCGGACTCATTGTTTTCTTCAATCGTCTTGAGAACAATGTTTACGCTTTTCTTCTCTGCATTCTCTTGTTCTTTGAGCCGATTGATTTCCAACTCATGTTCCCTTAACTTACCAAATAGTGAAGCGGTAGTCATTTCGGTCAAATCTCTTGATTACGATATAGTTGTCACCTTTGGTTGCCAAGTTCTGTCCAAACACTTCAAGATTTTTATGTTCAACTCTTCCTTGTCAAAAGTCTTTCCTAGCCCAATTAAATGATTGACTATGTGCGTGAATCTTTTACGTACATCTGCAATTGTTTCTCCTTGCTGCATTTTAAACAATTCATAGTCCCTGATTAACTCATGCTTTCTTGCCCTTTTCACGTCGAGATGTACCCTCATGTGTGACCTCTAAAATTTCCCACATCTCTTTGGCGAGGCACATTGAGACACCACTGAAAAACTCATCAAGATTTAAAGCGAGAGGTAATAATATTTTTAGCGAGTATAATCATATTGGACTCTCCTATTTTACGCATCGAGTCAATTCAACCCAATTTTTTTCAACTACTTTACCATCCACTTGTATGAGTTGGTTTGTAAGGACCATTAATAATTGTTTCCCAAATGCCTCTATCAAGAGATTCAATAAAGATTTTCATTCTAACCTTCCGGAAAGAATAATTCACACCGAGAAAAAGAGGAGGCCTGTTTATGGAGGCTCCTTCGAAAAATTCATCTTTCCCTCGAGTCATTCTTGGACCGAATTCTTGAGTAACTTACAAGAACCAGCTCTGGTACCAATTGAAAGAATTAATGGTTGAGTTCAAGAGGGGGTGAATTGAACTTTTGAAAACTTTTTCGCAAAACTTACTTTCTCTTGGAAGAATGAATTATCTTTATTTAATTCTTGTGTAGGTAGGTTGATTTTAATCACAACAAGTATATAGACAAGAAATAAAGGAGATGAAAGAAGAAATTCAACACAACAATTTATACTGGTTCACTCTTCACCAGAGCTACGTCCAGTTCTTGACAAATCTGCCAAGTTCCACTAATACCAAGTGAAAATTACAACCAGTAGATACTCACCAATCTACCCCAAGAACTATCTTACAAACCCACAAGATAGACTCTTGAAAACCTCCCAGTAACCAAATCCAGTTACTGTAACACATGCAGATCCAAAATCCAATCTGCACAACCACACTTTACACAAGAGTATGAAAAGAAAAAACCTGGACTGAAGCTTTATCAATACAATTGTCCAGAAGCAAATCTAACTCAACACTTTCTCTCTTTGATTAACAACAATCTTGATCAAAGCACCTTATGATATGAAAAGTTCTTGAATGCACAGAGAAAGTCACGGATGTGATAGCTCAAAGATTGCTTTCAAATGTTTTCTCAAATTGTATATTTCAAAAGATAGATCAAATCTGTATTTATAGAGTAAAAGAGAGAACCATGAAGCACTTGTTGGATTTGATGAAGACATAGATATAGCTTAGGTTGTGGGTGTGTAGATGATTAGGTTTTTAGTTTAAGCACTTAATCTCTTGATAGGCCAATATATTTTGTGATAAGCGCCTTATAATGTTGCATCCCATTGAAAATCATTTTTCTGCATGAAAAACTAACATCTAAGTATTAAAAGAACAAACTAAGTTTTTCAATCTGTTGAAAAGGATTTTCAATTTGTTAAAATCACTTAAAAGAATAAGTGATCATACATAATCGTATTTTCAATTGATTGATTCGCGGAATCAACAAGTTAAAATAACTCAATGAATTTTTCAATATCAAGTTTCGCTTTTTCAATCTGTTGAAATGATTTTAAATCTGTTGAAACAAAAAGATCTTTTTCAGTCTAAGAGTTTTTAGAAAATCAATCTGTTGAAATATTTTTCAATCTGTTGAAACAGAGAGACTATTTTTTAACTAAGTGTTTGCAGGAATTTAATTTGTTGAAATGATTTTAAATCTGTTGAAACAGAAAGACCTTTTTCAGTCTAAGAGTTTTTAGAAAATCAATCTGTTGAAATGACTTTCAATCGATTGAAACAGAAGAGCTGTCATTTTTCATTAAGTTGTTTCAATCCATTAAAAACTCGAATCAATCGATTGAAATGGAGCTTTAAATGAAATCAATCGATTGAATCGTGGTTTTAATCGATTGAAATGTATTCTGATCGATCATAGTTTCATTCTGATCGATCATAACTCGGTCTGATCGATCATACTTCAGTTCTAATCGATCAGAGTCTCTTTTAAACTGTTATACTCTCAAACTAATCGTTCATTTGACTCTACGAAGCAGTTTTTGACATATGAAACGTTCGATTCTTTGTTTTACTCTATATATGCAGAATTGATCTATCTTTTGAAATATATACAACACACTACTTGAGAAAACTTGTGAAATCATTCTGTGAAACTTTCATATACGTGACTTTCTCGCATTCAAGAATCTTTTCATATCATAAGGTGTTGTGATCAGAATTGTGGTCAATCAAAGAGAGAAAGTCTTGTTAGAATTTGTTCGGACAATTAGAACTTCAAGTCCAGGTTTTTTCTTTCCATACTCTTTTGTAAAAGTGTGATTGTGCAGGTTGGATTGTGATCTGCACTTGAGTACGATGCTTGGATTTGGTTCTTGGGTGGTTTTCAAGATTACGTCTTGTGGGTTTTGCAAGATAGTTCTTGGGGTAGATTGGTGAGTATCTACTTGGTTGTATTTTTCACTTGGTATTAGTGGAACTTGACTGGTTTGTCAAGAAGCTGGATGTAGCTACGGATTAGAGTGAACCAGGTATAAATTTGTGTGTTAATATTCTTCTTTCATCTCTTTTATTTTTCGTCTTTAATTGTGTTGTGTTTAAACCAAGTTACCTTTGCAAAAATTGAATAAAGATAACTCATTCTTCCAAAAAGAAAGTAAGTTTTGCGAAAAAGTTTTAAAGTTCAATTCACCCCCCTCTTGAACTCAACCATTAATTCTTTCAATTGGTACCAGAGCTGGTTCTTGTAAGTTACTCAAGAAATCGGTCCAATGGGTGAGGGAAAGATGACTTTTTCGAAGGAGCCTCCATAAACGAGGCCTCCACTTTTTTACGGTGTGAATTATTCTTTACGGAAGGTTAGAATGAAAATCTTTATTGAATCTCTTGATAGAGGCATTTGGGAAACAATTGTTAATGGTCCTTACAAACCAACTCATACTGTAGATGGTAAAGTAGTCGAAAAAGATTGGGCTGAATTAAGCGATGTAGAAAATAGGAGAGTCCAATATGATTATACTTGCAAAAAATATTATTACCTCTGCTTTAAATCTTGATGAGTTTTTCGGGGTGTCTCGGTGTGCCTCTGCCAAAGAGATGTGGGAAATTTTAGAGGTTACACATGAAGGAACATCGATGTGAAAAGGGCAAGAAAGCATGAGTTAATCGGGGACTATGAGTTGTTTAAAATGCAGCAAGGAGAAACAATTGCGAGACGTGCGAGAAAAGGTTCACGCACATAGTCAATCATCTAATTGGGTTAGGAAAGACTTTTGACAAAGAAGAGTTGAACATCAAAATCTTAAAGTGTTTGGACAGAACGTGGCAACCAAAGGTGACGAGCTATATCGAGAATCAAGAGACTTGGTCGAAATGACTACCGCTTCACTTTTTGGTAAGTTAAGGGAACATGAGTTGGAAATCAATCGGTTCAAAGAACAAGAGAATGCGAGAAAAGAAAAGTAGAAATATTGTTCTCAAGACGATTGAAGAAAACGGTGAATCTGAAGAAGATGAATCGAGAGAACTTGACTTTGTTGGTTAAGAAATTTGGGAAATTTCTTAGAAGAAAGAACAGAACTGGCCAAGTAAAAAGGTACGATGATAAAAAGACTGAATCTGTTCAAAATACTATTACTTGTTATTCTTGTGGTAAATAGGGTCACATAAAGAGTGATTGTCCGGAAAAGACCAAGAATCAGAACAAGAAAGAATCAAGATACAAAGGGAAAAAGGCCTATATAGCCTGGCAAGACAATGATTCATCTTCCAGCTCACGAATCCGAAAGTGAAGAGGTGAACCTGTGTTTAATGGCTAGTTTGTGAATCCTCTTCATCACATGTAAGTTCAACTCCTACGAGAGAATGAAATGAATTACGACACATTACTAAATGCTTTCAACGAAATGCATAGTGAAGCCAGAAATTTATCTCATACAAATAATCGGTTAAAAGGATTAAATAAGCTGGTTAGAAAATAGAGTTAAAGTTACGGAAAATGAACTATTAGAAAGCAAAACAGATTTAGAACATCTAGATATAATCTATGCATCTGCGGATAATGTTGCTTGCTAATAAGAAGTGTGAAAAGTGTATTATTCTGCAAGATAAGGTTGATTATTTGATTAAAACTTTGTCTAAGTTTACTCAAGGTAAAGAGAATTTAGATGCACTTCTTGGATCTCAAAATTGTGTTTTTGAACATTACGGAATCGGGTACAAACCTAAGATTGGGGTAAAAACTAAAAAATATTTGAACTTCTTTTCATACGAGAAAAACAACGGCATCCCCTTTCTCATCTTGTCATTACTTGCATGAAGAAAGGACATACTATAAAATCTTGTTATGCTAGAAAATATTTTGTGCTGCAAGGTAGGAAGAGATGGGTTCCAAAACATGTTAAACGAGAAAATTTGACTCCTAAGGACCCAAAATACGTAAGGGTACCAAATACTTGATGTTTGATCTTTCGAGGAACAGCAACAAGAGTCCCTTTGGTATCTAGACAGCGGATGCTCAAGGCACATGACGAGGTGACATTTCAAAATTCCGGAAGTCTGAAATTGAAGAATGGAGGTCATGTGACTTATGGAGACAACAACGAGAGGAAGAATTCTAGGTTCTAGAGATATTGGTGATGGTGAATCGGTAATCATTCACAATGTTCTTCTTGTTGAAGGTCTCAAGCACAATCCGATAAGCATAAGTCGGTTATGTGATCTTGGTCACAAAGTCATTTTCAAACCGAGAAAAGTGCCTTATCTGTGAGCGAGAATCGACATGGTAATGTTGGTAGGTAAGAGGTTAAACAATATATACATGTTAGATATCAAACGAGTCTATATCATCTCAAAGTTGTCTTCTTACTAAAGAAGAAGAATCTTGGTTGTGGCATAGAAGACTTGCTCATATACATCTTAACCATCTTGACAAAGCTGATTTCAAAAGAATTAGTTTACGGGTTGCCTAAGCTTCAAATCTTGAAAGACAAAATCTGTGAAGCTTGTTTGAAAAGCAAACAAACTAGAAAATCTTTTTCAAACAAAAACATTGTTTCAACTTCCAAACCTTTGGAACTGCTTCACATGGATTTGGTTGGTCCTTCAAGGAATAAAAGCCTAGGTGGTAATCTTTATATCATGGTAATTGTTGATGACTTTTCAGATTTACCGAATTTGTTTTTCTAAAGGCCAAATTTGATTCTTACAAATCTTTCAAAAAGCTTGCCAAGGTATTACATAATGAAAAAGGATATTTTATTACATCTATTCAAAGTGACAATGGTGGAGAATTTGTAAATGAAAAATTTGAATCATTTTGTGAAAAGTTTGGCATAAAACACAATTTTTACGCTCCAAGAACTCCTCGACAAAGCGGTGTTATGGAAAGAAAGAACAGATCCATTGTGGAACTTGCTAGAACAATGTTGTGTGAAAATTCTTTACCTAAATACTTTTGGGCAGATGCGATGAAACACTTGCTTGTCATGTTTTGAATAGAGTCTTGATTAGACCCATGCTTAAGAAAACCCCATATGAAGCTGTACAAAGGAAGAAAACCCAACATAAACTATTTCGGGGTTTTTGGATGTACATGTTTTGTTTTAAACAATGGGAAAGAAAATATTGGCAAGTTTGATGAAAAATCGATAAAGGAATTTTTCTTGGTTATTCAACTCACGGTCATGCATATAGAGTTTATAATTTAAGATTGAAATCAGTTGAAGAATCGGTACATGTTGTGTTTAATGAGTCTTCTCGAGTGGTGCGAGAATAGAACAACAAGTACTGCAAATGAAGAAGAATTAAGCGATAATTCTTATCGGTTGAAACATGCCGAAACACGGATCGATTGTCTTGTTGAAGAAGATGATCCATCGGTGGACCCTGCAAAAGCTTATCCACCAACAATTGCTTGAAGAACGAGGAAGAAGATGTTCGGAAGAGCTTCCTAAAGAGTGGATTGTCCCAAAAGATCTCTCTCTAGACAATGTCATCGGGCAAATTAATAAGGGAGTATCTACTAGACATTCTCTTAATCAATTTTGTAATCATATGGCATTCATTTCACAAATAGAGCCTAAGACAGTTAAAGAAGCATTAAATGATGAATACTTGGGTTAGTGCCATGCATGATGAGCTTAATCAATTTGAAAGAAATAAAGTGTGGGAATTAGTTCCTAAAATCAAAGATATCAATGTAATTGGTACTAAGTGGGTATTCAAAAACAAGCTAGATGAACACGGCATTATTACTAGAAATAAAGCTAGATTGGTAGCCAAAGGGTATAACCAACAAGAGGGTATTGATTTTGATGAAACCTTTGCACCTGTAGCTAGACTTGAAGCTGTTAGATTGTTATTAGCTTATGCCTGTTTAAGTGGTTTCGGATTACTACGAGATGGATGTAAAGAGTGCCTTTCTGAATGGACTCATCAATGAAGAAGTATATTTCTCAACCTCCTGGGTTTGAAGATCACAAGCATCCGACCATGTCTACAAATTGAAAAAGGCCCTTTATGGTTTAAAGCAAGCACCTAGACAATGGTATGAGAGGTTAAGTAAATTCCTAATTGATCAAGGGTACAAGCGAGGTGAGGTTGATAAAACTCTGTTCATTAAGAAATGCAGGACCGACATTATTTTGGTGCAGGTGTATGTGGATGATATCATTTTCGGTTCCACTAATAATGCCATGTGTAATAAGTTTGTAAAAGAAATGCAAAGTGAATTTGAAATGTCTATGATGGGAGAATTGAATTTCTTCCTTGGTCTCCAGGTTAAACAATTAAGAAATGACATTTTTCTTAGTCAATCTAAATACTGCAATGAATTGTTAAAGAAATTTGATATGCAAAATTGCAAGGTGTCCTCTACACCCATGTCTACTAATTGTTGTCTAGACTTAGATGAAAAAGGAAAACACTGTTGATCAAACTAAATATAGAGGTTTGATTGGTTCACTACTATATCTAGCTGCTAGTAGACCGACATTATGTTTAGTGTGTGCCTTTGTGCAAGATTTCGAGGCAAATCCAAAGGAATCTCATCTTCACCGCTGCCAAAAGGATTACGAAATACCTTAAGGGAACGGTTAATGTTGGACTATGGTATCCACGAAGGTGCATCCCTTAAACTTGTTGGATTTTCTTATTCGACTTTGCGGGATGTAGATTGGACGAGAAAAAGTACCTTTGGTACTTGTCATTTCTTGGGGAGCGAGTCTTATATCGTGGCACGGCAAAAAGCAAGCGTGTGTTGCTCATCAACTGCGAGAGCTGAATACATTGCGGTAGGAGGCTGTTGTGCTCAAAGCATCTACCTCAAGCAACAAGCGACAGATTATGGAGTAACTCTAAACAAGGTACCTCTGATTTGTGACAATACTAGTGCAATAAACTTAACTAAGAATCCTATTCAACACTCTAGAACTAAGCATATTGAAATTAGACATCACTTTATTAGAGAACACGTATCTAGGGGTGACTTGTGAGATTTTATTCGTTGAATCGGAAAAACGAGTTAGGCGATTTATTCACTAAACCACTTCCTAGAGACAGACTTAATATGCTTAGGACTGAATTAGGAATTCTAGATATATCTAGTATTGCATAAGCGATTCGATTACGGTAATTGTATGCTTTTTAACAGTCGATAACAAGTTCAATCGATTAATAATTGCATAAATAACTTGATATTATTTGTTTCAATCGATTGAAATTGTGAAATAATCTGTTGATTTCACGATTCTTACTCTACGGTATTGATATGTTATTAGTTCAATCGATTAGATAATCTTTTAATCGATTTATTTCATTAACCTTGTAGCTCTGCATACTTTTTTCTATAAATCAATCGATTAAATCTTCGATTCAATCGATTGAATTCACTAATGGTACTCTGAATAATTTTCTTGAACAAAACAATCAATTTAACTTTCAATTCAATCGGTTTATTTCACTTATAAGTATCTGCGATTACAAAATCAATTGGTTTCACGGAATATCAATTGATTATTTTTTTAGGGCTAGTTGTATGTACTTTGTCTCTAAACAATTTCTGCGAGTGGATTGAATGCATTTACAACAAGATAAACTTCAACTACTCTCTTAAATATCAAAGATATCCAATAAAAGTTGATTGACTACGATTGGATATCGGATGTGAGGGTAATTAAAGTGTACGATAGCAATTCTCTCTCCTCTTTATCATCCACTGCACAGAAACAATAAATCGGTAAAGACAAAAATTTTTGAAGGCGATAAAGATTGTGTATTCTCATTCCTATAGTATTATTTTCTTCTTTGAACTTTCTCTTTTCTCGGTTCTTCTCGTTACTGCTCATCCCAAAGATCAAGTATGCTCAAGCGCACAAAGTCTGGTAGGAAGAAGTCCAGCAGAGGCGAGTCCTCTACTGCAAGGCAAGAACGAGAATGTTGGAGGAAGGATTGAAACTTGGTTCAATGGGGACCAAGAGAAAATGGATTTGTTTATCCATGAATTAAGCGAGGAAGCAAGTCAACATTCAGAAGATGTTAAAGTTCTCCTGGTTTGATGCTTAGAAGGATTCGGAGGCATTCGGAAGTTACTTGCAACATCAAAAACTTCGAGGCGTTTACGGAGTTGAATGGTAGGATTTACCACGACTTAATTAAAGTCTTTTTCACTAACTTGTCCTTTGAAGGTTCCACTCTAATAACTCAAGTAAAAGGAGTAGACATTGAGATAACACCTAATGTCCGGAAGGAAGTTCTTTGGAATAAAAGATGTAGGTGTGAAAGTCACCAAAGGGTGTACTTCGGATGTTGAAGAATTTAATAAAGTTTAGTATTTCCGCTCTTGCACGAAGAATAGGCATGATTACGTAAGTTCATTCAACATCGGGAAGTTGAAGCTGGAAGAAAGGATTCTCGCTTTCATCGTTTCCTGGCGGCTTACACCCGGGGAAGCAATCATGCGATGCTTAAATGAAGGAGATTTAGATGCTGATGTACTTGCATTCATCACGAATCACGAGTGAAGCTGGGTCTTCGTCATCAAGGATCACATGATCAAAGCCAAGAGACTTAGTGATTTCGGGTATCCCTATGCTATTCGATTTCTAAATTTTTAACACATTTTGGTGTTGATCTGGAAGGGGAACTTGTTGAAGCTGTTCGACCAACAAATGAAATAAACAATTACGTTCTTCACAAAATGGGGTTCATCAAAATTGATGGTGAATGGATTTCCAAAGAAGAAGGCTGGAAAAAGTGAAGAAAGTGAAGAAGAAGAGCAAGAGGAAGGAATCAACAACGATATTCACTGGAACTTACGCGACACGTCCGTCTGATCCAATGGAAGAGGTGAACCCAATGGAGATGATTCCATACAATCCACTGCTTGACCGTGGCACGCCTCTGTCTCGGTTCGAAAGAATAATGTTACATCAAATGAGCGAGCTGCAATCGAGACCAAAGGAGGCATATGGAGATGACTCGTCGCTCTGAGGGCTCGGCGACATTATTTGGATGAAAATTTCATTGCAAGGTTCCGACATATTGATAATCAACTAGAAGACATTTACAACGGGATTGTGGAGCTGCAATTCAACCAAGGCCCTGGGGACGAATGAAGATTTTCTATGTTTACGTTATTCTGTTTTCTTTTCTTAGTTTTTAATGTTACATTTTATATTCGGGGTATCCACGTGGCCCCATTGGATCTGTAACTAAAACATTCTATT
Organism: Sphenostylis stenocarpa; assembly: GCA_963425845.1. Classification (NCBI taxonomy): domain Eukaryota; kingdom Viridiplantae; phylum Streptophyta; class Magnoliopsida; order Fabales; family Fabaceae; genus Sphenostylis; species Sphenostylis stenocarpa. Next base: position 66,053,880 of record OY731400.1, read on the forward strand.
TGATGCGATCAAATAGGGGAGAAGTATTTTGCTTAAAGCTGTCACTTACACACACACCACAAAATATATGTCTACGAGTGCTATTATTTTTTATGCAGGTGCGGTGGTTATTTGTCTCCATCAAATAGGGGGAGATTGAAGCACTTGGTGGATTTGATGAAGACATAGATATAGCTTAGGTTATGGGTGTGTAGATGATTAGGTTTTTAGTTTAAGCACTTAATCTCTTGATAGGCCAATATATTTTGTGATAAGCGCCTTATAATGTTGCATCCCATTGAAAATCATTTTTACGCATGAAAAACTAACATCTAAGTATTAAAAGAACAAACTAAGTTTTTCAATCTGTTGAAAAGGATTTTCAATCTGTTAAAATCACTTAAAAGAATAAGTGATCATACATAATCGTATTTTCAATTGATTGATTCGCGGAATCAACAAGTTAAAATAACTCAATGAATTTTTCAATATCAAGTTTCGATTTTTCAATGCTGTTGAAATGATTTTAAATCTGTTGAAACAAAAAGATCTTTTTCGATCTAAGAGTTTTTAGAAAATCAATCTGTTGAAATATTTTTCAATCTGTTGAAAGCAGAGAGACTATTTTTTAACTAAGTGTTTGCAGGAATTTAATCTGTTGAAATGATTTTAAATCTGTTGAAACGAGAAAGACCTTTTCGATCTAAGAGTTTTTAGAAAATCAATCTGTTGAAATGACTTTCAATCGATTTAAACAGAAGAGTCTGTCATTTTTCATTAAGTTGTTTCAATCCATTAAAAACTCGAATCAATCGATTGAAATGGAGCTTTAAATGAAATCAATCGATTGAATCGTGGTTTTAATCGATTGAAATATATTCTAATCGATCATAGTTTCATTCTGATCGATCATAACTCGGTCTGATCGATCATACTTCAGTTCTAATCGATCAGAGTCTCTTTTAAACTGTTATACTCTCAAACTAATCGTTCATTTGACTCTCTGAAACAGTTTTTGACATATGAAACGTTCGATTCTTTGTTTTACTCTATATATGCAGAATTGATCTATCTTTTGAAATATATACAACACACTACTTGAGAAAACTTGTGAAATCATTCTGTGAAACTTTCATATACGTGACTTTCTCCGCATTCAAGAATCTTTTCATATCATAAGGTCTTGTGATCAGAATTGTGGTCAATCAAAGAGAGAAAGTCTTGTTAGAATTTGTTACGGACAATTAGAACTTCAAGTCCAGGTTTTTCTTTCCATACTCTTTTGTAAAAGTGTGATTGTGCAGGTTGGATTGTGATCTGCACTTGGTACGATGACTTGGATTTGGTTACTTGGGTGGTTTTCAAGATTCTGTCTTGTGGGTTTTGCAAGATAGTTCTTGGGGTAGATTGGTGAGTATCTACTTGGTTGTATTTTTCACTTGGTATTAGTGGAACTTGGTCGGTTTGTCAAGAAGCTGGATGTAGCTACGGATTAGAGTGAACCAGGTATAAATTTGTGTGTTAATATTCTTCTTTCATCTCTTTTATTTTCTGTCTTTAATTGTGTTGTGTTTAAACCAAGTTACCTTTGCAAAGATTGAATAAAGATAACTCATTCTTCCAAAAAGAAAGTAAGTTTTGCGAAAAAGTTTTAAAGTTCAATTCACCCCCCCCCTCTTGAACTCAACCATTAATTCTTTCAAACCAGACCATTTGAACTGATAAAAACTGATTCAGAGACGCAAATGATCGATCAGAACAACATTATGACCGATTAGAACAAGTTATGATCGATCAGAATCAAATTATGATCGATTAGAATGTATTTCAATCGATTAAAATGACGATTCAACCGATTGATTTCATTTAAAACTTCATTCAGTCGATTGATTCGTGTTTTCAATGGATTGAAATAGCTTAATGAAAAATGACAGCTCTCTGTTTCAATCGATTAAAAAACCTTTCAACAGATTGAAATCCTGTAGACTCTTAGTCAGAAAAATAGTCTCTTTGTTTTAACAGATTTAAAAAATATTTCAACAGATTGAAGTTTTGAAAAACACTTAGACTGAAAAAAAATGGTCTCTCTGTTCCAACAGATTAAAAAATATTTCAACAAATTGAAAATGCGAAACCTGTAATACATGAAAAATCATTAAAACATTTTAACCTGTTGATTCTGCGATTCAACCAATTGAAATTTCGAATCTATAAGAATATTCCTTATGTTAAGTGTTTTTAACAGATTGAAATTTCTTTTCAACAGATTGAAAAAACTTAGTTTGTTCTTTTAATGTTTAAATGTTAGTTTTTCATGCAGAAAAATAATTTCAATGAGATGCATCATTTTAAGGCGCTTATCACAAGATTTATTTGCCTATCAAGAGATTAAGTTCCTAAACTTCTAACTTATCCCTCTACACACCCACAAACTAAACTATACCAACACGAATATGTCTTCATCAAATTCACCAAGTGCTTCAACCCAATATGTTATGGCCAAGATGGTCCTCCATCACTTTCTCTTCTCAACCATTTTCCATCTACCTAAGCAGTTGTATTTTCATTTAATTTTGAGGTAAATTCCTCAATCATGGTCCTCAATTTCCACCTACCATTAGCTTTCTTATGAATAATATCATGGGTCTCAATCAAGGGTTGCGTAAAATAGTTTTTGATAATTTAATAGTTAAACTATCTAAATACCGTGATCACATTTTGTCACGTGAAATTTATTTCTTCATCAGTTCTGTTTTACTCAAATAATAGAAAATATATAAATAACATACACATGTATGAAGAATAATAAATTTAGTTTGGTGTATGACAAAATAACAAATGGATTTTTTTAAAGAACCAGTTTCTTTCTAAAATTTGAGAAACTAAAATGATATATTCATTTTTTATTGTAATCAAGACTTGAACCTTAAGTGCAACCACTTCAAATTTGAGCCTTATTTGAAGGCTAGTTTGTTGAAGCCCAATGTGATGAGACCCAATATGTCATGACCAAGATGGTCCTCCACCACTTTCTCTTCTAAAAACCAGTTTTAACTTATCTAAGTAGTTGTATTTTCATTTGATTTTGAGGTAAATTCCTCAATGAGCGTCTCAAACATGGTCCTTAATTTCCACCTACCTTTTCTTTTCTTATAAATAATACCAAGGGTCTCAACCAGGGGTTGCATAAAGTAGTTTTCGATAATTTAATAATTAAACTATCTGAATAACGTGATCATATTTTGTCACGTGAATTTTATTTCTCGTCAGTTCTCTTTTACTCAAAAAATAGAACTTATATAAATAACATACACATGTCAAAAGAATGATAAATATAATTTGGTGTATGAAAAATTAACAAATGGATTTTTTTTAAAGAACAATTTTTTTCTAAAATTTGAGAAGCTAAAATGATATATTCTTTTTTTTTTATTGTAATCAAGACTTGAACCTTAAGTGCAACCCCTTCAAATATGGACCTTATTCGAAGCCTAGTATGTTGAGGCACAATGTGATGAGACCTAATATGTTATGGCCCAGATGGTCCTTGATCACTTTCTCTTCTCAAAACCATTTTCCACTTACCTAAAAAGTTGTATTTTCATTTAATTATGAGGTAAATTTTCAATCAAGGTCTCAATCATGGTCCTCAATTTCCACCTACCTTTAGTTTTCTTAAAAAATAATATCATGTGTCTCAATCAGGGGTTGTATAAAATATTTTTCTATAAGTTAATAGTTAAACTATGTGAATACCGTGATGATACTGTCACTTGAAATTTATTTATTCGTCAGTTCTCTTTTACTTAAATAATAAAGCATATATAAATAACATATGCATGGTGGAAGAATAATAAATTTAGTTTGGTGTATGAAAAATTAAGAAATGGATTTTTTTTAAAGAACCAATTTCATTTTAAAATTTGCGAAACTAAAATTATTTATTCCTTTTTTTTATTCTAATCAAGACTTGAACCTTAAGTGCAACCCCTTCAAATTTGGGCCTTATTTAAAGCCTAGTGTGTTGAGGTCCAATGTGATGAGATCCAATATGTTATGGACCAGATGGTCCTCCATCACTTTCTCTTCTCAAAACCATTTTCCACCTACCTAAGCAGTTGTATTTTCATTTGATTTTGAGGTAAATTCCTCAATCAGGGTCTCAATCATGGTTCTCAAATTCCACCTACCTTTAGCTTTCTTATAAATAATATCATGGGTCTCAATCAGGGTTTGCGTAAAATAGTTTTTGATAATTTAATAGTTAAACTATCTGAATACCGTGATCACATTTTGTCACGTGAAATTTATTTCTTCGTCAGTTCTCTTTTACTCAAATAATAGAAAATATATAAATAACATACACATGTCGGAAGAATAATAAATTTAGTTTGGTGTATAACAAAATAACAAATGGATTTTTTTAAAGAACCTGTTTCTTTTTAAAATTTGAGAAACTAAAATGATATATTTCTTTTTTATTGTAATCAAGACTTGAACCTTAAGTGCAACCACTTCAAATTTGAGCCTTATTTGAATGCTAGTTTGTTGAGGCCTAATGTGATGAGACCCAATATGTTATGACCCAGATGGTCCTCAACCGCTTTCTCTTCTAAAAACCAGTTTCAACTTATCTAAGAAGTTGTATTTTCATTTGATTTTGAGGTAAATTCCTCAATGAGGGTCTCAAACATGGTCCTCAATTTCTACCTACCTTTTGTTTTCTTATAAATAATACTAAGGGTCTCAATCAAGGGTTGCATAAAATAGTTTTCGATAATTTAATAATTAAACTATCTGAATACCGTGATCATATTTTGTCGCGTGAATTTTATTTCTCGTCAGTTCTCTTTTACTCAAATAATAGAACATATATAGATAACATACACATGTCAAAAGAATGATAAATATAATTTGGTGTATGAAAAATTAACAAATGGATTTTTTTTACAGAACAATTTCTTTCTAAAATTTGAGAAGCTAAAATGATATATTCCTTTTTTTTATTGTAATCAAGACTTGAACCTTAAGTGCAACCCCTTCAAATTTGGACCTTATTTGAAGCCTAGTATGTTGAGGCACAATGTGATGAGACCCAATATGTGATGGCCCAGACGGTCCTCCATCACTTTCTCTTCTCAAAACCATTTTCCACTTACCTAAAAAGTTGTATTTTCATGTAATTATGAGGTAAATTTTTAATCGAGGTCTCAATCATGGTCCTCAATTTCCACCTACCTTTAGTTTTCTTAAAAAATAATATCATGTGTCTCAATCAGGGATTGCGTAAAATATTTTTCTATAAGTTAATAGTTAAACTATGCGAATACCGTGATGATATTTTGTCACTTGAAATTTATTTCTTCGTCAGTTGTCTTTTACTTAAATAATAAAACATATATAAATAACATATGCATGGGGGAAGAATAATAAATTTAGTTTGGTGTATGAAAAATTAATAAATGGATTTTTTTAAAGAACCAATTTCTTTCTAAAATTTGTGAAACTAAAATGATTTATTCCTTTTTTTTATTCTAATCAAGACTTGAACCTTAAGTGTAACCCCTTCAAATTTGGGCCTTATTTAAAGCCTAGTGTGTTGAGGCCCAATGTGATGAGATTCTATATGTTATGGACCAGATGGTCCTCCATCACTTTCTCTTCTCAAAAACATTTTCCACCTACCTAAGCGAGTTGTATTTTCATTTGATTTTGAGGTAAATTCCTCAATCAGGGTCTCAATCATGGTCCTCAATTTCCACCTACCTTTAGCTTTCTTATAAATAATATCATGGGTCTCAATCAGGGGTTGCATAAAATAGTTTTTGATAATTTAATAGTTAAACTATCTGAATATCATGATCACATTTTGTCACGTGAAATTTATTTCTTCATCAGTTCTCTTTTACTCAAATAATAGAAATTATATAAATAACATACACATGTGGGAAGAATAATAAATTTAGTTTGTTGTATGACAAAATAACAAATGGATTTTTTTAAAGAACCAGTTTCTTTTTAAATTTTGAGAAGTTAAAATGATATATTCTTTTTTATTGTAATCAAGACTTGAACCTTAAGTACAACCCCTTCAAATTTGAACCTTATTTGAAGCCTAATGTGTTCGAGGCTCAATGTGATGAGACCCAATATGTTATGACCCGAGATGGTCCTCAACCGCTTTCTCTTCTAAAAACCAGTTTCAACTTATCTAAGAAGTTGTATTTTCATTTGATTTTGAGGTAAATTCCTCAATGAGGGTCTCAAACATGGTCCTCAATTTCTACCTACCTTTTGTTTTCTTATAAATAATACTAAGGGTCTCAATCAAGGGTTGCATAAAATAGTTTTCGATAATTTAATAATTAAACTATCTGAATACCGTGATCATATTTTGTCGCGTGAATTTTATTTCTCGTCAGTTCTCTTTTACTCAAATAATAGAACATATATAGATAACATACACATGTCAAAAGAATGATAAATATAATTTGGTGTATGAAAAATTAACAAATGGATTTTTTTTACAGAACAATTTCTTTCTAAAATTTGAGAAGCTAAAATGATATATTCCTTTTTTTATTGTAATCAAGACTTGAACCTTAAGTGCAACCCCTTCAAATTTGGACCTTATTTGAAGCCTAGTATGTTGAGGCACAATGTGATGAGACCCAATATGTGATGGCCCAGACGGTCCTCCATCACTTTCTCTTCTCAAAACCATTTTCCACTTACCTAAAAAGTTGTATTTTCATGTAATTATGAGGTAAATTTTTAATCAGGGTCTCAATCATGGTCCTCAATTTCCACCTACCTTTAGTTTTCTTAAAAAATAATATCATGTGTCTCAATCAGGGATTGCGTAAAATATTTTTCTATAAGTTAATAGTTAAACTATCTGAATACCGTGATGATATTTTGTCACTTGAAATTTATTTCTTCGTCAGTTGTCTTTTACTTAAATAATAAAACATATATAAATAACATATGCATGGGGGAAGAATAATAAATTTAGTTTGGTGTATGAAAAATTAATAAATGGATTTTTTTAAAGAACCAATTTCTTTCTAAAATTTGTGAAACTAAAATGATTTATTCCTTTTTTTTTTATTCTAATCAAGACTTGAACCTTAAGTGTAACCCCTTCAAATTTGGGCCTTATTTAAAGCCTAGTGTGTTGAGGCCCAATGTGATGAGATTCTATATGTTATGGACCAGATGGTCCTCCATCACTTTCTCTTCTCAAAAACATTTTCCACCTACCTAAGCAGTTGTATTTTCATTTGATTTTGAGGTAAATTCCTCAATCAGGGTCTCAATCATGGTCCTCAATTTCCACCTACCTTTAGCTTTCTTATAAATAATATCATGGGTCTCAATCGGGGTTGCATAAAATAGTTTTTGATAATTTAATAGTTAAACTATCTCGAATATCATGATCACATTTTGTCACGTGAAATTTATTTCTTCATCAGTTCTCTTTTACTCAAATAATAGAAATTATATAAATAACATACACATGTGGGAAGAATAATAAATTTAGTTTGTTGTATGACAAAATAACAAATGGATTTTTTTAAAGAACCAGTTTCTTTTTAAATTTTGAGAAGTTAAAATGATATATTCTTTTTTATTGTAATCAAGACTTGAACCTTAAGTACAACCCCTTCAAATTTGAACCTTATTTGAAGCCTAATGTGTTCGAGCTCAATGTGATGAGACCTAATATCTTATGGCTCGAGACAGTCCTCCATCACTTTCTCTTCTCAAAAGTAGTTTCCACCTACCTAAACGAGTTGTATTTTCATTTAATTTTGAGGTAAATTCCTCCTCGGTTCAGATCACACTAATATTAAACTATCTCAATACCGTGATCACGTTTTATCATGTGAAATTAATTTATTCGTCAATTCTCTTTTACTCAAATAATAGAATATATATAAATAACATACAAATATTAGAAGACTAATAAATTTAGTTTGGTATATGACAAAATAATAAATTGATTTTTTCTAAAATAACACATAACCAAAAATATTTATTCTATCCTCTTAATCACTTATATAATATTATGAATAATTTTTTTGTATCTTTTTCATAAAAAAATATCCAAAATATTTAGTTTCTTATAAATAACGAAATTTTTTCTTTTAATTTAATAAAAGTTTCTAAATTAATCATTAATCTTATTATTATGTCATTTCTTGAAATTGGAGAATAAATTTCTATGTAATCATTGTAACCATTTATTATATTTAACTTCACAATTTTATTTTAATTTTATCTTATTTTACATCAATGGTACTACAATGTAGAAGAATATCACATAATTTTCTAACGCATAATTTACGAAAATGTTACGCGAACACCCGGTTATTCAACATCCCTCCATTTGACACCATTGAGGTGTGTGCTGAGGTGGAAGTATGGAGTTGAAAGTGACGCGTGGTATTGTCATTGAGAAGAGAAGAGTGTCCTTGAACCCGAAGCACTGTCATCTGCGATTACAAACTTTGCCTCATTCGCTAAACTCTCACTCTAAACCAACCGCATCGTTTCTCTCTCCACGAGGGTCATTCCTTCCATGAATCATCTCTTGAATTCCATCAAGTGTGGCAACTATACATCGAAACACTCACCTCCTAACCCTCCTTCTACTTGTCTTTATTTTTGGGTTACTGAGTGTTGAGTGTTATCTTTATTTTCACTGTATGAAGTATATCAATATCAAATTCAATCATATAAATCATCTTTCTTCCACCAACTATTCCTATCTACCACCTTCCATATGATAAATAGTTATGATAAATAATAATATATGTACTATTCTCACTTACATAAATAATAATCACTCCAGAGTCAACACAATTTTCTTTGTCTACAAGGATTGAAACAATTAGTTTATCACAAGAGTGAGTGAGTGAGTCTGGTAATTCCACCAATAGCTTTTTTTGCTTTCTAAGGTATTACAATTTACAAGAGAGTTAGCATGGTACTGTGTGGAAGTATATTGACTTCCTGGAATTACCTGTATTCTCAAATTATTAGGCAATGATGAATATTTAAAATATATTAATAAACAAAACTAGAGAAGTGTATTTCAATTATAACTTAGAAAGTACAAAATGACAAAATAACTATCCTTAAAGAGAAGCCCATTGGTATCTTGAAAAAATAGAACTTATTTCAATCCAGCATCACACCTAACAAATAAAAGTCATTATAATGAATTATAAACATATAAATTTATGTTTGAAGTATACCTTTTTGCCCTTCCCATTTTTTGGATTTCTAGAATACAATCTCCATCAATTTCTCGAATCATCGACAAAGTGTTTTGCATGGAAAATTCGGTCGTTGTATTATAAAGATAGATGACAAACTCATAACCTCCAACTTAAGATTTTGAAAATCCATCAAAATGATTATGCTATCATCCACAGAATTACAAAAATACTAGGGCTATTTCACTTAAAAGAAAAATAATACTAAAAAAATCTAAAAACTAACGAAAATTTACCATCATATCTACCAACACAAGGAATTTTCAATAATGATTCCCATGAAAACTATCTCTATTTTATATCTCAAATCCAAAACACAACAAATTAAATTTCAGTATCAAAAATCAAATTACACGTAACTTTTCACGAGTATGTTACAATAAAAGAAAATAGAGCGTGCGAAAACTTTGAGGTTCAAAATTTTCAAGCCATGAGAGAGTTTTTTTCTTGGCTAAAAGTAGTAATAAATAACAAAAACATTAAAAGCAGAGTTGTAGGAAAAAAAGTCATCATCCAATCGAAAAAAAGCTAGGAGATGAGCCGGCAAAGGAAAAAGAATATGAATCCTTCTTTACAGTTTTTAACTTCTTTTTTTACTTTTAAATTTGTTTGTAATATCCTTTCTTTTAATGACATCAATTTTACCGGTTATTCTTTTTGACACACTTATATTCCTTCACAACACTTATATGTTGTAAGTTTGTAATCTACCACTAAAGCAAAATGAGTAATTAGATTAGAATTTTTAATTTTAAAAAATTATCAATCCAAGCTGATATTTCTCTTATGCGAGGAGATAATTTATTATTATTATTATTATGATTTATAGAAGAAGTTTCAATGATTATTGAAACTATTCTTTCAAATGCAAAAGGATTAAAGTATATTATTTCTCATCATTTTTATCTAATAATACTAATTTACAAAAAATTTACTAACAATATTTTTTATAAAGATTAATAATTTATATGGATAAGATATTTCACTTACACTAATAAATACATACTTTTAAATTTTTATCATCAAGTTTTTTTCTTGGAAAAATATTTAATTCAAAATTCAAGTGAGTTGATGTTTTATATTTGATAAAAATAATGAAACTAAATAATATATAAGTGAAAAATACTGAATAGAATGTTTTGAAGTTTTAAATTAAAAATAATATCATACTCTCGAATATATTTTTAGTTAAACTCAAAAACGATGTTATCCGTTACTAAAATCCAATAATATCATAAATTAAATCATTATGAAATAATTATATAATTTACAATCATTATGAACAAAAATATTTGATCTTTAGGAATTGAACCTACCTTTGTCTATAATAGCCTTAAACCAAAATCTCATTGATCCATCTACTATAATGTCAACTATGATATTCTAACTAATATAAAAAACAATGTCTCACCTTATCACCTATTATTTATTTATTTCTTAAAATCAGCAATAACAATAGTTATATGTACTTCAAAAATAATTTAAAAATATGTATTTGTTTGAAAAAAAAATGATATTATGGCATACTTTAAGTAGAGTATGAATATTTATTTTAAGGTTGTGTAGACTTACTAAGTATTATAGTATATCGTAATAAATTTTGTCATTTAATAATTAAAAAAAATTATTTATAAATATAAATAAAAAAAGTAGGCCTTAAATAATTAGGACGCTTAATGCCATTTCGAGAATGACTAGTGTTTCTACACGCCAACGAGAGAAAGAAGCGATCGCTACCATGGTTCCCAGTGAAGTTGAAAATTGTGATTAATCAATTCTTCAGCGAAAATCTCTAACCAAGTTGTAGAGTGAATTCTGTGTAGGAGGGCCTTCGCATAGCTTGTAAAAGAACAATCTTGGTCGTTGAATTTGGTGGGCCATGCTTGTGTTGTGATAGCCATCATCAGATTCTCCGGTTCTCAAAATTCTGACTATATATTTAGAACCATAAAAGAAATAAAATAAAACCCTTGGTGGAAAGAAGAAAAGGAAGTAAAATGGCAAATTTTGTTCTGCAGGTTCCAAATACATTGAGGAGTTTCACTGCGTTTGCTTCGTCCAACCCCAACGGTGCAATACTCCCTCTATGTTTCTTTCTGTCGGTTAAAATTGTGTATTTTTTATTCTCTGTTTCAATTTCAAATGGTTTTATATAAATATTTAGGAGCTCCACCTGGTGGTTCTGGAAGCAGTAGTGGTGGAGGTGGAGGTCCTGTGATATTGGAAATTCCTCTGGATAAGATTAGAAGGCCTTTGATGAGGACCAGAGCAAATGATCCCAACAAAGTTAAGGATTTAATGGATAGTATCAAGGAAATTGGTCTTCAAGTGCCTGTAACCACTTCCTCCCTTTTGCTGGTTTATGTTTAAAATCTCTGCCATTGCCTTAGGAGTTTATTTTTTGTTTCTGCTATATTGGGTTTGCCTTAGTTGGGTTTATGGGAAAGTGAAGGTAGGGATGTTCGCTTTTATGTGTTTTGAAGATCCACTGGATGTAGTTTGAATTGACTTTATGTGCTTTAATTGCTTCTTTCTTTGTCTATTGAGAAGGTATTGTCTGAGAGTACAAAACATACGTGAAAGCACACAACCTAAAAATTAGAATAGCAATATCTGCGTTCCCACTCCAAACTGTTAATGGGCTATTATCTGAACCAATTACGATAGTGAAGCCACTTTTGGAAATATTAAGTGAAAAATTATTGATTGTGTATCTAAAATAAGTGCCTTTTTGGATCAAAAAAAGAATTATAGAAGTGTTGCTGAGTAGATGTTGGCTTCTTGTAACTATGAAAGAGGGTGGTGAAACTTCATTTCCTCACATCCTGATCTTTCTGAAGTCAAACACTTGCATTGATGTAATCCCGCAGAAAAGGGAAAATGTGATCATAACCAAGTCATTATGAAATATGCAATGTTTTTCCATATACAAATTATTGTTCAAATGAAGAAAATGTTCATTTTTAATTATTAAAAAATATATGATGCTAGCAAATTCTGTTCATAAAATGAATTATTTTTCTAGGGATTAAGTAAATTTTTTCTCAATCCTTAATATCTATTTTTCTTATATATTACTAGTCATGATAGTAAATTAACTTCAGCAATAGGTAGATATGGCAGGGAACACAAAACCCTATCAATATATATTGATATATGGAATAAGGGATCTTAAAAATTGTTCTATCTAAGAACAAGACTATTCTGACCTCATCTCTATTATAATAACATCATTAAGATTCTTTACCACGTTAAAGATATTGTCTGTTTTAAAATTCTAGTCTGTCACGATTTTATTTTTAAAAGACGTCTCGGTAGATTAAGAGATGAGAGTATATATAAACTATTCTTAATCTCAACTTTTAAATAATATGAGACATATAAGTGTATTAGAACATAACCCCTAAGGTGAAGACTAAGGAGTAGAAGAGAACTGAGACTCTAGGGATTGGGGGGCTATGTTCGAGCTAGGTTAGCAACTGTGGATGCAGTGGCGTCAGGGAGGTCTGTTCAGGACAAAATCAAGTAAGAGATACCCATAGAGGGAACCAGTTTGTTCAACTTGCATGGAACTTTTAATAGAATGATCACCAAGGCCTATTTCAAAAGACATCATGCATGGCCTAAATGTGTCTTCACAAATGTTGGAGAGCCTTACCCTCATCTCAGAGAAGACTAGCTTAAAAGGCTTTAAGGCATAACAACGATTCATGAATGGAATGAAAAACATGAACAACATCCATGGTGAAGACAATGTTTACTTTGCAATTGTATTATGAACACTTACATGGATCAACTCTCTAAATTGACAAACGAATATAGAAACTTACCCTTAGAAGAGATAGAGGATGTGTACTTTTGAGGTCTGAGGCAAACATGACATCTTCCGAGAGCATCTCATGAGAGAAGGTAAATGATTGAAATTATCAAGAGGAACAAACTTCTGTGTTGGATATTTTGAGAGTTGTGATGATTGATTACTTGCCTTCATTTTTTACTTGTGAATTTTGCAGCTATGAAGGGCACTAAAATGAAGCATTAGCAAGGATAATCACAATAGTGACACTAGAAAAGAGATTGTATTTTGCAATTACAGAGGATATAATCAAGGAGCTAGTTTTCCCTTACAACCTTTATGAAACCATATGTCTGAGATGGAGTTGTGAAAACTAGGAGAAATAACAAAATAGATGGACACAAATGGATTCTCACGACAGCGAAAGAGGTCAATAATGTGTAGTCATGAGAATCCACATCTGTTTTGATACTTCTCTTAGTTTTAACAACTTCTCTTAGTGTCTGATGAGGATTGTAAGAGGAAAACGTGCTTGTTGATAATATTCTCTATAATTGCAAACTACTGTCTCATCTCATCTCTAGGGCTAACACTTTGAAAATCCTTGCTGCCCAAAGCTTCTGTTCAGTGTCCTACATAAGCACATAGTTCCTCTTGATAAATTTAATCATCAACCTTCTCTCATGAGTTGTTCTACAAGGATCTTTGTTTACCTTAAGCCTCGAAATTATACAATATCTATCTCTTCTAAGAGTAAGTTTATAGATTTGTCTCTCAATCTATAGAGTTGATCCACTTAAGTATCCATAATATAGTTGAAAAGGAAGCGTTGTCTTGACCAGTGAAAATGGTCATGTTTTTCATTCCATTATGCCTTTAAGCTTGACTTCTCTTAGAGGGTAAGGCTATCCAACATCCTGAAGACACATTTTGATTCCAATTCTTGTATTTTTGGCAGATTGGCCCTTTGTGATGATTCCTTGATACAGTGGATACTGTATAGGCATCTACTTTGATTAAGAGAACTTTCACTAGATCATGACTTTTACAAGAAAATAAAAATATCATTTCAACGATCTGGTATTAATCTTGTTTGGCTTCACACAGCCGTATTAAGCTGAGATTCAATTTAGAGGATAATAAGAGAGATGCTTCCCTTATAATATATTTTGAGTAGAATGGTGAATAGTACAATTACTCCGAAGAAAGTGAGGAAAGTGACAAATTTAACACCGGTTACTGATGGCAGGTCTTCACTGACTACAATACCATTATTATTAAATAAATTTCTGGTTCATGAAATATATTGCTGAACTGTTAATTTGAGTTTCTTTAAGTGATGCAGATTGATGTCCTGGAAGTTGATGGAGTCTATTATGGTATGTGCTTTTCTGGATTGTTTGTGGAATCTTATAATTTTATTAATGATATTACCTGGTCATGCTGCTCACAATTAAAATTATAAGATTCCCACCAACAACAAAATCAATGTTTTCAACATCCATCCTTTATCCATGCATTCTTACAGTGAAACTTAATATATCCTTTGCCTTTGGTTTGTAGGTTTCTCTGGCTGTCATCGCTATGAGGCTCACCAACGCCTTGGACTCCCCACCATCCGTTGCAAAATACGCCGTGGTACAAAAGAGACTCTAAGGTAGGTTAGTTAAGATGTTTGGTGAACTCTTCTGTAAAGTATAGGTGACTCAGATCCATTATATCAGTTGATTGTTTTTCGTTTTGCATTGTGCAGGCACCATATGCGCTAAGCATGTGATCATTTTATTATTCAAAGCTGTTACATTACAGTTAGCAACGACAGGACACAACACAGGAGTGTCCTTTTCTCAAGGCATTGTGATTCCAATGGACATTGCGAATGATATATCTTGGATGTATTGTGCTACAGTGGCGAGTGCATATATATATATATATATATATATATATATATATATATATATATATATATGAAGATGCAATTGTTTCCTCTCAATGACCAAGAGTACAGAGAACTACTGATACCAGAAAGTTTGAAAATTCATAATCTGACTTCTCTTAATCTGCCAGTTATGTTGTCTTTGTTATTGCTTCCTCATGTTCTTTGTAGGAAAGCACTATTCTTCTAGTCAAAATTTGTTCTCCTCCACCGACCTCTGCATACACCCAGAAAAGGGTAAGAAAGTTTCCATAATGTTGAAGGCCTGGAGGTCTGTCCTCTTACATCAGTTGTAAAGAAAAAAAACAAAACAAAAATCAAGGGTGGGAAATAAATAAAGAGAAGAACACTAGCTATATTTTTTTAAGAATGAGAAATCCTCCCAAGTGAAGGTAAAATTCAAGGAACTCACAGGTCACTTAAGCTTTCAATGGGGATTATAAACTTCGTCCTCAGATGAATCTCTCCAACTAAAAATAAGAATGCATCTTGAATTTGGATTAAAATTAATTGACTCACCGTTTTTTAAGTTAAAAATAAATATGTAAGGTTCTGATTTTTCTCTAACATTTTCTAATTTTGAATACCTCACTATTCATTGTGCTTGGAAGAATTGCACCATTCACTGGCTGCTAATTAATTTTTTTCCCTAGCTTATTCGACGTAGACAATTCTATTTGAGGCATAAAAATAAAAATAAATATATGAAAAGGTAAAAAAATAATAATCTAAAATTTATATTGAAATTAGATTTGTATTTTATAGTTGTATAAATATTATGTAATCTGGGAGAATATTTAATTTTTTTAAATGGTCTTTTATAAAGACAAGACAACGTACGAGATCTATTAAAAAATATATTATATAAAAAATTTATATACATTATATGATAAATTCTATAGATATAGTTTTAACTTTTCATTTTTTATATTTAATATCTTTGAAAACTTTATTTAATTTAATATAAAATATAATAAATAATAAATAATATTTTAACTTAAATATCAGATAGTTTTAATTTTCTCTTTCAGTAAAATGTTTAGTTCGGTTAGATAAAAAAAATCAACTCAAAATTTTGTTACAATTTTTAACATGAAATTTAAATTTTAAAATCTTAATTGAATATAAATTAATAGTATTTTTTTATGTATAAAATATTTTTTATATAATATACATGAAATATAACAAAAAAAAAATCGCTACTTATAATAAGTGACTTATAAAATAAATACTTCAATTTTTTTCTTTATATATATATATATATATATATTAAATATATAAAAATATAATGTTTATTATACTCATATTATAATATGTATTATTAATTTAAAATTTATTAATAATTATAATATGTCTGCGACCATAATAAATCCAACAATAACACAAACAAATGTGGGTTTTGAGAAGGGTTTTTACAATTTCCGGTGTTGTCTGAGAGAGAGGAAGAGCAGAGGGAGAGTGAGGAAGATGGAAGGTGCTTCTTATGCGCGCATGCCGAGGGTGAAAATCCGTGAGCTGAAGGACGATTACGCTAAGTTCGAGCTCCGGGACACAGATGCGAGTATCGCGAACGCGCTGCGGCGCGTGATGATCGCGGAGGTGCCGACAATTGCAATCGATCTGGTGGAGATAGAGGTGAATTCTTCGGTGCTGAACGACGAGTTCATAGCGCACAGACTCGGCCTCATCCCGCTCACGAGTGAGCGAGCCATGTCCATGCGCTTCTCACGTGACTGCGACGCGTGTGACGGGGACGGTCAGTGTGAATTCTGTTCCGTGGAGTTTCACCTTAGGGTTAAGTGTATGACTGATCAAACCCTCGATGTCTCTAGCAAAGACCTCTACAGTTCTGACCATTCGGTCGTCCCTGTAGATTTCTCTGACCCTGCTGCCACTGATTCTTCCGAGAACAGGTGGACACTTTTCTTCTATATTGTTTTAAACCCTATATTTTTAAATGGGATTTTTACTTCATTCAACCGGGTATTTGGGGTTTTCAAGTGTGTTTTCTTCATTCTCAACTAATTTTTTGTTTTTGTAGTATGGGTTTTCTTTGTTCTCTAGATGGTATTTTCTTTGTTTAAATGGGTATTCTTCCTTTTGAATTGTGTGGGTTCAGAGGGGTTATCATTGTGAAGTTGAGGCGAGGACAAGAGCTGAGGCTGAGAGCGATAGCTAGGAAGGGGATTGGCAAAGATCATGCCAAATGGTCACCTGCTGCAACCGTCACTTTCATGTATGAACCAGAGATTCATATCAATGAGGACTTGATGGAGACACTGACTCTTGAGGAGAAAAGAGAATGGGTTGACAGCAGTCCTACACGTGTGTTTGACATTGATCCAGTAACACAACAGGTTTGGGTTCTTCTCATTTGTTTTCTCATGAATTTGGTTATGTTCTTGCTACTGTTGTTATTTGATCCATATTCTAGGTAGAATTAAAAAATTACGTAGCATTTGTTTTGTGTTTGGTGATTAAATTGTAGTTTGTTTGATCACTTGAGTATATTGCTTTTTGGAATTAATCGTATATGCATGCAATTATGTCTGATTAAATTTGCAAGTTTATGCTAATCCCTTAACCTGAGCATTGCATGCTGTCTCGTCAACCATTTGGATTAACGTGGAGAACAATGTGCAATTAGAGGTACTTACGCCTGTTTTCTTTGTGTGTTCAATGTTGACACTAGTAAGTTGATGCTTTGAATGCATAATACTGCTTGTGAATAAAGTAAACACATTGATAAGGCCCGTGCAGTAATTAAGAGGCGACATTCTTTATATTAAGGTCAAGCTAGCTGCCACCGGGAAAATAATATATATGTTTTCCAGTGCATAAACATTAGAGAACTAATGTTTTGCATAACTTCCTGTGTATCCAATATACATGAACTTGGAGCTCTTGTAACCCTTTAATTTTATGCCTTTTGTCATTAATATTTTGGAGTCAGGAAAGCTGTTTTAGATAGCCTCCATAACTTCTAATATCAAGGAACTGTAGCCTCCATCACTTCCGAGCTCCAATCTCAGGTAATGTAAAACCAAATTCTTCTGTCAAACCTGAAAAACATGGGGGCAGTGAACAACGTATCATTCTGGAAGGTTTTTTCAATTTCTTGTAGAAACGATTTTGCGAGTAATGCAATAACTGAAGCAGAGTCATTATTATTGTGCTACTGCAGCAGAGAATCTTTTTGCGGTGCGTTTTGCCTTTGTGGCTTTTGTAGCCACAATCAAGGTCCAAGAAGCAATCATTTGTACCAGTAAAGTGCCTTTATTACCCTTAAAACAGTTGTTTTACTGGGTTGGGGCGGGGTGGGTAAAAACCAAGACAAATGAGTGGTGCTTTCAAGAGATTGTCTATTTTGAAGTGATGTTATTAATGTTGATATTGTACTTAAACTTAGTAGTTAATATCCATTTTAGTTTCAATTTGTTTTATTGTAGTGAATTCGTCTTTGAAATATTATGCATTGTCGAACTAAAACATTGACTTTTCCATCTTGGAAAATCAAATGTGTTTTTTTGGGCATTTATTAGGTAATGGTGGTTGACTCTGAGGCATACTCGTATGATGATGAGGTGATTAAGAAAGCAGAAGCCATGGGGAAGCCTGGGCTTGTGGAAATCATTGCAAAGCAGGATAGCTTCATATTCACAGTTGAATCTACTGGAGCAATTAAAGCTTCTCAATTAGTTCTAAATGCCATAGAAATTCTCAAACAGAAGCTGGATGCTGTGCGGCTATCTGAAGATACAGTGGAGGCGGATGATCAGTTTGGTGAGCTAGGTGCACATATGCGAGGAGGATGAGTGATTGATTGTATTAGAAGGATATTTGTTTTCCTGAGAACTTGTTTCTTGCTTCTTGTACTTAACTGAATAGCTGAAGCTTTTGGTAACTTGTTGATTCGAAGATGCTAATCACTATTAGGAAATCTCACGCACACAAAAGTTCTATCATCTTGTCACGTTTTCTTCCTTTATTTTCTTTATAATGGTCGAAAGAAAAACACATGATCTCAAATTCATAATTGTTCATTTATTTTTAATAGTATAAGTAATTATACAATGTGTTTATGAGGAAGAACAACATTTAACGAAATACAGAGACTTTACCTACATATTTTTTAATAAACAAGATTTTCTTGAAATCAACCGTCAAAATTATACACATGCATAAGTTAGTGAGAATATTCTGATTAATGTACAAGTTGTATTAATTACTATTAGGATAGTTGAGATCTTGCTATTAATACCAAGGTAGTTAAAGTGTTGTAGAGTATTACATCTACATTTGCTCTTTTCTTTAGTATTTTTGTTTATCTTTCTCTAGATTATAGTCACGATCTTACGAGTTATGTTAATCCTAGTAGTTTTAGTTGTGAATGTCCGAAATACATTCATTGATTTTTAGGATTACCTGAAGTATTCTTAAGTTGCAAGTTCATTTTTCAATCTTTATCGTGTTAGAGTTCTTATTTTGATCAGAATTCTTTCTAGAAGACTTGACTTGAATTTGTTTGGCTATGCTTTTCAATTCTTGTCCAGTGTTCCTTCTTTTTTAAATATTTATTATTATGACTATTAGTGCATGTTCAACCATTTCTCCATTATAAAATGTTAATATTTCGTATTTGTATGATGATAATCGTCTCAATAATAAGAATTATTATTTTTAGTAAACTCAGTTCTATCAGATCATATTATAGAGTACATGTAGACTTAACTCAATTCAGCTAATTTTCAAATTTGGATAATGACAATTCAATGATCATAACATGGATGTGAGGTAAAGGTCCATGACTACATAGAACAATTGAATTTACATGTTTTACTCTACTGGTTAGAAATTTGAAATGATTTTTAAAATACTTACTCTGAGAGAATATATTTCTACTAGTTATAATTTATAAATAATTAAGATATTTAGAGGTAAACAAGGTATTTTATTAGTTGTAACTATTATAGGGTGTTGGAGGGCCCATGGATTAAACTTGACCAATATTAAAATTTGAAGCTTGAAAGGTCTCAATTTTGTAAGTTATTGAAAGATTGAATCCTGAATTCTCTTGGGGCTTACATTCTTAGCAAGGAAAGACATTCTTCTCTTTCTAAGGTCTTCTATATTTTGGGGTGAAGAGACGCATAATGGTTACGATGAATGATTCTTTCACTCAAGGTATTGTCTTATTTTCTGGAAAATATTTTAAACAAGAACATCAAATTCTAGGAATATGAAGCTTAATTCAAAAAGTAGGGAGGATAGTTGGTAGCTCTCATTGTAAGAAATTTGGACCCACCAAAAAGACGTGCTTTTAAGCTTCATGGAAAGGAAAGGTTCCAACTCATTGGGTTGAACTGAAGAGTGTGTCAAAATCCCCTCTTCTTCGTCTTTTAAATATGGGTCCCAACTCATTTGAACTAAGATTGAATGGTCCCAACTCATGACCTCAGTGTGTTTTCCAGAGTCATGGGAGGACGATTGGAATTGTTCAGAACAAAAAGGGTTATATTATCTTAAAAGAATCATGAAAATATATTTGTAATAAAGTAACTCCTTTCTGTGTTTAGCCTTGCAATACTTCCACAAGTGCTCTCAAATATGGTTTTTCTCCCACTTGGGAGATGGTTGATAGGTCACAAGAAAATAAGATTGTAGGATGTAGATGGATTTACACTGTAAAATATTGGTCCGATAGTACATTGAATCGCTACAAAGCAAAGTTGGTTAAAATAAGATATACTCAAATCTACAATGTTGATTTTATGGAAATATTTACTATCGTGGCAAAAATAAATACAGTTATGATCTTCCTCTCACTAACTGCACATCTTGGTTGGGAACTACAACAATTTAATATAAAAATAATCTTCTACATGGGAATTTAGAAGAAAAAGTTTACATAGAAATCTTGCCTTTGAAGAAAGGAATATGATGCATAGATTAAAAAGTCTTGTATAATCTTCGGCAGTCACCCTATGATTGGTTTTGGTGACTTACACAACCTGTCTTCCTTGGAATACCAAAAAGAGTGAAAGTGACTATACCTTGTTTTATTTACTACATTTCATTCATGACTGTGCAAATTTACAACGAATTTAGTTTATTAGGCAAGCATTAATTGAGAATGTAGCGACGTAAAAATAAATTTACGAGGAAATATCATTACTGATTGCATTACAAAATCCAGAATACCTCTCTGCCAGCAGACTTCAAGGAAGGAAGATATCAAGATTAGGCTATATGAGCACTAAATAGAATGAACACCTGGTTCTGGCTACAACAGCACGGACTTAATATGGCATTGATTTAATCTATCCAGGCGACTACAAAAGGACGCTTTAGTATATGATGTAAATTTTTCTAAAATTTTTGCAAACCTGCTGAATGATTTACGGCTATAGACAAAAATGATCACTAGCAGAAGGTGAATAACTTAATACCTTTTCTTGGTTATGTATCCAACAACTTACTACTTGTATGCTAATGGACCAGATCTAGACACTGCAAACCTAGGAAGTGGACTGGGGCCAGTGCTTCCAGAAGTTGAACCTTCAACAGATTTGACCCTACTACGGCTGGCACTGTAATCCAAAGGCCCAGAACTACGATAGTTCCTTTGCTTGTTGTCCATGCTTCTTAAGCTGCCAATATCAGCATCATAGAGGTGCTCCTGGCTATGTGACGATGTTCCTTTGAAGTACCCAGAATCATGGCCATAGTACTGTGGTGAGTCCCCACGAGGATGCCTTAAGACAGGAGGAGATGCATGTGCTAGCAACACAGCAGGTGAATGACGGGGTGACGCGTTCAATATTGCCAATGGAGTGGACTGAGTGTCAGCGTAGTATTGGCTGTATACTGAACGGAGAATGGCATATGGAACGTGGGTTTCCAGTGAGCTTCTTGGAAGGTAAGGTGAAATCTCACAAAGTTGGTCCAAGAAAATAAGCTGTGCTACAAGATGAGACCTGTGCATTACCAAAATAAAAAATATCAAAGATGACTACAAAGTACAAAATGAAAGAATAATGTTTCCGAGAAGACAGTTTTGATGCATTCCTGGTTTAATATATTGCAACATTTCCTACCTAATTAATATGTGTAGTTTTCAAACATGTGGGTGTATATATCTATATATATAGATAGAGAGAGAGAAAGAGAGAGGAGGGATCCAGTTATTTTAAAAATAAAACTTAAAAATTTACTATTTATTCTCGTTATTATTTTTTGGTAATGATTTAAAATAATAATTTATCTTAATCATTATATAACCAAAAAATCAATGGTGAGACTGAAAAATAAATCTCTAACTTTTATTTTTGAAGTAAATGGATCCTATATATATATATATATATATATATATATATATATATTTACCTGTGTGTTTCACTCCAAGAATCCAGTATGATATCTGCAGAGAGTTTCACAAATAACTGCAGTGTGGACTTAATACTTGCTTCGGCTGACATATGACTTGATAATTCAGGATCCATTCCCTCACTAACATGTCCATTTGTTAAAGACTGCCTATGCTGATGTTCCCGTTCCAATCTAACAAACTCACTTCCGGCAATCACTGCAGAAATGCACCTGCACGATATCATGTGATCAGGGTTAGACATACCAAAATTAGTATATGCTAACGACAAAGGGTAGTTTGACTTCAAAAATATTGCCAAGCAATGGAATGAAATTACTGTATGGAAGTTAAACTGGCATTGGACTAATTTATAACCGTGCAAACAAAAATCATTTTGAAGTATTATACTGCAGTGTTTACAAATTCCATGCAATTTAAGCCAAAACATAAGCACACTGACCTTGCCAAGCAATGGATATTGTTACTAAAACCCTCTGTGTCAACATTAAATGCCGTGGTGGACCAAATATTAGACATCATGAATGTGGCAAATAAGTAAGGTAACAAGCCCCATGATCCATCACTTGCACCACCTACTTCCCCCAAAATAGATCTTACCCAAACTGAATCATGATCATTAACAACCCCTACAGTATTTGCCACAGTTCTTATTCTCCTTATTTCTTCCTTTTCTGGTACTCCATCAGGTAGATGCTTAACCACCCCAGCTAGCAATGAATGAATCAAGGGAGCACCTTCTTCAAGTATAGCACCAGAAGCCTCAGCTAGTAGCCGATCAAAAGCCAGTGCAAGGCCAGCCTGAACACAAAAACCAATCACAGTTTCCAGATCAACTATTTGCTTCATAGAGGCTTCTCTTTCAATTCTATCACCAGCATGCAGACTGGCAGCAACTGCTTCTAGAACATCTCGGTTTGAACGTAATGAAGTGTCAATGCAATTTAAAAGAGCAGCTGTGTGTTCTTTTAGCATTCTATCTAGCCTGTCTACTCCATATCCACCAAAAATACGTACAAAAGCCTGTAATTCCCTCAGATCAGTGACTGATTCTGCAAAATATCCACCGACAGGCCTTGTACTCCTGAAGCATTTATGAATTGGAACAAACAAAATCCCAGCACCTGAAACATCCTTGATTATGTTTTCGATATACCAGTTGCATACAGATTCAGTGGCTGATCCTGTATGTTGGTCCGTTGGCTTTTCAAACAAGTGCAGAGAAGAAACTGGTCCTGAAAAGGCTTCTGAAAGCAAAACTTCACGAATACCCTGAGTAATGTCCATGCTAATGTGCTGCTCTGCGAGATGAACAATGCTAATGTGTCTCTTAATCAGTGATTCCAAAACCGTAGGCCGTTGAAGATCATTATCAGTTTTCAGAACACCAAGCAGTCTTCTTCTGAAGTTGCCAACAATGCATTCTCTCATGTACTGCACAACAAGCAATTTGATGTGTTAAAATAATGACAGAATGAACAATGTTTGGTTAGAACAGTAAAATTTGTAACAGTGGGAGTGAATGCATACAAGACTTGGATTTCATGCATTGGTTTGCTACTTGAACAAATGACTAATGATAGATCTGGATCCTCTAAATTGAGTAGTGCACTTCAAGGGTAGAGTGCAACATTGATAACCATTGCTGAGATAATCATAACTTATAATTCTATAAAATGCTACATTGGGATAAGATTGGTGTGCATGGAGGTGCCATCGAGTTGGGATGTTCATGTACATAGTATTATGTCAATTTATAAAAAAAGAAAAAAGGAAAAAAAAAACATTGGGATAAGAGATCATGGATATCTGCAAATCTAATTCTTTACTTTTCTTTTTGGTGAATATTATAATCACTTTGACCCTTAAATCAGGAATGTAAGTGGGAACGAATCAACCCATGAACCTGATTGGCCCAACCCAAACTAGAGCTCAGAGTTTGGTTCATATTGAATAATGGAGATCCCTAAAACTTTTACCTTTTACAAATAAGAGCTTCTCTATGAGGATCCAATCCAAATCTGAACCAATTACACCCTACACAAAATTCTACCCATATTAGAGGATCTAACTCCAACCAATGTCCAATTACACCCCTACACAAAATTCTACCCATTGTAGTGTGAATATCAGGTTTCTAGGGCTTTTGGCTTTAAATTCTACCAATTAAAGGACCTAGGGAACTTTTGGTAAGCAGATTTAGGTACCATTATGACAATACTCCACATCTGAAATCTCTCCAGGGTTCTTGACCTGAAGTTTCATTATCCACCTCAAATTTTACTGTTCTTGGCTATATCCCTACTGTTCTTCCTTGATTACTACCACTGTAGGACAAAGTTTCAAAGCTCGATCTCCAAGGTGTGAAAGAGGCAGATAAAAGGCATTCCTACTAAAATCAATATATCAACAAGGAACGACTCCTCATGAAAATTATATTATAGTTATAAGATTTCTCAAAGAAGAATCTTGAAGTCAGCCTAATGAAAATGAGATAAGATTAAATTCAGATATTTAAGCATTGCTTTTCCATAATTTTGTTTTTCAAAATAGAGATACCTCTTATGCTCTACTTTAAAACATCTTTTACAACCATTATGGCTGTTTTCTTATATAACTTTCCATTATTCAGAAACTTTGAATATCAAGTAATAAACTAGGTGAACGTATCCCTTACTAGTAGTATGTTTCCATGACACAATATCCAAAAAATAATGTGCATTTTCATATTCCTATCAGAAATTAAGAAGTAACTAACTCAATCCCTACAAAATTGGCTTGTAAGGCGAGATTTGCACCTCAATTATACATTATAAGTCATATCTAATAAGAATAAACCACCTATCACCAAGATATACACCCGCAAGAAACGAACAAAAGAAACAACAATCCTAGACTATCAGCACAGGGCACACAACACTCAAAGGATGAAAAACACCCAACAATTACAACCCATCCACGGGTATAAACTCAAGGGATGCGAATCAAGGGGCATAACCCTTGGAATAGAGATACAACCATTAGGAAAAGTTGTATCAATTAGGAACGGTTGTTAGAAACAATATAAATAGAAGTAATCCAGATTAACAACGACACAAAAAGGAAATTAGGAAGGAATTGTATTGTGGAGAGACAAGCTCTCAAAAACCTATGTTATAAAAAATGTCTCAAAATTATCTTTATAAATTCTATTAATTTTTTAATCATGTCCAGTTCTATTCTGTCCATATCAATATCTCTAGTCTATGAGATCTCCAACACACACCTTTAGGAATAAACATCTCGAAAGCGTGGAATTGAATATTAATAGGTGGTTCAACATTGGCTCAATTATAAGTGGAGTGATAAGCCAACAAATCTCACTAAGATAGACTTTGATACTGTTAAGGTTCCAACATAAAACCAATTGGCAATATGTGGAGTAGCCTAACATGTATTTAAACCATACCAAATGACATGAGGTAGGCGATGTGGGACTTTCAACACACCCTCTCCAACGAAGCCTGCCGGACCAGGCAAAGGGTACTTTTGACCCAACTAAAGGACAACTTTTGGTCCATGACAATAACCGGAAAGATGTTAGGCTTTGGCTCTGATACCATGTTAAGGTTCCAACATAAAACCAATTGGCAATATGTGGAGTAGCCTAACATGTATTTAAACCATACCAAATGACATGAGGTAGGCGATGTGGGACTTTCAACAGATACCATATTAGAAATTTAGAGATGCTTAACTCAATTGTACAAAACCGACTTTAAGGTAAGGTTTACACCTCAATTACATATTACAAGTTGGCTAGATTGATGTGAGATCTCCAACAATTTCATTAACGAAAGACTCACCTTGTTCATATTTCTCTCCATTCTATCATCAATTTGCTGTACACTAATATCTTTATCATATTTTTACTGTATTTCAATCCTTCTCCCTTGGTTTGCACATCAAAGCAATCATGCATATACTGATTTAGTTAATTTAACTGTAGTTAAACCATGCTACACAGTTTCTTACTGGATAAATTTTGTGAAAATGATAGCACTTAGACTGTTTTCAAGAGATAAGTAAATTGCATGAAGAAAAAAGAGGAAGAAAATAAAAATTCATCCCTAACCTCTCTAAGTACAAAGACATGGTTTAAAACACATATAGGCTCCATATCATTTAAAACTGAGCACAAATTGGTCAGCCTCTGCATTGCAGCTTCTAACCTGTCATTAGAAACAGGAGACAAATTAAAGAGGATATAATTATGTGGTTACTCATACAAATTTAGGACAGGATTATTATGATATACATTTTTATAGAACCATTATTTTCAGGAAAGCTCTCATGGCCTGGTAGAGGAAAACCAGCAGTTCCTTTTGGAGATTTATATGACGGAATGGAAACTCTTGACGTCTGATTCAGATATGAAGCTGCTTGCTCTGGAAAAAGCTGATGAAATCCAAAGGTTAGTTTTCAGAAATGGAGCTAACTTGTTAACTAAAAGTATTTACCTGATTCTCTAGGGCACCAAATCCTCCTTCAGAGTCAAGAATATTTATTAATCCTTCCAATCCTCCCATGATAGATTCAATCAGAGATTCAACATAAAGGACAGCATCCCTTCCAATTTTTGTAACCTGCTTGCAGTAAAATTTACAGTTACCACCTTTGTTTTACATTTTCCACATCTTGCTATAATAACATATAACACCTAATGATCAATCATGAAGTAGGAAATGGTAGTTTACTTAACTATTAATTCAATGAGGTTTCCTTTTTCAATGGTAATGCCATTATTTATACTTCTGAGTCTTGACTATGAGGTAAGAGAAGTTTGGATTTTCAATGACATCACCAACCCTCAGTGACAATGTAGCTTCAAACAGAACATTTCAGACTTCCTTCTTATTGAGAAATTGTATGAAGCCTTCCAGATGTAAATTATTCACTTTTAACACATCCACGAGTAACATTAGCTCTATTTTTATTATTGTTTGGGAAAGTTTCTTCATTTTCATTCAACACAAATATTAATAAAATAAAATATTGCATTGCAGCAAACATTCTGAATATTTTCTGATCAAGTAAGCAACAAAATACCACCATAAAAGAAGAAGCAAAACGTAACTCCAAGCCTCCATTAATATGTGCTAGTAACGGTTGACTAATCTTGGTCACTACTTGACAATTCAAATAAAGCTACTGGCAAGGATTTGTTTTTACCTCTTCTGGAACAATTGGAGATGCACACTCGGGAAAACTACTAGCAATCCCAAGCCATGCACAGCAGTGTTGAGGACGCCCTTCTGGTCCAAACATGGTGTTTCTAAAAACCTATTATAGAACATAGTTTGGGTTAAAATGGAAAATAAAGTCACAACACAAGTACCATACCCTAAGGTTAAAGTCATATCATATCATACAAAGTAGACATAATCCTAGATATGAATAAAGTGGGGGTGGAATATGGGCACTCACAGCTGTGAGGTGTTGGTGGTAGAAATACAGCTTCCTAAGACTACCATGCTTTGAAAGTACGGATTCCAATTCATCTACACATCTGCATAAAATAGAACCATTGTGCCATAATTATCTCTTCGAGTTTCTTTGATTTATTATAGATAGACAAATTATCTAGAAGCTGTAACTCTGCTGTTATGCTATGGTATTTGTTTTTACACTCATATGGCATGTGAGCAATTTATAATCCAAAAACATAATACTACATGACGGCCCTCTAGCAGTAATATAAATAAATTATAAAAGAGAAGCGAGTACACAACAGAAGATCAAAATATCCTCCGAGTCCAACAATAGGGCAGGGATGAGTCCTTGTGAATATGTGTGTTACTAACAGTAAGAGAAACTATATGATTAACACAATGAGAATACAAAACCAACTTAATTATAGGGCAGAAAGCAAGAAATCAACACGAAAAGATATAGCATCATACTCCTTAATTGAATATACTAATTCAAACAAAATTAAGTTCATCTGCATAAATATTTACGCTATTGATAAGTTCAGTTGTCTGTTTTGGCAGATTTAGGGTTTTCAGGAGCATAGCATTCTGGGTCACAGGTCAAAAAACATAAAAAGATTTGATAGGCTAGGTGACATTACAACCCACAATTTTGCACAGCTGCCAAACCAATCTCGGAAAATTCCAGCCAACACTTATGATTGTAAAATCATACAATCTTACACAAAAGGTCATCATATTTTGACTATACCATGGTAAATCTTTTTTTTCTCTTTTTTATGCTTTTCATAAATGATTTGAGGAAGGGGGAGAAAGAGTATTTTCAAGACTCAGATTTAATCATTTGATTAATGAATTACTCAAATGAGTATCAAAATAGCGTAGCAAGGAAATTAAAATTGGGCAAACAAACCTGGACCAATTGTAAGCAGCATTCCCTTCTGATAATAATCCTTCTTTGCCAGTGGAAACTGTTGCTTTCTCCAAATGCCTAATGTTTATAGATGAACGTGAAGACGTGACTACCAATAAAATTGATAGCCAATCCTTTCGAAAATCCTGAGAATAGCACTAGTAAGTGTTAAGTGCACACTCTAAGCCATTAAGTGTCTATAACTAGAAAATAAAGAAAAAATGACAGAAAGAAAAACTAGAAACTAAGATTCTGACACTAAAAGAGCTATACAAACATACAACCTTTGCATTAGCACTGAAGCACAAATTTCAACTATTTCTTCTTTAACATAGCAATGACTTCATTTATAAGTAAATGATGTGCACACGTTATACTGAATGAAATAAATTATACAAAAGTGGCAACTTGGTTATAATTATTAACTAAATGCATATTTATATCAACAATCATAATGAACTGTAATCCAGAAACATATACATCCAACGTTTACGATATTAGAAAATGGCCAGTACAGATGTCCCACATACCGAAAGGTCACAAGTAATAGCTGAAATGTTTTCACCCTGCGGTTTGGGCAAGTTTTCAAGGTGGTGAACAATCTGCTGAAGAAGTCCTTTCAGGCTAGCATCAATATCAAGAGCCACCATTCCAGGGGTTCCTAGTAAAAACCGGATCCTTCCAGCACAGGATGAAAGATATGATAATGAGTAACCTCGAATTGCTGCACTCAAGATGAAACAACATTTAACAACCAAATCATCCATAAAAAATAAATTATAGAGAAAAGAAATGCTAGTGTAGCATCAACTTGTTAATAGGCCAATGAGTGCATCAAATTGCATGGGAAATAAGGGAGTGCCTTATTAATAGACTTCATAATAAATTAAGGGTATAAAAGAAAATTAGCAATTCATATATCTGAAAACAGATCTATAATTTTATTAATTAGAACAAAAAAATACACCTACTTGTTGTATAATGGACCAAAGAAAGTACATATTCTCTAATGCAGTATAAATTAGTAAACATAAGGCTAATCTAACCTGCAATGTATTTGCGTACCAAGCAACATAAGTGATCCATTCCATCTAACAAAAATCCAATTGTTGGGTCATTTGGATCCTGAAAACATGATCATGAAATTTCATGTCAACCATCTTATCAATTGATTCAAAATACATGGTAAAAGAAAACTATAGATAATAGTTTGTCACCCAATGAAAGCCCTTTAACAAACTGGTAAATTAGGGCTTTTACAAATCATTGACCAACGTGTCCACTACAAATAGATGACATTTATCACATGATGCAGTCCCAATACCAAATTTGAATCTTTACCCTTTCAATCCACACAAGGACTGTTAATTGAAAAGCATGGAAAATTGTACATGCAACTACAAACAGATGTAGACTATGTACGGTTTGATGTTGATTGGAACCCCAGGATATTGTACATTTTTGGGTGGTAACTTGGTAACATGGAAGGGTGAGAAGAAAATTTCAGTTGTAAGGACTAGTGCAAAGATAGAATATCGTGCAATGGCTCTAGGGATTTGTGAACTATTATAGATCAAAATTATACTTGGTGAGCTCTAGATTAAATGAGACCATTTTATGACAAAAGTCTACTATCAACATTGCAAACAATCTGATTCAACATGATAGGACAAAATATATTGTGATAGACTAGAATTTCATCAAGGAAAATTAGATACTATTCTCATAGTTACTACATATATCCCTTTGACTTTAGTAGCAAATGTTTTGAGCAAAAAGTAATACTTCAAAGATCTTATATGTAAGTTGGAGATAATAAATATCAATTCCCCGGCTTGACAATGAGTATTATAATTCAATATTTTTCTTATGAGTATAGATTTAGTTTCCTTAGTTCTTGCAACTAGGATATGTTTTCATTTTTCCCATATTTCCTAAATTATGTATAGATTTGTACTTTAAAATTACCAGGGATAGCATTTATTCTTATGGCTATATATATTGTACCCTGACATTGTAAAATCATAAAAAAAATATTATATTTAATTTTCCTCATAATTCAAGCTTTCAAGTGTTGGGCCAATTCATTTCTAATATGGTATGAGTCTTGATGTTGGTTCATCCACATATGTCCCACCCAGAAAATTTCACCTTCTAGATTTCCGTCATCTGGTCATGGACGAGAGAGATGCATTAATAATTTAATGCCTCACATCATCAAAAAATATGGCCAGAATAGTCCTGAAAAGGCTGGGGCAATACACACTCCTTATGCTAGACTTTTTAGATTGTGTTAGACTTGAGTCCAATCTAATAGTTCTAGAAAGCCCAAATCTTTTAATTTGCTTAGAAAAGAGAATTGGTTAAAAAAAGGCAATAAAAGAATAATAAAGAAAAACTTACTATGTCCACTGGTACCACTCGGGTGGTTTTAGATCTTGATGATGCAACTCCTACATGTTGGAAATACCATATCACTTCACATTGGGCTAAAGCCAAGGCAGAAAACACCATCTGCAACAAAGATTAAATCATCTCAAACAAATTATTTTAAGGTGAAGATATATGAAATACTAAAAGAAAAATACATAACTAATTACAAAGCTAAAGACAAGTACTATGCTCAAATTCCTAGGACAGAAATTTAAATTGAATTTTGACATACCACAGTCCACCAAAGACAAGTCTAGAAATGCATATGAAGCCTGTTAGTTTAAGATGCTAACAGCCTAACACTAACTTCTAAGCGTCTACATATGCATGCCAACGGGTACAAGGTGTACTGTGTATCAACAGAATTGTCACAGTATTTGCGGTCAGTTTTGTTTAGTTCAGTAATGAAATGGGTAAGCTTGAGCATAACATTAGGTTGCTAACCTCTTGAACAACTTGATTTCGCCTTTTGTAACTATTAGAAAGTGAATATGAATCTAATTCAACCCTACAAAACCGTCTTGTAAAGTGAGATTTGCACCTCATTTATATCCTATAATTTGGTCATATTCTATTTGATGTGAAATCTTCAATACACCCCCTCATACCAAAGAATAGTTTTGAAATATGGGTGTAAATATTGTATATTTATTGTATAATAAATATAGATTTACTTGAATGAAATCCCTAAAATTAAGGGATTTGGGTTAGGAGTTTATTTGGTAGATTTGCTCCTGATTTATAATCTTTATTCCAAGAGATTTATTTCCTTTTATTAGGATTATGTTTTCCTTTAAATACCAATGTACTATTTTTTCTGAATCAAGTCAAATAATTCCACAATTATTATTTACTGCCTACACAATTGCTCACATGGTATCATAGCTCTAGGTTTTCTTGGAGCTCTAATCTCTGTGTTCTTATCTCTGGTGGCTTTCATTGCCATTTTATTTTCAGGAGGGTGCAGCCTTAATTGCTGCAATTTTACCGTAACAACCTTTATTGTTGTTTTTTCTTTTTGTAAAATCACTCATTAGACACAACCAGTCAGTTATCTACATCTCCAAGATGTCTAATACAAGATCAACAAAAGATGATTCCAGTTGGTCACAAAAGACTAGGGAATCATGCTTTCTTGCCCTCTCATGTAACATTTCTTGTATGAGTGTCTCATATAGCGCTAACTCTTGGATTGTGGATTCGGGAGATACAAATCATATGGCATATTCATCTCAACTCTTTCATTCTTATACTCCATCTCCAAGCAATAGAAAAATTATTGTTGCCAGCAGCTCTTTAGCCACAGTTGCAGGCTATGGAGATATTTATTTATCCTCCACACTTGTTCTTAAAAATATTTGTATGTCCCAAAGCTTTCAACAAGTCTTATCTCTATCAGAAAACCAACATATGATCTTAATTGTTTTGCAATGTTTTGCCCAACTTTGTGTGTTTTCCAAGATCAGGACTTGAGGACGAGGATTGGACTTGCTAAGGAAAAAAATGGACCTTACTACCTTGAACCATCTCAAGAATGACCAACACATGTCACTACTCAGTATATCAAATAAAGACACTCTTTGGTTGTACCACTGTCGGTTAGGACATCCATCAATTTCTCTTTTAAAAATAATGTTTCTCCATTTATTTGAAAATTCAGATACCTCAAAACTACATTGTGAGGCTTGTGAATTAGCTAAACACACTTGTGTATCTTTTCCCATTAGCAATAATAGAAGTTCACAACCTTTCCAATTAATTAATTCATAGTGATATATAGGAACCATCTACCAATATATCTGAGGCTCGTTGGTTTGTAACCTTTATTAATTATTGCACTAGAGTTACTTGGCTCTATTTACTCAAACAAAAATCTAAAATGAGCACTATTATTCCATTTTTCGTGTGATGATTCAAAATCAATTTGGGGTAATCATAAACAGATTTAGGTTTGACAATGATGGGGATTATTTCAGCCAAACTATGTCTACCTATTTTCATTCCAAAGGGATCGCTCATGACTCATCATGTGTCTATACTCCCAGAAAAGAAAAATAGGCACTTGCTAAACACTACCCGAGCACTTCTCTTTCAAGGAAAAGTTCCAAAAAATTATTGGGGAGAAGCTGTCCTCAGTGCTACATGTATGATACTTTCCACACATATCCTAGAAAACAAAAGCCCAATTGAAACTTTAAACAGTTTTTTCCCTCACTTTAAGGTCGCAACGGTCTCATTCTTATAACATTTAGGTGCACAGCTTTTATACATATCCACAACAAAATAGAGATAAACTTGATCTCCGGGCTGTTAGTTGTGTCTTTCTTGGTTATTCAACATCTCAAAAAGGTTACAAATGTTATGATCCTTCATCTAAAAAATTCTAATCTCCATTGATGTCACCTTCACTGAAGTTAAATTTTTTATTTTCCAATGCTGGTTCCCAAGAAAATTTTTCAGAAAATTGTGATGATTAATTTGACCCCTTTGTTTTGCCATATGCTCCAACTGAACCTGCACCTAAGCATATTAATTCTGGGACAGAATTGGAAGTTGAAACTGAGTATGTTACTGATCCCACTGAACTGCAACCAGCAAATGCTGAAACTATCAAAGATTCAGCCTCAAGAGCTAATACCCACAATCTTTCAAGATTCAACAAAGTCTACACAAGGAGGAAGAGCATTTCAGCCATGGGGCAAGTCCATGAATCCAATCCAAGTTCTGAACCTGAAACTGGGCACAAGTCTACACAAGGAGGAAGAGCATTTCAGCCATGGGGCAAGTCCATGAATCCAATCCAAGTTCTGAACCTGAAACTGGGCACAAGTCTGAACCAAAAAATCTGAATTCTGACTCTCCAAATGACCTTGATCTGCCAATAGCCATCAGAAAAGGCATTAGAAACTGTGCAAAACAACCTCTTTATCCTCTATCAAACTATGTTTGTCTGGATAGATTATCAACTAACCATAAAAGGTTCATTGTTAGTTTGAATTCTATTGTTGTTCCTAACACGGTTAATGAAGCTTTGACAAGGAAAGAATGGAGAGATGCCACGAAAGTGGAGATGGATGCATTAGAAAAAAAAAATAGTACTTGGGAAATTGTTGACAAACCCAAAGAAAAGAATATTGTCAACTCTAAATGGATAGTCACAATAAAATATAAGGCTGATGGATCTCTTGAAAGATATAGAGTGAGGTTGGTTGCCAAGATATACACTCAAGCTTATGGAATAGACTACCAAGAGACTTTTGCACTAGTTGCAAAAATGAATACTGTAAGAAATTTTTGTCCTTAGCTGCCCACTTTGATTGGAAACTTCTACAATATGATGTTAAAAATGTCTTTCTCCATGTAGATCTAGAAGAAGAAATCTACATGAATATTCCGCCTAGATTTGAAGGAGACAGGACAAATAAGGTGTGCAAATTGCATAAGGCTCTTTATGGACTGAAACAATCCCCTAGAGCTTGGTTTGGAAGGTTCACAAAAGCTGTGAAGGGATTTGGCTACAAATAAAGTCAAGGAGATCACACTTTATTTATTAAACGTAAAGGGAAAGAGGGGGTAACCGTCCTTCTAGTTTATGTTGATGATATTATAGTGACTGGAAATGATGAAAAAGAGAAGGAAAAATTGAAACAGAGGCTAGCCCAGGAATTTGAGATAAAAGAGCTTGGAAGATTGAAGTATTTTCTAGGGATTGAAGTAGCCTACTCTAACCAAGGAATTTTCATATCTCAGCAAAAATATATAACTGATTTGTTGGTAGAAACTAGAAGAATTGGGTGCAAACCATTATCGACTCCAATGGATCCTAATCATAAGTTATGTAAGGCCGAAGAGGAACCAACAGTAGACAAAAGATGTATCAGAGACTAGATGGAAAATTGATATATCTGGCTTACACAAGGCTAGACATTGCTCATTCAGTGAGTGTCATCAACCAATTTATGCATGAACCAAAGGAATATCATCTTCAAGCTGCATATAGGATTCTACATTACTTAAAGAAAAGCCCTGGAAAGGGAATATTATTCAAAAAAACTGGAAGACTGAATCTTCAAGCCTATATTGATGCAGATTATGCAGGTTCTCTTGTTGATAGAAGATCAACAACTGAATATTGTACTTTCCAAGGTGGGAACGTAGTGACATGGAGAAGCAAAAAACAAAATATGGTGGCAAAATCATCACCAGAGTCAGAATTCAGATCCATTGCACAAGGGTTATGTGAGTTATCATGGCTGAAAATTATCTTAAATGACTTGAAGATTAATTTGGAGGGACCCATGAAGCTCTAATGTGATAATAAGTCAACAATAGACATTACACATAATCCCGTTCAACATACTAAGACAAAACATATTGAAATAGATAGACATTTTATTAAGGAAAAATTAGAAGAAGGTCTAGTATGCATGTCGTATATGCCATCCAAACAACAGGGATGTGCTGACAAAAGGACTCAATACCTCAGACTTTCACAATCTCATAAGTAAGCCAAGAATGGAGGATATTTATTCCTCAACTTGAGAGGGGATGTTGAAATATGGGTGTAAATATTGTAAATTTATTGTAAAATATAGATTTTCTTAAATGAAATCCCTGAAATTAAGGGATTTGGATTAGGAGTTTATTTGGTAGATTTGCTCCTAATTTATAATCTTTATTCCAAAAGATTTATTTCCTTTTATTAGGATTATGTTTTCCTTTAAATACCCATGTACTATTTTTTCTGAATCAAGTCAAATAATTCCATAATTATTATTTACTACCTACACAATTTCTCACAAATAGACATCTCGATAGCGTGAAACTAAATATTTAAGGATGGTTCGACATCAACCCAACAATCGGTAGAGTGATAGGCCCAACAACCCTTACTAGGATAGGTTCTAATTCTATATTAGAAAGTGGATATGGGACTAATTCAACTCTACATAACCGATTTGTAAGGTGAGGTTTACACTTCACGTATGTAAAAAATCTCCAGTCGATGTAAGATCTCCATCAATACTCATGATATTGATATAGAACCATCATCACAATAAGCAATGACTAGTCTAGAAATGTATATACAACCTGTTAGTTTAACATGCTAACAGCCTAACACTAACTTCTACGTGTCTATATAAGCATGCCAACAAGTAAAAGGTGTACTGTGAATCACTAGAACTGTCACAAACTATTTGCGGTCAGTTTTGTTCAGTTGAGTTATGACATGAATAAGCTTGAGGATAACATTAGGTTGCTAAGCTCTTGAACAACTTTTTTTTTTTAACCATGGTATTGGTATGGATTAATCATCCCTAGAAGCAATGCTAATACCATTGAAGACCTTGAGATCACATACATACAAAGTAGGTATTTCCTCCCAACAAAGTTTATTCCATACCCAAGTGGCATCACCAAGATATGAACCTGGACCACGTGGTTAAGGAATACAAGTCACTAACATTGGTGTTAACCAATATTGGTTCTAGAACAACTTGATTAATAATAAAGAATATTGTCTTTATATTTTTTGGGAATTGAATATCATTTTAGCAGATATGTATTTCTGAATAAGATATGCCTTCTTTCTTACGTTTAGGTTTCTTTAAAGACAAATATCATTTGCCTTTTTATAGGTTTGTTAGTTTCTTTTTGATGGATTTTATTTGGTCCCCATCTTGTATTTGTTTTTATTTTTTTCATAATGCCTAAGTGTGTTCCAAATGATTGTTGTTGTGTCTAGAGTGCCAACCTAGTTGGATTTGCAGATAACATAGTGAACTAGTGCATACTTATTTAATTAAAACAAATTACAAATTAAGTACTAAGCATTTGCAGTCTATGATTAGCCCATCCATCATTGCCAAAATGTATTATAGTAAAGAGGACAAGTAATTTTGATTTGAGCAAACATTTTCGTTTATTTAAGCGTCTCATCATTATGTGGTATTTCAACAGACTAGGCACTAACAATATACAAGAGTGAAACATGTGTTCTAGGAAGCGACATTTTTGTATTAATAAAAATAATAGGGATGCTATAGTTTGCTCAATAGGACCATAAAATCCAAAAGGCATTTACAAAGATTAGGCATGATCAGAAGAACCATTGCCGTCGTCAGAATCAGCATCAAATTTCAAATAGAAACCACATAAACATCATATCAAGTATCTTCCAAAAAAATCTCAAAATTACACATAAATATTATTTGTAGAACGTTTAGAAACAAGTACCCACTTGGTTAATTAAGTGGTTTCACAATAACCACTATTTAAATATTATCAACTGGTTGGGAACAAGAAATATTTTTCTATAGCTTCTTTTTTGTAATTTTTCTAAAGATTTGTTGTCTCTTAATGATATGAAACTACAGAACAGGTGTAATAGTATGCACTTGTGTAAAAGTGATTCAAGACTATTTACAAGCAAAATGATACCAAAAGTTTCAGCAACAAATGTCAGAGACATCATTTTTTCATCCTTCAAATTGCCAAAAGAAAGACACCTGAATGTTAGGGGCCAACAGGCTGGGCTGATCAGTAAAAAAAAGCACCATTCTCCCAATCTCTTGTTTCAATAAAATTCTTCTTTCTCGATGAATAGCATCACAAGATAATATTGCTTGCTCATGCACTTCACTGAAAAAGTCAATCAGTTTTGCAATTAGCACTGTAAATTGTAATAGTGAGGATGCTACAACCTTCCAATATGACAGGAAAACACACTCAATTAAAGAATAACATATATCGACATAAAAGAGTAGAAGAGTTGCGAGAGTGATTTCAAATAACAAATAATACAGCCAGTTTTCCTTCAAAAAAGAAAAGAACAGTTTATTCTTTATGTTGACTCCTTGAATTTAGAAGGTCATCATTCAGTTCAGTTTTTTGAAGTGAACCACTTCATGCCAAATCCCAACAATTTACCCCAGAAAAAGAAGTATGTTCAAACTCTATAAAGAGGCTTCAAAAACCATTGAACCTCATAAAATGAAACACCCAAGTGTGAAATCTTAAACTTCCCTAAACCTAACCTTGTTAAAATAAACACTCCAAGAACCAAAAAATGGTAAAGTACATTAAATTCTTATGCATAGCAGTTATCAAATGGGTAAAGGTTTTAGTGATACCAAAAAATTTGCTGTCTGCCTTCTATTATATTAAATTTTAACTGCATCAAAAAAATCAAGGAATGTCCAATAACTGGACAATAAGAACCAAGCCTTTAGAATTCAGTCACCAAATCAATGACAAAAACCAACCTGGAATGATCATGGAGACATGGACAAGTCAAATTATCTTGATCTCTCATTCCCTCTGACACAAAAATATATTTCAACAGAAATTTGATATGTACCTTATCATTTTCTCAACTTGTTTTGCAACATTATACTCCAAATCTGCCTCTTTTTGCTTCGTACGTCCAGATTTTGCCATCTTCTTAGATTCTAATATTCGAGGAAGAACATACAACTGGTAATCCTCATGCAGAAGTATGTACTGTGCATTGATTTAAAAAATTGTCAACTTCAGTAGTTAAAGACATTATTCTAAAGTCAATAAGAAAAAATTACCTCATCTCTGAATAATGTGAGGACTAAATTCTCCTTCAATACTACCTGAAATATCAAGACCAAACAGAACTAAGGAAGTAAACTTAGCACAAATATAACTCACACTATTTCAATATAAAATCTTACTGTAATTATGACAACATTTAGATGATTATTAGTAAGTAAAGAGTATCATCTTATCTAAAATTAAATTATATCCCAACCCCCTGTATGGCTTACCAAGCACTTGACTTAACACCAAATAATATAACGTCTATATTATCTAAAAGCGCCCACATGAGATATTCTACAGCATTCTTATCAAATATCCTTCTGCAATTCCCTGACCACAGCGGAGAGAGCATAATGTTTTTCATGTATGCCTTTTAAAGAAAGCTGTCTCAAGAGCTGCATAACCTCGGCCTTTACCAATTGATCTACCTAAGGACTGGGAAATAGTAGTGTCAACCCCAGGAGCTTCTATAAATACAACAAATGCTGCAGGTGCAGTGGATTGCGAGTCAAATGGAAAAGGTTACCAGAATGTGAGAATGCCTGAGACGTGCTCATTACTTGCAATAGGCTTTTCTTGATTTTCACCAGGACAAGGTGAAGGTTTTGAGTTGCAGTATTGTTTGAAGACAAAAATTTTTGCAGATCTATTTTAAGTAGAGAAGTAATGGGCCAGAAGATAACCAAGACCTACTGAAAACAGAAGTTAGGGTTACTACACGTCCTGGGAGGGTGGAAGAATGAAGGGTCATTTGGGGCTGAGAACAGGTAGTTAGGAGAGTCGAGAGTCTCTCTAATTTCTGAGATTGACTTTCTTATAACCCTCAGTCTGCACTTACTTCGACTACAGAATTGCGATTTTGTTCTTCATTCAATAAAAGATTCCTGTCCACCTCCATTTTGTTTTATTCACACTTCAGTACCATCACTACACGGACAAAGAGAAGATAACTGCACGAGAAATAGAACCGCAGATGTTTCAGATGGGTACATTTTGCACATCATCATCTACTACCAATATTGAAATACATGGTTGGGTACATCTAACATTCTAGTAAAGCTTTCGTGTTTAGAAGGTCACAAATTAAAATCTAACTAATTATATTAACATGGTAGTGTTTTTGCCCCAGTAAAAGCAAACAATTTCAGCAAATCGGTAAGTTGTAAAATCAAACAGAAACTTCACAGTGTAGCTATCTGACTACAGTCTGAAGCCTGAATCATACCAAAGCAATATCAATGCTGGTGACACGACGCAGTTCATCAGGGCAGACTAGATACCCAAATAACACCCATTCTCGATACGAAGTTACATTTGCTAGATCTTGTGCTCTCTGCA
This sequence comes from Sphenostylis stenocarpa, assembly GCA_963425845.1. Classification (NCBI taxonomy): domain Eukaryota; kingdom Viridiplantae; phylum Streptophyta; class Magnoliopsida; order Fabales; family Fabaceae; genus Sphenostylis; species Sphenostylis stenocarpa. The sequence continues at coordinate 66,093,986 of OY731400.1, forward strand.
GAGTTGAATGAAAGAGAGCATCAATGTATTTACAAGCTATCAATTTAAGAAGTCAATATCAATATGGTTACTACCAGAAACATTACCAGTGGATGAGCAGAATTTGTGAGTATGTCTGGATACCGAGGATGATATGGACTTAAAAATCCCTCATTTCTAAGTTTCCTTGTGTCTGTTGACAGAAATATAATAGGACCAACAGCCTCCAATACCTGAAAAAAGATATGTAAATTTTATAATTTGGGGTTGGACCGAACTTGGCCTAAAAAAATTGACTTCTAAGGTGGGTTACACTCACTTGTATCCCTAGTCACTATGAGATTTGAGTTTTTCTTAATACACCTCCTCACATCCAACATTATTGGACTTAGTGTGTGGTTAAATACGGTAGGTGATTTGTTAATGAATCTAAAATAGGTTTTTCAACCATTTCATAATTTGGGTTAGAACATATCTCAATCGAATAAAATTAGCTTATGAGGATCCAGTTGCCCTCCACTTATATTTATATACTCATCAAATTCTAGAAATCTAACACTGATTAGAAATCCGGTCAAATTATAATATATAAATGGGTGCAAAACTCACTTTACAAGCCAATTTTGTAAAATTGAGTTAGACTTGAAGTCCAATTTCTAAGATGGTAGCAGAACCTATTCTATCAAGTTTATTGAGCCTATTATTCCACCTACAAGTAACCAATCTCATGCTAGAGATGTCAAATCCTTAGCATAAGGAAATATGTTGGAAATCTCACATCAACTAGAGATATAACCAAATTATACTATATACTTAGTGTATACAAACCTCACCTTACAAATGAGTTTTATAAGGTTAAATTAGGCTTAAAGTCAACTTTCTAAGAAATACTTATATACATGAATTACATAATCAATCCCTATGATTTAGGAATTAAAATGATCTATCCATTGAAACTAGGAAAGAATCAAGGAAAACAATGAAATCAAAATAATAGTTCTACAAACATGTTTGGACAAACTTATCTAAAAGAACTTTTAGAGCGAAAAATATGAAGAAAAAATGTTTTTTTTTTTTAAATCCAAGGAAAGAATGTCATTGCATCACTATTTGCAAAGCTAACTATGTTAGCTCTACAACTTGTACCAATCATATGCCACATTCTTCGAAATATTATTAAAGAGAAAATAAATACAAAAGTGGAAGGACCAAACCAAACCCTCTAAGAGAAACGAAAGAGTGAAAAACCACACATATTCCAATAAAAGTCCAGAACAATACAAGTAGTTATACTATCCCACCAAGACAAAACAAAAGTTCTCAAACCATAGGCTACTAAACCATGAACACGCCTATTTCCCTCCCTAAATATATGAGAAAATCTGAAATTTATACTCCTAACAGACCCCAAAACATTTACCCTCAAGGAACCAAAGAGCTATCACAAAAAGATTTCATAGTAAGTAAAGAATCAATCTCAATCCAAAGAGCTCTCCATCCTTTGTGAAATTACTTCTCCATAAGTTAAAATTACCTTATGTAAAAGTTAAAAATAAAATTTTGGAGAAGCTATATGAGAGAACTTCTACAAATAAAGAAAGAATTCAAGCTTTTTAAATTATTTGTTATTGTTTGCAGGCCAAGGAAAGAACTCAAGATTGTTCAAATTAACTGGCTCCCGTGGGATCATGGTTGGATTAAGTGTATTACAAATGGAGCATACATTAACAGCTTAAATATTTCGGCTAGTGAAAGAATACTCGGGAACTTTAGGGCAAAGAAAATGGAATGTTTCTCTGTATCTCTTCAGGAAAGCTTAGTATATGAAGTAGAAGTTATGGGAATTATTCATGCTATTCATGGTTGGCTTGAGGAGGAATATTCAGCAACTTTATAGCATGGGATGTTTTGTTAGGATCGAGCGCTTACCACTAGGCCAAAAGCTATAGCCTTTAGTCAGAGCGCAACTCTTTTTACTTTAACAGCCCAAGCGCCACGATTCAATTGTGACTCGGCCCACCTGACCTTCGTCACAGGACAATTGATGCTACCTGCAACAATCTCCCCCTGCAATTGTCCTACAAGGTATCCCACATTGTTGCGGGTAGCATCAATTGTCCTGTGACGAAGGTCGGGTGGGCCGAGTCACAATTGAATCGTGGCGCTTGGTCGTTAAAGTAAAAAGAGTTGCGCTCCGACTAAAGGCTATAGCTTTTGGCCTAGTGGTAAGCGCTCGATCCTAACAATTGGTATCGAGCCAAGGTCACGAGTTCGATTCCTGGTGGGCAATTGTTGAGGGGAGATTGTTGCAGGTTGCACAATTGTCCCGTGGCGAGGCCGGGTGGGCCAAGTCACAATCCAAGAGTGGGATACCTTGTAGGACAATTGCTGAGGGGGAGATTGTTGCAGGTAGCATCAATTGTCCTGTGACGAAGGTCAGGTGGGCCGAGTCACAATTGAATCGTGGCGCTTGGGCTGTTAAAGTAAAAAGAGTTGCGCTCTGACTAAAGGCTATAGCTTTTGGCCTAGTGGTAAGCGCTCGATCCTAACATGTTTTTCTGTAACTCTTCAGGTAAGCTCAGCATTTGAAGCAGAGGTTATGGGGATTATTCATGCTATTGTGATTGCTCATCAAAAATCTTGGAGATTCATATCGTTGGAGGTGATTCTACTTTGCTGGTTACGGCTGTTTCCCAACAAGATCTGATTCATTGGAGATTGAAGAATAGATGGATGAAATGTATGGAGATTTTTTTAACATAGTGTTTTTGTGTATCACATAATTTAAAGAGAAGGAAATAGATGTGCCAATAGTCTAGCTTCCTTTGGGATTAAAAATCAAGGTTATTTTTGGTGGGAAAGTGTTTCTCTGTTTATTTCATATGATTTTTGTACAGATAAAAGTGGACTTCCACAGTTTAGATTTTGTTAGGAATGTTGTAGATGATTGATACTGACTAAAGGTGATAACCTAGTTAGGATTTTAGTCAGTATAGTGGTACAATAGCATTCTTACTTTTGATTAAGAAAAACTTGTGCATAAACTAAGTTTAACTTATGAAATAGTCAATGTCATTTTCTTATTGTTTTTCTCTCGTAAAAGTCCTTACAGAGAAGTTTGTCCAAATAGACTCTAATATGTGTTAGTCTATCTATTTCGAAACAGAAATATATTAACAAGTTGTCAAATACAGTAATTCACCCATAAGGAAATTAACTAAGAAATCATTATTTACATGAAAATAGTATAAAAAGTTAAAAACAGGCAAGTGTTCAATTTCTTTTTGCTGGATTAGAGAGCATGTCTTATTTATTTGATGAAATTATAAGTAACTGAATAAGTTTATCATGGAAGAAAAATCATAATATATCTGGAAGCAGAAGCTATAGTGTTAAGAAATTGTACCGAGATTTTACATTTAACAACCAAATGTCACATGCAGTCTTCTCTAGTTCTCAATTTTAACTTATAAGGAACCCAAAGATGGAGGTCACAGTAACAATGTGACTTCTGCTGAAATGATTAGTTAAATTTTGATATTCGATGATGTTAAGGACCAAACCTTCTAAAAGCTTGAGCCTTTATGAAGAGGTCCATCATTGTTTTTATCTAGCAATAACAAACTTATTCACACAAGAGCCCTTCAAACTTGAAACATAGAGTGAACGAAAAAGCTTTATCTTGTGCTGAAATTGAATTTAGTTATAGAAAAGGAGGAGGCAACTATCAAACTCCTGACAACTTGGTCAAAATAGGCTTGAATACTCAAATGACCAACTATCTTAAAGGTTTATGCGGTGAGGCGAAGGAACCGAAATGCTTTCATTTCTATCTAACATTTAAGGGAAGAGATTGTGGAAGACAGTCTTTAATCGACTGAAGATTCCCAAGTAGATGGTTGTACTTTATTTATACAAAACATGACAAAGAAAATAAATGTCAGCTTCTATCCCAAAGCAAATGAGGTGGATCAGGTGATATAATTTCATTAATCAACACTATTTCCACGAGATTTAAGAGCAACTAATGCAGCTCCTAAAAAGTAGAAGGCGAAGCAAAATTAAATTGAACTTAATCATGAAAAGAAAGAACCACAAAGAAAATAATCATTAGAAGAATAGAAAACATACTTGTCTTCTTTACCGTATGTACTGGGCAATTATTTACGTAATATTGATCAAGAAAGGATGAAATTAACCTCTCCAATACGAGGGCTCACAAAATTTAGGTCTTCCTGTAAGCCTTTCAGTGGTGGATCATAAGAGTCAATGAACTGAACCAAACTGTCAAGTAAAGAAAGAAATATATTACAACCAACATAATGAACAATTATTTGCTATAAGAAAAAGGTGAAAATGGTAAAATAATAGATAAATTGAAGAACTTCAAATCAAAGCTAGTGTAAAATTCATTTAATTATCCTTTATCAATTTCGTCCCTAAGAGATCACTTTTGCCAATTTAATCCCTGACCAATCATTATTTTTTTATAGTACAATGGGCTGAGTATAGATAGGAGTTGTATTTTGGACTGGGCTTTGAAATATATTATTAACCTAGTGTAGGAAAATTATGAAGTCAGCCATTGGTTTAGAAGTGGAAGGTTCTGCCTTGATACTACGAACCAAGGAGGGCAAGACCAAAATATCTAAATGTTAGAAGTCCCACATCGCCTGTCTCATGTTATTTGGTATGGTTTAAATACATGATAGGCTATTCCCCATATTACCAATTGATTTTATGTTGGAACCTCAAGGAAAGATTGGTTAATGAAGCTGGATGATGCGCTTTGGGCTTATAGAACTGCATACAAATCTCCCACTGGGCTTTCTCCCTTTCAACTTGTTTATGTCAAGTCATGTCATCTCCCAGTGAAAATGGAGCACAAAGCTTATTGGGCTTTAAAATTCCTCAATTTCGACCCTAAAGCTTCAGGAGAGAAAAGAAGAACTTAGATGCATAAATTAGAAGAAATGAGACTCAATGCATATGAATCCTCCAAGTTGTACAAGAAGAAAGTCAAGGCATATCATGATAAGAAATTTTGAAACGAGATTTTCATCCAGGTCAATCTGTGTTGTTGTTCAACTCAAGGTTAAGGCTTTTCCCTGGGAAATTAAAGTCCAAATGGTCAGGGTCATTCTTGATAAGAAGTGTTAAGCCTTATGGTGCTGTGAAATTGGAAGATCCAGCAACACGAAGAACATGGACAGTCAATCGGCAAAGAATCAAAGCTTATATGTGAGGTGCAGTTGAAAGACTCACCTTGATCACTCACCTGCTTGAGCCATAAAGTAGACAGGCGTCGAGCTAATGACGTTAAACAAGTGCTCCTGGGAGGCAACCCAGTGTTTTGAATTTGTTTTCTTTTTGCATTTTCAGTTTTTGGTGCATTATTAGTTGATTGGGAATTGTAAAAATTTTGAATTGGGTTTGTTTGAACAATATTTGGTCTGGTTGTTAAGTTATTGTTGAGTCAGTATAGAAGGGGAGAGGAAATAATTTTTGAAGTTTGGTTATTGAAAATTTTGCATTTGAGTATCATGTTTGAGAGTCAAATATCACTGATATTTTCGCTCAGGTAAAAGTTTTTTTGCTCAAGCGAACGTTTATTCGCTCAAGCGACAAACTATTCGCTCAAGCGAAACTACGTTGTTTCTCTCTGTTTTTCGTCGCTCAAACGAAAACCCACTTTCGCTCAAAATTTTTCATCATTCGCTCAAGCGACCAAGGATTCGGTTGAGCGCAATTCGGTGTAACCTCTCGGGTTTTCGTTCGCTCAAGCGAATGTTCATTATTCGCTCGAACATGAAACCCAGGCATTTTCGCTCAAGCGAGGCTGTTTCGCTTGAGTGAAAAAACCCAGAATTAGAATATAAACCCAAAAACTAGAGTCAGTTATCATATTCTCTCAAAAACCTCCTCCGTCCCTCCACTTTCCTCCAAACTTTTTCTCTCTATTTCACGCCTATATCAGTCTAATTTCAGTCTCCCATACCCCATTCCAAGTACTCTGGATTATTTTGGTCACATTCCACCGATTAAAAACTCAAAATGTTCACTTCTTTATCTGTTCATTCTCCTTGCATCTCATTTGTGCGTGATTTTACAATTAAGGAAACATGTGAAACTATCTTTGGTGTTTTTAATTACTCTTGAATGTTGATATGTGATTGTGGCTGGAATTGGACTTTAGAATGCATATCTATTTGTTAAATTTTATGGTGCACACCAACTGTTTGATAAAATGCCTCAGAGTGAATGACTTAGTTTTTATGTGATATCATGCTTGTGTTAGCTTAAATGTTTAATTGGAAAAGTGTACATGCTAGAAATTTGAGTCATAAGGGTCCCAAAATTAGACATACACCAACTGTTCGATGAAATGTCTCAATCTGAACCATAGTATGTTTTATTGAAAATGACCCTCTGACATAAACCACAATGCATGACCATGACCCAAAGTCTCATTTTATTCATGATAGGATCAGTATATTCAATTAAACATTAATTATCTTTAATTATCATGATGTTTACAGATAGGTCCAAGTAGAGAATCACATGGTGCCTCATCTTCCAGGGCTGCTGAGAAGAGACCCAGGACTGAGCTTGAAGATATTTTTGTAGACAGAAGCCGATTTAGGAACGCTGAGAAGCAAGTCAGATTCGAAAAAATCAGTCAGTGGAGTTTTATTGCTGAAAGACGAGTGGAGCTAAATGAAGGTGAATTCCCAGAATTCAATGATGAAATCACTCGCTGAAACTGGAGGCAGCTAGCAAGGAGAATGAACAGCTAAAGAAGTGAAAATTATGAGTTTTTAATCGGTAAAATGTGGCCAAAACAACCCAGAATACTTAGAGTGGAGTATGGGATACTGAAATTAGAGTGATATAGGCATGAAATGGAGAGGAAAAGTCTGGAGGAAAGTGGAGGCACGGAGGAGGTTTTTGAGAGAATATGAAAACTGACTCTAGTTTTTGGGTTTATATTCTAATTCTGGGTTTTTTCGCTAAAGCGAAACAGCCTCACTTGAGCGAAAATGTCTGGGTTTCATGTTCGAGCGAATAATGAACATTCACTTGAGCGAACAAAAACCCGAGAGGTTACACTGAATTTCGTTCAAGCGAATCCTTGGTCGCTTGAGTGAATGATGAAAATTTTTGAGCGAAAGTGGGTTTTCGTTTGAGCGACAAAAAACAGAGAGAAACAACGTATTTTCGCTTGAGTGAATAATTTGTCGTTTAAGCGAATAAACCCTAAACCAACAAATATGTCAGCATGGTGATCACAATTGCCCTCGCAAGCCAAGCAAAGATCGTCATAAGTGTGAACATCGTCACAAGCTTAGTCACAGAATTAATTGATGTTATGTTTTACATGGTCTTCTCCCTCGATCTACTAGGATTACCCAAGCAGCTCTCTCACAACCATCTAAGTTAGGTCCCACTTCATTTGATCCTTCAAGAGAGCATGCTATCTTCAACGAAATTCTTGAATGGGATGAAAATCTTCAGAACTCTTGTTTCACTACTTCTTTTGCACACATAGGTACATCATTTGTTGACCTCACCCACTCCAACTCTCTAGGCCCTTGGGTTCTAGACTCAGGTGCTCCAAATCAGATTAATGTTAATAAATCATTTTCTCGTTTCTATCTACCTTGAGTTATTTACCTTTTGTTACCATGGCCAATGGCTCTAGGGCCACCTCACATGGTGTTGGTACCATTCATCTTTTTCCTTCTCTATCTATTGATAATATCCTTTATGTCCCTGGGTCTCCATTTAATTTATTATCCTAAGTTGTCTCACTTTTTTCCTTTATTATAATATCTCCTTTACCAACGATTTTGTTTATTTACAAGACTGGTGTTCGGGACAAATAATTGACACAAGATGTGAGTCTCATGGTCTTTATCATCTACGAATATTCACATTTGGTTCGGTCATTGATTCTCCCTCCCTCATTCAAGCTCAGTTGGGTCATCCTAACCTTACCAAGATGTAGGTGCTTGTTCCAAGTTTGTCTAAGTTATCAAGTTTGCCTTGTGAGTGATGTCAATTAGGAAAACACAATTGTAGACCTTTCTTTAAAAGTGCCTCACAATGTGTTTTGTCTTACTTGAAATAGAAAAAGAAAATAAAGAACTGATTTTGAGAGCCTGAAATCATCTTCTTGTGTTCTCTTATTTATAGGAGATAAAAATACAGATTCAGAGATACAATAAATAGAGAGACATGATTAATCCTAGAGAAGATAAACAGATGCATTCTAGGAACTAGGTCTACAACTAATCTCATAAATGTCCAACAAGATACACTTAATCTAATAAATACTTCAACACTCCCCCTCAAGCTGGAGCATACAAATTGAATGTACCAAGCTTGGAACAAATGAATTCCATTCGAGGTCCTCTCAAAGATTTTGTTAATGCATCTGCAAGCTGATCATTGGAACCAACAAACTCAGTACAAATTTCTTTAGTCAACAACTTCTCCCGAATAAAATGACAGTCAATCTCAATATGCTTAGTCCTCTCATGAAATACTGGGTTGGAAGCAATGTGAAGAGCAGCTTGATTATCACAATACATCTTCATAGATTGAATCTCACAGAAGTTCAATTCTTGCAAGAATTGTTTTACCCAAACAAGTTCACAAGTAAGAGACGTCATTGCCCTATATTCAGCTTCAGCAGAGGATCGGGCAACAACGTTTTGCTTTTTGCTTTTCCATGAAATGATATTTCCTCCAAGGAAAACACAATAGCCTGTAGTGGAACGCCTATCCATAGGAGATCCAGCCCAGTCAGCATCACAGTACCCAAAAATTTGGGTATTTCCCTTATCTTCATATAATAATCCTTGTCCTGGAGCTTTTTTAATGTATCTTAAGATTCGAATGATAGCATTCCAATGATCCACACAAGGAGCTTGCATAAATTGGTCGACAACACCAACTCGCAAAAGACAAATCAGGTCTAGTAATCGTCAAATAAATAAGTTTCCCAACCAGTCTTCTATATCTTTCCGGGTCGGAGAAAACTTCACCACTGTCCTGCCATTAACTTCAAATTTGGATCCATAGGATCTGTCCACAGGTTTGCAATCAATCATACCTGTCTCTTTTAGAATATCTAGAGCATACTTCCTTTGAGAGATGACAATACCTTCTCTTGATTGAGCTACTTCAATACCCAAGAAATATTTTAGATTTCCAAGATCCTTGGTCCGAAAATGACTACACAAGTGTTCTTTTAGTTGAGATATTTTAGCAGACATCATTCCCTGTGATGACAATATCATCAACGTACACAATTAAATAAACATGTTTGCCAGGGCGGTGTGACAAAAAACACTCGAATGATGCGCTTCGCTGCGTTTTAATCCAAAAGCTTGAACAATAGAGCTGAATTTTCCAAACCAAGCACGTGGAGACTCGTTTTAGGCCATAGAGGGATCGACGTAATTTACAAACCAAACCAGACTCCCCCGAGCAACAAATCCAGGAGGTTGCTCCATGTAAACTTCTTCTTCTAAGTCACCGTGCAAAAAAGCATTTTTAATATCCAATTGATGAAGAGGCCGGTGACGAATGGCGGCCATGGCAAGGAACAGCGGACGAGTGGTCATTTTGGCTCTCTGGAGAAAAAGTATCACAATAATCAAGCCCATATATTTGAGAATACCATTTAGCTACTAACCTTGCTTTAAGACGATCAACTCGACCATTGGGCCCAACTTTAATAGCATAGATCCAACGACAACCAAGCTGTTTTCTTTCCTGAAGGAAGAGGAACAAGCTCCCATGTTTCTTTGTGATCAAGAGCCTGCATTTCGGAAATCATGGCTTGTCGCCATCCAGGATGATCAAGCGCTTCGACCACATTTTTGGGAATTGTAATAGAGGAGACGAGAGGAAATAAAAGAACAATAGGAAAGAGACAATCTATGATAACTAAGAAAATTGTAAATGGGATGAGGATTACGAGTAGAACGAGTACCTTTACGAATGGCAATGGGCCAACTGGAGTCATCGTTATCGGGAGCCGTGGTATTAGAGGATGATGGTGAAGGACTCGTTATGGATGGCTCATCTTGAGGAATAGGATTGTTCACCTGGTTCCTGCGTTGATAGGTGATGATAGGTCGTGATGCTTGATTCTAGAGTATTTTGGTTGGGATTTGGGGTGTCGGGAATAGGAGGTACAAGCTGATTCAACAAAGGGAACATGAAACACATTTTGGACAGAATCAATATCCTGCATAGAATAAGGAAAGAAGGATGATGATTCAAAAAAGGTGACATTAGCGAGACATGTAATACCTCTTGGTTTCGGGAGAATAACACCGATATCCTTTTTGAAGACGAGAATACCCCAAGAAGACACATTTGATAGCTCTAGGTAAGAGTTTATCTAAGCCAGGAGACATGTCATGAACAAAACATATACATCCAAATACTCTAGGAGAAACATGAAAAATTGGTTCCTTTGGAAATAGAATGGAGTGTGGAACTTTATTATCAAGAGAAGAAGATGGCATTCTATTAATGAGAAAGCATGCGGTTAGAATAGCATCTCCCCAATGATGAATAGGCATATTGGCACCCGAGTAACAAGGTACGAGCGAGTTTCAACCAAATGTCTATTCTTTCGTTACTGCTATACCATTTCTTTGAGGTGTGTGAGGACACGTGGACTGGTGTAAAATGCCTTGAGAATTTAGGACATTAGAAAAATCGGTAGAAAAGTACTCTTTGGCATTATCACTTCGTAAAATTTTGATTACTTTTCCAAATTGAGTTTTGATTTCATTAAGGAAAGACTTAAAGATAGGCAATAGTTCGAACGATCTTTCATAAGATAAACCCAAGTACATCTAGAAAACTCATCAATAAAAGTAACAAAATATCTAAAACCAAAAGATGAAACACGACTAGGTCCCCATATATCCGAATGAACAATACTAAAAGCGAGAATCACATCTAGATTCAGAATGATTTGGAAAGGATGACCTGGTATGTTTCCCTAGTTGACGAGGCTTCACATTCAAAAGTTTGAAGGTTCGAAGTTCGGGAACCATTTTTTTCAATTTTGCTAAATGAGGATGCCCTAATCGCTCATGTAACAGTTTTGGGGATAAGGATGCAACACAAGATACGGATGACTTAGTACTAAGGTAGTATAAGCCTCAGATTCATGTCCTTCTCCAATCGGTCGACCCGTACCACATTCCTGGATAACAAAGCAATTGGCATTAAAGGTTCTTGAGCAATTCAATGATTTGGTTAATTGGCTTACGAAACAAGACTGAATGGAAAAGAAGGAACACAAAGAACATTTTTAAGGTTTAAAGAAGAAGAGATGGATACTTGACCAATTCCTTTAGAGGCTACTTTAGATCCATTAGCTAAAGATATGAGATGGGATGTTTTAGGAAATGAAAGAGAGGAAAATAAAGAGGTATTACCGGACATGTGGTCGAAGCACCTGAGTCAATAATCCATGGATTTTGACTATCCACAGATGCGAAATGCAAGCGGTTGATGAATTTGGTGTTGTAGATGTTTGAGCCAAATTGGTTGATTTCATCCTTAAATATTCTTGATACTCTTCATGAGAGAACTTGGGCTCATCAACTTCAGATTTTGAGGTATTAGCTGCCTTATCAGGAAAGCCGTGCAGAGCAAAGCAATTTTCCTTAGTATGTCCCATTCTTTTGCAATGAGAGCACTGAGGACGTCCTTTCCCACCACGTCCTCTAGAGCTGTGATTACCTCTTCCACGAGCAGAAACCATGGCGGAAGAATCAGCAAGTTCCTGACTGTTTTTGCTTTTGATAGAAGGAACACGAAGTAGCCTTGTGATTAAACTCTCCGTAGAAGGAACTTCTTCTCCAGTTAGAATCTGGTCTCTAACATGATTAAACTCTGGATTCATAGCCCTAAGAATCATTACCATATAGAATTTATCCAGCTTCGTCTTTCTTTCTTCTAATGATTCTGCCTCCAGGAACATTTTTAATTCTTCAACAGCTGACTGAGCTTCAGCAACAAAGGACATCATGGAATTATCCTCTTGCTTAAGGGAGGCAAGTCTATTAGCAGAATCATAAAGTCGTTGAATATCATTAGCAAAGATATTTTGGGCCTTTTTCCAAAAAGAATTACATGTCTTAAAGGCTCGAAGAGTGCTCAAAATATGTGGTTCAACAGATTGCCATAATAGTGCACAAAGTTGATAATCCAGTTTCTTCCATTGAGGAGCCTGATCTGCTGGTATAGTACTCCCATCTTCTTCTAGATGATCATGAACTCCTTGACCTAGAAACCAGAGCTCAACAGAGGAAGCCCAAGACAAATAATTTTTTCCATTTAATTTTTACGTGGTTATAGTCGGAGTCCCGGAAAAGATACGAGACACGATTCCGACATTTTCCGGGAAACAAGAGAGGACCAGCGTGTTGTTAGAGTGCTTGTCGAGAGACGGGGCCGAGAGAGGCGAGAGAAAAACACGAGACCCACCACGTTTTGTGACCGAGAACACAAAACAAAGTGCGGATCCGGCACCGGGACGACGAGGCGAGCCGGATAGAGGTGGCCCGGAGCAAAACGGCCACCGAGAGGACGGCGCGTGAGGCCCACGCGCGGAGGAAGCCGCGGACAAGGGTGGCGCGTGGAGGCGCGTGAGGCAGAGATAGAGGAAGCAAACACTGGGGTTGGGTCGAGGCGAGCCAAACCCAAGTGTCAGAGAGGAAAACGGCGCCGGAGAAGACAGCACCGGCGGCGGACGGCGGCGGACGGCGATTAATGCCAGAAAAATAACAGAGACAGGCAGAGCGGGATGAACCCGCTCTGATACCAACTTGAAATAGAAAAAGAAAATAAAGAACTGATTTTGAGAGCCTGAAATCATCTTCTTGTGTTCTCTTATTTATAGGAGATAAAAATACAGATTCAGAGATACAATAAATAGAGAGACATGATTAATCCTAGAGAAGATAAACAGATGCATTCTAGGAACTAGGTCTACAACTAATCTCATAAATGTCCAACAAGATACACTTAATCTAATAAATACTTCAACAGTCTTCTTTTACCTTAATTCATTTTGACATTTGGAGACCAAGTTGTCTTAAGTCAAGTTTAGGATTTTAGTATTTTGTCATCTTTATCGATGATTATTCAAGATGTACTTAGTTATTTTTAATGGCAGATCATTATAAGTTATTTTCTATATTTCAATCATTTTACAATGAAATTAAAAATCAATTTTGAGTTTCTATTTGAACTTTGCATAGTGATAATGCAATGAGTATCTTTCTCATTCTTTTCAAAATTTTATGACTTCTCATGGCATTCTTCATCAAACCCCATGTGCATATATACCTCAACAAAATGGGATGGTTGAGCGCAATAGACATTTTGTTAAAGCAACCCCACAATTTTAATCCATGATGAGGTTCCTTAACGTTTTTGGGGTGATGTTGTCCTTAATGCATGCTATGTCATTAATCATTTGCCATCTTCGATTTTAGATAAAAAAATTCATCATTCTATTTTACTTCCTCATGACCTTCTTCATCCCTACCATCTAGAGTCTTTGGGTCCACATGCTTGTTCACAATTATGGTCCTGGCCTAGATAAATTATCCATTACGTCGCACAAATGTGTTTTTTTAGGATTCACTAGATCACAAAAGGGTATAAATGTTTCTCTCTTTCTCTTAACCGCTATTTTCTTTCAACCACTATTTTGTTTCAGTTGATGTCACCTTCAATGAGTCTTCCCTCTATTTTAAATCTAATCCTTCTCCTACTACATCTTAATCTTATCAAGTCACTATGTCTGTTGTCTGTGATCCTCCTATTGTGTCTAGTCTACCTATTGATCCCTTACCTCTGCTACCTCGTCAGGTATATAGTTATCATAAAACTCCCCATCATCCACCACATGACTCTCTTCTAATGCCAACTCCTCCATCTCCATCTCCTCTGACTCCGACAATTGAATTTAATCTTCCCATTGCCCTCCATAAAGGTATACATTATACTCGTAATCCCTCTCCTCATTCTACTACTTTGAGTTATCATAGGTTATCTTCATCACTTTATACTTGTATGTCTTCTATTTCTTCTGCGTAGATTCCAAAATTTATAAATGATACGTTAGTCCATCCAAGTTAGCATTAGACTATGTTTGATGAAATAAGTGTTCTTCAGAACAATGGAACTTGAGAATTTCGTCCTTTACCCTTTGGGAAATTTGTCCTTGGTTATAGGTGAATTTTTGCTATAAAAGTTGGTCCTGATTGTACTATTGATCGTCTCAAAGTTGGCCTAGTAACCAAAGGTGATACACAAATTTTTTTGTTGGACTATGGTGACAATTTTTCTTCAATTGCAAAGATGACCTTTGTTTGCTTATTCATAGTCATGGCTACTCTTCAATGCTAGCCTTTTTATCAACTGGATATCAAAAATGTTTTTCTTAATGAGATTTGCAGGAAGAAATTTATATGGACCAACCTTCAGGTTTTGTTGCTCAGGAGGAGTCTTCTGAATTAGTATGTCGTCTCTGCAAATGTTTAAATGACCTCAAGCAAATCTTCTAGGGATTGGTTAGGACTATTGTTCTAGAATTTGGTATGACTCACAGTTAGGCAGATCATTCAGTATTTTATCGTCACTCAAGTGTTGGATGTATTTATCTAGTAGTATATGTTGATGATATTGTACTTATAAGCAACGATTACAATGGCATCTCATAGGTGAAGCAACACCTTTGTCCTCACTTTCTAACCAAAGACCTTGGCAAATTCAGGTATTTCATGGGGATTGAGGTAGCTCAATCCAACAATGAAATTGTTATTTCTCAAAGCAAGTACGCATTGGGTATTTTGGAGAAAGTTGGATTAGTGAATTCAAAGTCTATTAATACACCCATGCATCCCAATGCCAACCTCCAACTTAATCAGGGGGAGTCACTCTCAGAAGTATAGAAGATTGATTGGAAAGTTGAACTATCTTACCGTTATTCGCCCTAACATTTCTTTTGTAGTCAGTATGGTGAGTCAATTTCTTAATTCTGCATGTGTCAGATCATTAGAATATTTTCATTCATATATTGAAGTATATTAAAGGTTCTTATGGGAAAAGGTTTATTATAAGGACATAATAATTGCACTAGAGTTGCATGTCATTTAGATGTTAATTGGGCAGGTTCTCCATATGACAAGAGAACCGCTTCCAAATATGATGTCTTCATTAGTGACAATTTGATCTCTTGGAAGTGCAAGAAACAAAATGTTGTAGAAACATCTAATACAAAAGTAGAATATAGAATTATGGCCTCAACTATTTGTAAGCATATTTAGCTTAAACAATCACTTACAAAATTGTACTTTTGAGAGGTCACTCAAATACACTTATATGTAACAATCAAGTCGTTCTTCTTATTAGTTCAAATTTTGTCTTTCATGAAATGACCAAACATATTGAGATTAATTGTCATTTTATTTTAAAAAAGATTATATTTGAAGAAATCAAGACTGAGTTTGTTAATTCTAATGACCAACTAGCAAATGTGTATACCAAATCATTACAAGGACCTAAAAATTGATTATATTTGTAACAAGCTTGACACATATAACCTATATGCACCAATTTGAGAAGGAGTGCTAGATTTAACGGGCTTAAGCCCACATCTTTGTATTTTCCTATTTATAAATAAACAATCCTATGTGCTTAATACACATTAGGTATTTAGCTCATGTCTCTCTTATTTTAACATAATGCAAGGAGAAATAACAAATTGATTGATGTAGGTTGTGTGCTATGATCACTAGTTCAATTTGTAGATGCCAAAATTCCTCTCATCAAGTTTTTCTGTGATTTGATGAGAGAATATGGTAGGAGCAGCCACCAAAGTATGAGAAGATGAAACATCAATCAAGAAAAGGTTTCGATTGGACAAGAGTTGCACGAATTGGAGTCTTCATTTGTGGTGGAAGTCATGAAAAAAGAAAATTTGGATCAAAGAGTTCTGTTTACCATGTTAAGAGAAATGAAAACTCTGTATATTATTAAACTGAGAAAATATACATTGCCGCCTACACTTTTGATTACAAAGTTTATTTACACTACAAAGTAGTTACAAGATGGTTATAACTGATTCACAAAAACTGTTATACTAACTAAACAGGTTGGTTATAATTATCTAACTGAAACAAATATACTAACTAGAGTTTATTCACCTATAGTATAGTTAATACTAACTATATTAATCAGTAAAGGAGTTGTACACTAACGCATGCCAGTAACACAAGCCAAGTGTGCATAATTGCATATAGCAAATGGCCATCAGCATTTGTTTGAGACATTTTTTTTATGCATCTCTCTTAATGAAAAAAAAAAATGAATGAATTTTCTTAAAAGCTGAATTATACAATAAGGTATGTTCATATGTGTAAGTACACATCTATGTCTATCTATTATTGTTTATCAGAAATAGACAATAATTCAAGAAAACTTATCAAATTTTCCTACCGGTGATAAAAGTCACAATCTCGCTCATTTCTTGACATTGCATGTAGAAGGTTATAGGTCTGTAGCAACATTTTCCTTGGCATCTGCTATGAGAGAATTGGTTTAAATAATTATAATCTTATATAGCTGACCATAAAAATGATGTCAATAACATAAAAGCTTCTCATTAATAAAAAGAATCAACAAAATAAGAGGGGATATTAACTTGCCTTCTCAGAGAAAAGGTTAACCCGCACAAAGGAACAAAAGAGGTCCATAAATGCATGTAGTATAAGAGAATTCTGATGGGGCTGCAAAACACAGCGAAGTTATTTGAGATATATGCAATTATTAACTTATTTTTTATTAGTTTATTTCCAGTGTTAGTTCATCTATTAAAATCATTTCAATGAAGTGATGATTTAACATGAATAAGCTAAAATGGGGTCAAGATAAACTCACCATGCCCCACTTCTAATTCTATATTTGATCCATGACACATGAATTTCAGAAGCTTTCATTGAAGTTGAACAACTCTCAGGAAATTTTGATGAGGTTCTCCACTTTTCTGTCTTACTAGCTAATAAGTACCCAAGCACTAGGGTAAACTCACCCTAAAAAGCTAGTTCTTAAAGGGAGCAAGAATCAAACACTTAATACTTCAGCGATCACCTAATGCTACTTTTTGTGAGACTTAGATATCCCATAATACCCAACATCTCGGCAACTCACTCTTCAACACTTAACTACTTAACTTCGTTGTTGGTCAGAAACCTCCACAAGGTATTGAGTGTTTTCCAATAAGCAACAACCAACTTTGATAACAATCAGTAAGCACTTGGGAACCCAAACTTAAAAGTTTGAAAGGGGTAGATTGAAACAATTAAATACTCCACCTAACTTTCCATACTACTCAATGTAGAACTTAGACACCCCAAAATACCCAAATCCCTATCACTCGTACAGGTATTCGTCAATGATGAAAGCTTTTGCACCCAAAACAGAGAGCGCTAGGCATATATTATATAATGTTATATGTATAAACCACTTTCAACACCCTTGCAACAATATTCAGACTCACCAACAAGGTAATTACTGTGCTGCTTAGATCCAATATAAGTCTCAAAGCTTGTTCACGAAACACCATCAAATCAAGAAGTAGCTGCATACACAAAAGAGTCATTACTTTATCAGTTCAGTTAACATGAATTGAAAATCTAAAAGATATGGCATAAACAAGAAAGTACAGTTGACATAAATGGCACCATTAAAAATAATTACTGAACAAAATCATTAGTCACAAAGATAATAAAACCTATAATCTATCTCATTAAGGCCAGTGCAGGAGAATGCAGAAGCAGCTCCATTTTATTAACCTATATTCTACTGATGATGTGATACAAAACGGTAAATACAAGAGGACATAAACCGTAGAATGATCAAATATAACAATAAAATGCAAAGCAAAAAGGTCAAATGAACCTTTTTCTAAACAACTTTTGATGTTCTCTTCATCAATGACAAAGTAAATTGTCTTAATGCATAAAGCACCAATGTTGTAAATCCTTGTTTGTGTTAAATGAAACCTGAACAATTAAAATATTAGTGTTTTCTATGTTAAAAAGGGTTAAACATGTTTTTGATCCATATAATATTGGTGTTTTCTGGTTTTAGTACATGTAACTTTTTTAGGGTTTGTATCCCCAAAAAAATCAGGGACTGAAAGTGAAAAGTTTCATATTTGAAACAATAAAAACAAACAAAAAATTCACAGGGATTAAAAACAAAATGTGAGACATTTGCAAGGACAAAACTACTACTCTGAACTCCATGAACAATAAGAGAGTATCAGCATCCTATTTTTCTTATTTACTTTTCCTTATTAATATGAGAGACAAAACTTAGATACAATAACATATGAATTGTTTGTGCTATGCTATTCTCAAGTCATATTGGAATTTTATCTCGGTGATCTACGCAAAATTGATTCCATTTAATGTAAATGCATATTAATAAGGCAAAATTCCAATTCTAATTAGAGAACATTACTTATTGTATTGCATCTAAGTTTTGTCCCAATATGCTAGTATTGTAGTATTATAAAGATGATTTTAATCTTAAATGTCTTCTTCCATAGTCTACATGTCAAATAGGGTGGACCTGAAACTCAAGTTATGCCAAACATAATTCGAACACTTTCCTTTCCAATCAGTTTGTATTTAATTGCACAGTCCAACTGCATGAATCTAGGACATTATTTGTCTTTATTCTCCTAATCTGCCAAATCCAATATTCACTAACTTCTTACGTGTGTGTGTCTTTTTAGATACCCCAGTCATTCAAAGGTTATAGTTGTAGTATTCTAACTGTTAGAATTTGGACCATCTTCATCACAATTAGGACCAATTAGAAAGGATGAAGCTTTGAGAAGGAAAGAAGAGAAGGATGAAAAGATAGGTGTAGAGGTAGAAATGGAAGAATATTAATATTCAAACCCTGTTAGAAGGATGAAAAATACCTTTTTTTTAATTCCCTATAAATGTTACTTTTAGTTTTAATCCCTAATGACATGAGCATGACATCACCACCATTAGCCACGTCAACACTTTTGTAACAAAGACTGACTGTAAATCAACATTTTTTAAAATTACAGAGACGAAAACCCTATAGATTGCAAGGGACCAAAAACATATTTAATCCTTAAAAATATTATTTATATGGTACTAGTTAGTTGTGACTTTTATAAAGCTAGGTTTGTTCAAATTGTACTAACTACATTAGAACCTTAACCTGAATTATTAATGAGGACCGAGTTCAGTGCTATTATGTATCACAACTATTCATACTTTCTTTTGGATTAAAAAATAAAATTAGAGAGGAGAAAAGGAGAAGTACAACACGGGGAGGAACAGTTATCATATCATAAATTACAAAACACAGAAACAATAACATTCAGAATGCACCAAGGTTCACCAAGGTTGTCAATTCTCACTTCATATTGGCAATGGTAACTCCCGTGTAAACCACCATGGGCCAAAACCACAAAAATAATTATTTATGAAGAAACTATGAGAGTGCATTGATAAATTATTTATGCTATAAATCTCGTCCAGATAGAAGCTTGAACTTGGAGGTAGTGCGACTTAACCAGTGTGTGTGAAGGAAACAAAAAGTGCATGGCAAACACATGGTACTTTAACTAAAGTACACAAGACAAGAACAATAGGATTACTGCACAATCTCCAAATAAAGAACGTAGACAGATTTTAGCACTTGGCAGTAGTTTGTTGTCCTTTTATCTTGTTATAAATAAAGCAACTATCACTAAAAAAATGGGATAAGTTGTAAAAGGGTTTTGATGTATCTTTCGGTAATCTATTTGCTCTTTCTCAACATTATATAATAGTTTGATTGAAGAAAACTACTCTCCTGGGTCTCAATGCTAATAGTATGTGTATGTGCTACAGAACCTTGTGTTGTATAGGTTTTAAATCTAAACTACATGCTTAGACTTTAGTACAAGCTTCAGCCTTCTCTTTCACTCTTTCCAACCTTTCCTCCTAAGAAAAAGAAACAAATCTAGAAATGAATAACAGAAAATACAAATCTAAAGATTCCTATGTAGGCATGGCTCGTGTAGATACAGTGAATAAAGAAAGATATTGACAAGTAGACTTTGGCAAGTCTCAATAACTCAAACTAATCCAGCAAGTCAAGTAAGATGAGGTGCATGAATCAACTTAACTAAAAGCTTAGTTATTGGGTTAAGGGATGTGAAATGTTTGGTGTCTAATGAGGGCATGCAACTGAAATGCGGAAACATTAAATTAATTGGTTAAGGGCTATGAATGGGAAACACATGCCAATAAACAAAAGTATCATAATAGTACCTGCACCCACGGTTCTAGGTTCTGTAAATGAAGCTCTGCATGATCTTGCAATGAATCCCAAGCAATCTTATCTATCTGCATTCATTTTCCTACCAAATGATGAAATTTGCGGAGGCCATAATCAACATTCAAAATATAAAACATGTCAAACATCACTTCTTACACGTTCAAGTTGTAATTTGCTGAAGTGTTCCGGAAATTTCTTAGAGAGCAACACACAGATTCTAGGATGGTTGGGGAACACACCAGCTTTCCAAAATCCTTCTGAAAAGACATGGTTGATTGGATCTGGATAATCCAAAAGTTGATTTAACCTATACATCTTAGCCATTAAACCTTCGGCAACCTCAGTGAGCTGGACAACCCACTGCATGTTAATACCCTTGTGTGATTGGGATGGAGTTGAACCCTGAGACTGCCCATCATGATACATATTCCTCGAGCTAGTAGACGACAATGGAGAAGGCATATCCCGTCCAAGGTAGTCCGTCCATCTAGATGGCCCATCCCACTCCCTTGATCTTGCAGCAGTAGGTGACAACGAAGAATCCTGGTTTGATAACTTTGGCCTTGACTTTGCCATGAACAAATAAGCAGTCTGCATATCAAGTTTTCCATAAATCAAGCTCATGTATAAATCAAACACCAACTAATCTCTTGAGCTTCTCTCACTTTACAATCACAATTCCATTATATCTCAATTTTCATATTCAGGTAAAATCACTCCAAGTTCAATTTGATTACCATAAAAGAACCTCTTAACAAATATTCTCAACTCTAAACCTAAAATCTTCAAAAATAGCCAGCTGTTCTGCTCCCTAACATATATAAAATAAACAACGAAAGAATGAGCTAACAATCAACAACACAGTTAATTTACGAGCACATGCGAGGCGTTAGTCCAGTGAATTGGCGAATTGTTAGCATGAATCTGCAGTTTAAGCAAGATGTTAAAGAGAGAGCTAAAACCTAATTCCACTTTTAGCGGTGATGAGCTAAGTAGCAGAGTAAACAAAGACAAAGGAGCAAATGTATCAGCGAATCGGACATTGTGAGTAAAACAGCAGAAGGAGAAACAGAAGAAGCACTTCTTTGCACGGAACCAAATTCAAAGCAGGAGAGAGAAAGAAGCTCACAGTGAAAGCAGAGAGAGAGAGAGAAGCGTTGAAGGAATGTGAGAGAGTCAGAATCAGATCTGAGAGTAGGTAGTTCTTGCAAATTGGAACGAAATTGAATACGAATTATGAAATGAGAAATGAGAGCGTTGTGGTGGCAATGCAATGCAAGTGCTGAAGCTGGCTTCACTTTCAGCGCGGATAGTAGTTACCTTCCATTCCTTTCCTTTCTTTTCTTTTTTTCTTTCTTTCTAATTATAAATAATTTGTTTAATTTAAATACCAAAAGCAAGATCCGCCGTTTTTCTTTTCTTTTTCAGATTAGTTCTGACGCCTATTTCTTCGGTTTCACTTCTTCACGACGTGCTTCTGTGTATGCCCTCTCTCCGTAGACTCTCCAAATACATGCTATATTGTTTTGTTATCAAGCTGCGTATATTTGGCACTAATCTAGTTTTTCCAGTAGATAAAGATTGAGAAAATTAAATTAAATTAATTTATACACAATTATATAAAAAATTATACATTAAATTTTATATAAATTAAAAAATTAATTTTAATTTTTTATCTAAAAAGATTTAGAACATTTTAGTAAGAATTATTAATTAAAATATGTCAAAATTATTTATATAAATAACTCTCATGTATCTTAAACAAAATTTGTATTAAAATAATATCTTTTATTATTAAGAATTTATTCCATTCTCATTAAATATATTTATTAACAGAAGAAAATTGAACATTAAGGAATACACTATATATGATTAAATTTTCTTTTAAACATGTATATTGATTTGATTTTTGTATTTAAAGTTTAGTTAAGTATGTCAAGTTAATTAATTGAGATGAAAATAAAAATAAAAAGTTATTTATTTAAAATAAACTGTCGCTTATAAGAGTGATCAATTGTTCGATCATCACTCACATGTATTTTTTTTTTTTCGTTTGAGATTCATCAATATGTAAGTGAATGAGTTATGTTTATACTTTTTTTGCACTTTTATTACTGTGACATTGTTAATTTTTGTTGTATTAACCATCTATTCAACCTTGATCATTCATCTGTGTTTCAAGTTCAACAAATTATTAATAAAAGTTTCTTATTAAAAAGGGTGTAAAATAGTATGTATTATTAAACATTAGTATAAATCATGTTTTTCTTTTTTAAAATTTTAAAATTAATTTTGAAAATAATTTTATCATTTTTAATTTTAAAATATAATCAAACTATATTTTTCTATAATTTATTTTTAAAAACTAAAAATAAAAATAAATCTAACAAGCTTTTATACACTCATTTTCGCCTTTTTTTTTCTGAAAAATACTCAATAGCACATAAAGCTTGACTTATCTGTATCTCCACACATCATCACAATAGTTTTCATCAAGTACCTGTAAAGTTCAAATCTATTTTGTTGTGGATGAACATCTTCACTTTGGTACTTCTTCTAAATATTCACGCTAACATATATTTTTTAAGGTGGATTTTAGATTTTAACGTTTGTAGTATGTAGTATGATGTTACACTTTACTTTCAGGACAAAAATATGATAAAATATGCTTATATTTCAATTTTTGTTCTAGAATGAGTATCTTGAAGTTTTATATTCGTTAGATAATTCAAATTTTATATTTGTTAGAATAATATTGTCAGATTAAATCTTATTTTCGAGATATAGTTTATTTTAAAGTTTTTTATCTTATATCGATTATAATAATATTGTTAAAATTAATTTTTTGTAATATTATTTTTAAAAGACGTTTAAGTGAGTAAAGTGAGACTTTAAATGATGTAAGACCTGTGAATATATCAAAATATAAGTCATAATCGAAAATTAAAAAATAAGTATGAATAAAGTGAGACTCTACTATTGATTCTATGATAAATATCAATGTTTTAAGATATTATGATAATATCATTAGCATCTATCTGATTATTCACTTTAAAATTTTCATTCATAATAATTTTGTGCCTAAGATGCAAATTGAATGAGAAGAGATGCAAGAACAAAAAAAATAATCCTTCTATCATATATTTGTTCATCTTAGATATTTTTTTTATATATATCCTATTTGTCTTCAGTTTTGAATGAATTTTCTTTTGAAAAGAATTAATCATTTTTCATTCAAAAAATTCCAGATTAATACAATATTATAAGAATTAGAAAATAGATATATTAGACCAAATTAAAAAAAAATCATATTTTGAGAAATAATTAAATAACAATGGTTTTGGTAGGAATAAACAGAAACCCTATTGCTTATAGGTTCCATAATTATGTTGCATAGATCATAAATATATCGCCCAATATCAACAATGGCATGATGGTTAAAAAGAGAGTAATAACCACGCCACTGCATCTAATCCAGTGAGAACCACTGTACGAGGTATATGTAGATTATTTGGTGGGTCATAGAACTGCAGTACCAAAAAATACAAAAAATATTCTTCTCAGTCATCTTTTCTGTTGCATTATTTCTGCCAAGCCGTTGCAAACATAGTAAATGGTAAGGTGTAGTGGGTGGAAGCATATCTGTAGGACAATAATGAAGTAGGGACATAGAATATATATGTATGAGTTTGTATTTTTTATATTTTTAGATGTCCAATATGAATCATAGTGCCTAGTGGGGCGATTGTGATTAGTGTGATGGGAAATATTTGATACTTTGAAGCCAAGTGCTGTATCTTTGAAGCATTTTTTCTCTCAACTGATTACCATACTTGGCTTGCACATCAAGCCAATATCATTTCATTTCTTAATCACAACTCTTTTTTTCTGTGTAATGGGGTATGTTCTTCAAGTATTTACAGTGTTTATTTTGTGATTTTCATCTCTTTAAAGAAACTGTTTACTGTTCATTAGAATTTGTCAAGAATTTGTTCGTGGTTTATAATTTAAAAAAATAAGTATTTCTAAAAATAGTATTTTAAAAAAAATTATAATCCAATCTCTTTACAGTAATTATAAGTAATAAATATCACTAAATGAATGTGAAATCAGATAATATCACCAAATTTGTATTAATCATTAAACTTTTGTTTGAATGAAAAGAAAAAACAAAATTCAAAATATACAATAAAATTGTTTAGATTATATATATAAAAAATGAAAAAGTATATAATTTTTTATTATTAGCAATTTTATTTATTATTACCATAATAAAATAAATATAAATATCTATAATATAATTAGTTATATTTTTTAGAAAACTGTTAATAAATAAAATATGAATATCATAATCGTATACATAATATAAACATTAACGAAATATTAGTATATTATATTTTGACTAAACTCATTTGAACTTATAATTATTAAGCTATTTATGCAAGTATTGATTATTAGCAGTTAGTTTAATGTTGAATAAGGTTTTAATATTTTATTAATTATAAGAAACAACATGTGCACGATATAGTTAAAATATGTCTACAATATTAGAAATTTGCATTGTTTTTAAAATTGATTTGGTGATTAAACCAATTAATGGACTGATTTATGAACTGGTAATAATTAAATTTATATTTTAAATATTATAAAATACTTTTAAGTAATAAACTATAGGAAATCAAGATCTATAAAGATATAAATTAATATGAACGACTAAATTATAAAGTTTAATGAAAAAAATAACTATTAATAGTTTGACAAAATAATTTAAACTTATGCGAAATAACTAATCTTCATTTGTCTTTAAAATGTTTTAAGTTAACTTAAAAAAAAAATAAAAAATGAAAAAGACAAATTCAAACAAAATTCTTACGGCAAGTTCTTATTAATCCAATTAGATTTTCAAAACAATGTCAAATTCTTATCATTTAAATAAATAAAACTAAAAAATGTTATGTGGAAGAAAATCATATGATTGAGATAAAAAGTCATCAATTAAATAATAAGTAACAATGAAAGAATTTATCACGGTATTCTGCATCAAACTTTTTGTGTTTATATATCTTAACAAAATGGTGTAGCAAATATACATCTTTTTGAAACAAATCGCACTCTTTTAATTCATGAAAATGTTCCTTAATATTTTTGGAGTGATGTTCTTCTTACTACATGTTATTTCGTTAATCGCATGTCTTCTTCGGTTTTAGATAATAAAATAACTCATTCCATTTTATTCCTTCCTAAACTTCTTCATTCCTTACCTCTAAGAGTTTTCGAATCTACATGTTTTATTCATAATTTAAGTTATGGTTTTGACAAGTTTTCTCCTAAATCAAATAAATGTGTTTTCTTAGGGTTTACAAGATCACAAAAAGGATACAAATATTTTTCTCCTTCTCTTAACTGTTATTTTGTGTCTACAGATGTGAACTTTGATGAGTTCTCCCTTTATTTTAAAAGTCAATATTCACATCTGTCTTCATCCAATCCTGTCAACATTCTTAATATATTTAATGTTCATGTTGTTTGTGACCCTCTAACTGTGTCTTCTTCACCATTAGTTCCTGTTTCGCAGTCAGCTTCTTCTCCACCACCTCTTCAGATTTATAGTCGCTGAAACCAATCACAACCACCACGTGACTCCACTCAAGTGTCAACTACTTTGCCTCCTCCAAATCTGACACTTGAGTCAAACCTTCTCATTGTCCTCCGAAAAGATATTCATTCTACACGTAATCATTCTCCCTAATATATTGATTTGAGTTATCATCGATTGTCATTATATTTTTATACATGTTTTTCCTCTATTTCTTCTATGATCATTTCAAAAATTGTCTATGAAGCTTTAACTCATCCTGGTTGGCGTCAGGCCATGACAGATGAACTAAGTGCTCTTCATAATAGTGAAACTTGGGAATTGGTCTTATTACCGTTTGAGAAATCTGTTGTTGGTTGCAGGTGGGTGTTTGCTATCAAAGTTGGATTTGATAGTACTATTGATCACCTCAAAGCTCATTTTGTGGTCAAAGGTTATACTCAAATTTTTGGGTTGAATTATGGAAATACTTTTTCCCTCGTGGCAGAGATGACTTCTATTCGTTTATTTATCGCCATAACTACTCTTCAACAATGACATTTTTATCAACTAGATGTTAAAAATACTTTCCTGAATGGTGATTTGCAAGAAGAAATCTATATTGATTTCCTGGGTTTGTTGCTCATGGTGAGTTTTCTAGGATGGTATATCGTCTTCGTAAATCCCTATATGGTCTAAAACAGTCTCTTAAGGCATGGTTTGGAAAGTTTAGCAAGGTTGTTCAATAATTTGGTATGATTCGGTGTGAAGCAGATTATTCTATCTTTTATCGATACTCGAGTGTTGGATGTGTTTACTTGATAGTATATGTTGATGACATCATTCTTACAAGTAGTGACAACCATGAAATCTCTCAATTGAAACAACATCTCTGTCACCATTTTCAGACCAAAGAT
The DNA here is from genome assembly GCA_963425845.1 of Sphenostylis stenocarpa. Classification (NCBI taxonomy): domain Eukaryota; kingdom Viridiplantae; phylum Streptophyta; class Magnoliopsida; order Fabales; family Fabaceae; genus Sphenostylis; species Sphenostylis stenocarpa. Next base: position 66,120,881 of record OY731400.1, read on the forward strand.
CTTGGCAAACTCAGATATTTCTTGGGTATTGAGGTGACATAGTCCAATGATGGTATTGTTATATCTCAGAGGAAGTATGTCATGGATATTTTGGAGGAAATTGGGTTGATGAGTTCAAAGTCTGTTGATACACCCATGGATCCCAATACTAAACTTCAACCAAACTAGGGGGAGCCTATATCTTATCCTAAGCAGTATAGAAGATTGGTTGGGAAATTGAATTATGTTACAGTTACTCGTCTTGACATTTCCTTTGCAGTCAGTGTGGTAAGCCAATTTCTTAATTCCCCCTGTGAAGATCATTGGAATGCAGTCATTTATATCTTAAAGTATATTAAAGGATCTCTTGGAAAATGATTGTTATATGGTTCTAATAACCATATGATGTGGTTTTCCCTACTAGAATGGATAAAGGATATATTTAGGGTCAGAAATTAAGTGTTATTAAAACGAGAGAAACAATTACATTTTGAATTGCGATTTTTTCATATTAAACATCGAAAATGTCCTAGTATTTTATAAGATACAAGTGTGACCTAATTAGAACCAAAACAGGAAACAAACAACAAAATAGCTTAAATTCGACTTTGGAAAAAGAAGATTTACAAAAAGAAAGATAAAACGATAATAGCAAAGGCACCACAAACTGAAAGTTTGATAAGCCGGTTTGATCACCACAAGAACTAGAACAATTCTTGATAAGATCGATGGTTCAAGCAAGAACCCTAGCAGAGAGTTTATCTCACACTTTCAAAATTATGAAATAACATTCTACCTTTTTCATTCAATTTCAAAATTATAAATACAACTAGTTAGTTCGCCTCTGGAAGCACATAAAAGAAAACTAAATTCTTAGTATTTTAAGCATATGTAACTTGCCTCAGTGGATACATGAGGTATAGTTAAGCTTGAGGTTTAAGGTTCAAATTAGGCTTATGTTATTTTTTTTACATCTTTTAATACAATAAATCATTATAACCAAATTTTAAAGCTAAACACATAAAAAGCCTAAGTCCGATAATTAGGTCCATTATCCTCAGTCTAGATTAGCAATGCAGACCATCATTTTTTTCCCCATCTGGGCCTCCGTGGATTGGGCCGCATCATGCAATTGGGCTTCCATCAAATTAATCATCATTTACTCAAAGGCTTCATGAGTCCTTTTAGCTCTTTCTCTAGTCAAGGATCCTCCTAAACCTTCTATTGGATCTTAGGCTTCCATTTTATTATGGGTCTGGGCCTTGATGTTTGTATCACCATACAAGAATTGTTTGCTGCTCAGATGCTGATTGGGCAGGATATCCTTCTGATAGAAGGTCTACATCTAGATATTGTGTCTCTATTGGTAGTAACTTGATTTTATGGAAAAATAAGAAACAAAGTGTTGTGGCAAGATCTAGTGCAGAAGTAGAATATAGAGTTATGACCTCAGCTACCTGTGAACTTGTTTGACTTAAGCAATTGCAAATAATTGCTTAGAGAGTTACAATTTATGTGTCATAATCAGGTTGTTCTTCATATTAGCTCTAATCTTGTCTTTCATGAGATTATCAAACACATTGATATTGACTGTCATTTCATTCGAAAAAGGATTATGTCTAGAAACATCAAGACTAAGTTTGTTAACTTAAGTGATCAGTTAACAGATATTTTTACTAAATCTTTACGGAGGCCTAGAATTAATTATATTTATAACAAGTTAGGTACATACGATTTGTATGCTCCAACTTGAGGGGGAGTGTTAGATATTGTTAACTACAATATCAAATAATATCTTTTGTTTACTTTATTTATTTTCAATTACTCTTTTTAGTTGTACATCTCTCTATTATAAATAAATTATCCTATGGTTTATACACAAGGAAGATTAATCTCAAACCTTATATTCTCTATATTCAACAAAGTTATTTTTCAAAAAATTAAACTTATTTTTGTGATTTATTTCCTATGTAATTATTACATGAGATAATAAATTTAGTCTTTCACAGATTTCGAATAGTCTGTCCGAATTCAAGTTGATTATGTTTCGTCTCTTTCTCGGGAAATACGATCAAAAAATTTCCAATCATGGTCTTTCAACACCTTTTGAAAGATCTAAAATTACACAAATAAGAGATTAAAATTATAATTATAGATGAACTTAATAAGAAAACAATAAAAAAGAACACAAACTTTTCATATAGAAACATAAACCAAATATCAATAATAACATGCTACACCCTACAAATAAGTTGATTATCCAAATATAATCCCAAAAGAAAAATAACACCTCTAATATGAACACAAAGAAAATAAGGAGATGAATAATTTGCTCAAGGTTGTTTTAATACACTGAGGTCATTATTCATAAATTATTAAGTTAAAAGGAAAACAATTTAACTTCTTAATTTTTTTTAAATTTTCATAAATTAATTTTAACTTAAAAAAAATAAAATTTTGACGATATGCTTAGGAAAAAAGAAAAGTCTTTCATAACTACTTTTTTATACGACATCTTTATTTTTTATTTTTCTTTATGTATATGATATTTTAAGTGTTTCTGTGTTTGGATAAAAAAATTGTACAAGCTGATTCATTTTAATAGAGAATTTAAAATATTTCATGATAAAATTGGTTATTTTGATTGATAATTTGAAAAGTAATTAAAAAAATTGAAATTTTAGAAGGTATTTTGATTATTTAAAATAAGATAATTTTAAATTTTACATATATTGAAATTTTTTATCATTTTTATCTCTAAATTTATGCCTTTTCTATTTATATTTTCTCTTTAACTTATTCTTATTTTGACTTATTTTAAATTTAATCCATTTTAAGACTACTTGATCTAGATAAATATGGATTAATTCGATCAAGCTAATCCATCATAATCTAGTTTGAACCAATCCAATATATCTTATCTGAAATTTCCTAAAATTTAGGAAATATCTTATCAGGAACATAAGTTTCATTCTCAAAATTCTTCAAACAAGTCTTGGAAAAATATGCAATTTAAAAAGAAAATTTGAAGAAGAATTAACAAGATAAATTTCCAAAATTTCATATTTTTAATATATATTAATTACTTTATATATATATATATATATATATATATATATATTTAATTAAATAGTATCATGGTTTATTAAAGTGATCGCATTAAGATATTAGGAAAAATGAATTTCAAACTACATTGTAAATTCTTAATTTTTTTTTCCTGTTATGGTGATCTTTAGTTCACTAAGCACAAAATGACTAACTACTATGCTTAAGCATTGGGTTTAAAATGTTTGTAATTTTAGAATATAACAACAAACAAATGAATTTATCAAATAGTTGTAGGGTTTTTTTTTTTATCATTGTTATATTATGGAAACAAATATTTATCAATTTTATTAATGGTTAATCCCGACATCAAAATCTAACCGATAAGTAAAACCTTATCTGCCAAATCTTTTCTTTATAAGACTTCAACCTGAAATATTACACAATAGATAAAAAATAAAACAATTTTTTGTATCCAAAGTCTGAAAGCTTCAATACCTGCACGTTAGTAGCATTATCTGTTCTACTAATGTTAACCAAATATCATGTTAAGGTACACAAAATAGAATACTTTCAATGAAAATTGACACCAATAACCAAACATCTAAATGTGATTTCCAATGCATTTTAATTAAATTTCTAATAACAAAAATTCTATTTTGAATTCTTTAGGACACTGTTTAACAAAATAATTGTCTTTAACCTAATTTTAATATCTCAAAGGACTACTTACTACCAATACACAAAAAAGGGTAGTAGTTGATCAATCATAAGCAAGAACACACAACATTCTAATATCAATTATCTTGGCAAATTAATACCTTGACCAAAAGAAGGGCAGTTAACTGAAGTAGTTGAAAGTTGAAATAAAATATGTTTGTCATATATGGATTGCAATCTTCTAAAATTAAGAAAATACTAGTTTTCAGCAAAAATAGAAAGAATACAAGTGAGTGTGATTAGTAGCATTTTAATTTGGCTTTAAGACAAAGTTGGTTGAATAAAGAGGATTGAATAATAAGTTAGGTTTGGAAAAGTAGAAGTAAAAGCACGTGTTAGCATAAAAGAAAAGCGGTTACTGCAAGAATTGGATGTTGTTACTTACAATTCTTTCATATGTTCTTTTGTTAATAAAAGCAATTAATTCCACATTGTTGTAATTATAATTTAATAGTAGAAGGTAATTTTGTGTACAATAAAGTCAACTGACTTAATCATTTTACATTTTATATACAAAATAAATATTTTGTTTGTAGAAAATAAATAAATTTACTTCTTCATAAACTAAAAATACTTTATGTATAAATAAAAATTAAAATTATATGATTTTTTACAAATTAATTTATAAAAAACAATTTTATTTTTTATATTTTTACTTTAAAAAATCTTACGAAATTAGTCTTTCAAAAATGCTACAAATATCAGAACAAGAAAGAGACATGTCAACTTCTACAAACAAGCAAAACCACAAACAAGTACCACAATAGCACACACTTGAAAAAGGGTTTTCAAATTTTTTATGACGGAGTTTTACACTTGATTGACATTCCGGTGATGTAACATTCTCAATAACTAAACAACAAAACCGCGAGTCAACGTAGCACGTAAGCTTTCAACATCTGATCTATTGGCGGGTATACCTACTTGTCCAATCAAATTGAAAAGACAGTTTACTAATACATCAACACTTGTCCAAAGAAATCTTGTACGATTCTGACAAAACAAAATTGAAACTTGGATGGTTCGTGTTACGTACTAGCCTTCCATTAACCACCTGAATTAGATTCATACATTTGTCTCATCAATTATCTTGATTGATAATGTCATACAACCGGTTTTCTGGAACAAAACTATTATCAACTATGGTGTCACAAAAAGATAATCGATAAAATGGAGAAAGAAACCTAACAGAACGCTAATCAATTCCCTGCGGAATGTAGTTGAACTTCACCAGTTGAACAATTGTTCCAATCGCTTCATGACATAAGTTTCATCAAGTCATAACTCAAGCAAGAGTAAGCAGCAGCAACATCTGAATTTCTTACTCTTGAAACGAGCAATATTCTTACTGCTGCTGGAGTATTAATCAACCCAAGGGGCTTCACCAGCTTTGACTCAACAAATGGTATGGAAAAGACTGAACTCTGTTTTCAAAATTGTAGTAGTTTTCTCCATCTTAGGGCGTTATGCCTGGAACCATGGGCACAGGTGGCTTGGGTTTCTTTATTTTATCCACCAATATAGCTTGAGTAGTTAGAACCAGACCAGCAACAGAAACTGCATTCTGAAGAGCGCATCTTGCAACACGACAAGGATCTGCTACTCCAGCATTCAAAAGATCTTCGTATATGCCCGTCATTGCATTATATCCTGTTCTCCAATCATGAGTTCTAGTCTTTTGGACAACAATGTCTCCATCAAATCCTGCATTAGTTGCAATTGATTTTGCAGGTTCAATGAGTGCCTGCAATGATCATGCGCAACCACATATGTTAAATCATTTCAGACATGTTATAAGGATGTTGCCTGTTTTTTAAGCAGGAGGGAAAAAAAATCATTTTTTATGTGAATATGTGCTTGAGTGGGAGTACATGTATAAAAACATCACTATAACTACAGAATTTTAAGACCTATAAATATAATCAATACCATGCTCAAGAATTAATATTTGCTTTTTATGTTAACCTTGCAAATCAATATGCTACGTATAAGTCAGGAGTATGTTCCTTGAAGCATCCAAGACTCATCGAACAAAGTCTAGCGAAAATGTCCAAAATCATGGTTGAAAACCCAATACGCATGCACTGTCTAGCTAGTGCTCTTTTTTCAGAAAAGTGAACGTTCCACCCAAAATAATGAGGTATATTTTATGGAGTAAATTTTTTTTCTTTTAATTACAATCTGAACAAGAAATAAATAAATAAATAAATAAAACTCAATTTTCTTGGATTTTAAAATGATGCAAATCTCAGAAGTCAACGCTCAACTGATTCAAAGTTGACCACTTTTTCATGGGAAAAAAGGTTTTACATGAAAATAATCATAGAACATTCATTACAAAATAAAATGAACATGAGGATAAAGATACGAAGATAAGACAGAACTTGTAGGCCAAAAAAAGGTAAAAAACATACATTTGCTATGATATCAGCACCAATTTGCTCATCTAGATCTTCCATGGAGTTCCTTATTGTTGGTATCAAGTCCAACATGTGGACATATGTAGCACCCCCTCCTGGAACAATTCCCTCACTTATGGCAGCAAATGTTGCATTCTTTGCATCCTCAATTCTAAGTTTTCTATCTTCAAATTCTAGCTCAGTATGTGCACCTACCTACGCAATTGGTGATTGCATTATGTAAAATGGAAAAAATGTTAATGAAAAATACTGTTGGCAAAATTTAAGATGGCAGTTGTTTCTTTCTATACAACAAATTGCAATCAAGAATTGTGTATGGGAAACAAATGGGGTCAGTAAGACCCGTGCAATTTACAGAATTGCTACTTGGTCTCAGTCATGCATAACATATACAAGGATTATATACTTCTTTAATAGGATCCAAGCTATGTGTTAAATTGCATCTTAAAACCAATTGACATCAAATGAAGTTACCAATAATTATAAAAATTGCACCCAAATAACTGAGGTACAACACTAACCAAATAAAGAAATCAATTCAAATCTGTTAATATTTTTTATTTTCTCAAATCCTCATAAAAATATTATGGATAAAAAGGCAACCCATTGCACGAGGCTCCCACCACAAACAAAGAGTCGGTTTCAGAAGTTAAATCTGTTCCAACTCAAAAAGCACTGTCCTTACTGAGTGTCAAGGCTCAACATTTAACAAAAGTATTGTGAAAGTTATGCGGAAACAATTTGTGACGTGAGATCTAGAATCTAGATTTTTGTTATCTTTAATCTTTTTGCACATCCCAATCAACAAAGAACTCTACAACAATTGATTGGGGAAATAGAATGGTAACAATTCTGATTTGAGTAAATTGTCAAGCAATGAGCCACTTGGAGTTCTTGGTTAATTGAATTGAATAATATAAATATTATTGTAATATTTGATTTTGCTTAGAAAAAAATATATATATATTGAAAAGTAGAAGAAAAAAAAAAGTTGTCGTAGAGGAGAGAAGTATCATATAGATGATATATTAATTATGATAAATAAATATAACATGAATGATTTAGAAGTAAAAAGTTATATAAGATCCCTCTTCTGTAAAGATAATAAATATATCAAGGAGGCTAATGGGTGACAAACTTCTATGGTTCTATTTTTCAAGTTACAAGCATGAAGCAAGTCGAAAATACAAGGTGAATAACACAATGATTCAATAAAATCCAATAATATATAAAATATCATAGTTAATATATATAACAAAAGAACTAAAGAAACATTAGCAAAGTAACAACACGGGTGGCTAGGACACAGCCCACGGCATGTTTATGAATTAGGTACCTTTATAACAGCTACACCACCCAAGAGTTTTCCAATTCTCTCTGAGAGCTTTCTTGACAGGTTTGCATTATCTGTTTCACTAATATCCTTCTTTATCTGTGAAATTCTCGCCTGAATTTCAGCCTTAGTACTGGGATCAGCAATGATAGTTGTTGCATTACTGGTTATTGTCACTTTCAGTGCAGTACCAAGCTGGTCTGATGTTGCACCATCAAGCGTGAGACCCAAGTCTCCAGAAAGAAAATCAGCACCTGTGGTGTTAATAACATGATATCAAACAAGCAGAGCAGAAAAAATGTTGTGGATTAAATTAGGCTGAACAGAAGACTCTTTCTAAAATATGGGAACAAAAAATACATCCTTATTATATTTAAGAAAAAACAAAAAACATAACAAAATCTCAAAGTATCCTCATACAGATAGAGTCACATGCAAACACACAAAAAGGAACTTCAAAATTTAACATCATCCTTATTCTACTAACAGTCAACTGAGGTCCTGAAACATCACACGAGATGGATTGCAAATCTTGGAAACAAGAGCAAGGCAGTTATTAAATGAGAAGGTGGAGTCACTTTAGTACTCAAATTAAACTGCTTAGCTAAATCAAATTAATTAATCAACACAGAAGGCAACGACAAACATTTCTTGACACAAACAAATGCATAGGCTTCAAGAGAAATTTTCAAAAATAGGAAGCATAACCCTATCATAGAGGAAGTTGGTAGAGATATCAACAAAGCTTATCAAAGTCTGTAGGAACTCACCAGTCATAAGTGCAATATCTTGTAACAAAGCTTTCTTTCCACCTCCAAATCCTGGACATTTTACCACTGCAACTCTTAGTAATCCTTGCATTTTGTTCACTACTAATGTTTCCAGAACTTGCCTTGTGATATCCTCTGCAATAATTAAGAGTGGGACACTCAACTGCATGGCTTTTTCTAGCAATGGGACTATTTCTTTGACACTTGAAATCTTTTGATCAGTTACCAAAACTTTAGCCCAATCAAACTCTACAATGGACTTCTCCTGGTTTGTAATGAAGTGAGGAGACATGTAACCCTTATCAATCTGTACAAAAAGCACAAACAACAACTTTATTAGGGCAAAACACAACGATTGTGCAGATCTAAGCAAGAAGAAGCACTGACACTTATTACTGAGTAATATTATTTGTTAGAATAAGTAAAAATATATTATTTTAGATTATTTTAGACTATCCTTTGAGATTAGTTTCCCTATTCCGATCATCTCTTAAGATTGATTACCATATTTCACTATCTCATGATTTGTTTCCCTAATTAGTTAGGAGTATAATTAGTGCTCTAGGCTTTGAAGATCATATAGCATTGTAACTCATTACAGTAATCAATATATTATTATTCAAAGTGTCTTTTCTCTTAATCTCCTCCCTCTATGCCTAAAACCCCACAATTTCAACATTACCCATACCTTCATCCCTTCTTCAATTATCACAGAGGTTTCAGATGTTGAGGAAGACTCAATAGTGATCACCCCATCTGGACCAATCTTTCCCATAGCATCAGCAATCAAGTCACCAACATACTCATCATTTCCAGCAGAAATTGATGCTACAGCTGCAAAAGAAAAGTAAGAAATATCTTCAATATTTTCTTGTGAAGAAAACCCTTAATTTGACACAACTGAAACAAGAAGAAGCAAAGACCTTTAATATGCTCCCTTCCTTGAACAGGAACACTTCTCTCCTTCAAGAGCTTGACCAACTCCTTTACAGTCTTATCCATCCCCTTCTTCAAAGAAATAGGATTAGCTCCAAAAGCAACTGCTAATAGTCCAGCTTTAATCATGGCACGAGCCAGAATGATTGCAGTGCTAGTACCATCACCAGCCAACTCGTTCATTCTACTAGCAACCTACAAGCAAGAAAGGAAAAAACATAAATACATCTCTGGTTACTTTTGTCTCAAGTTTTATCCATTTAACCTGTGGCAAAATCCTAGCAATCATGATCAACCTCTTGAATTAGGATGGCACCTGCATTCTCAATTGCATCTGAAAGCTCAATGGATCGAGCAATTGTAACGCCATCATTAATCACTTTAAGGTTTCCAGATTCAGAAAGAATAACATTTCGTCCTACATGTTTAGGAATGAAATATAAGCAAGAACAGTCAACAATAACTGGACCAGAATCAGCCAAACGTATAATATTTATATTCAAAAGCAAGCAATTTTCAGCAAAAAGATAATTAAAAACAATTGTGAGCCTTGTTCGTGTTTCTACATATTAGTTTACTATGTTTACGAAACAACTAATAATAAAACTAAAATTCAATCAAAACAAATCATGTACTTAGTGCATGTTTGAATTCATGTTGGATCAACCAAGACATGTAAAAATACCAGCTAAAATGATTTTAACAAATGTTTTGTAATAGGCTGAACGTTTGCAAAGTGATGGAATTTATGTTTGGATTCTTTCTTCCAAATTTAGAAGCAAGATAGAAAAATCAGTATGAAATTTTTTAATCCAACGCAAAAATCACCTTAAGTGTTTGTTTCACCTCCATCGATTTTGAGCCAAACATTAACTGGTATTTGAACATAATTTTAGATTAGCGAATATCAACTCAAACATGTTCACGTGTAAGTCCCATCTTGGGAAATAAGTTCTGGGGTCTAAAGTCGAATTTGAGTAGCTATTTGCGTTGGATAAAAAAATTATACTGAGTTTAACTACTGTTTAACTACTAACTTGCTTTCAAACTAAAATCATCTAAATATAAATCACTTCACTTAAAAACAATTTTAACAAAAATCAATTTCATTAAAAACCAGAATCACAAATGCTCACCCAAACACACTTAATCAGTAGCCAGAATAGATTCTAGGTATTGGCCATTGTTCAGGCAGAAAATCAGCCGCAAATAACATTAAATAAGCCGTGCCACGAATTGAAAACCCCCCAATTGGTAACTGCATTCAATAGTGATATACAATACAATACCTTTAGGTCCGACGGTAAGAGAGACAGCATCGGCGAGTTTATCAATCCCGGTTTGCATGGCCTCTCTGCACTCCTTGCCGAATAATATCTTCTTAGGGCCTGCCCTTACCACAAAGCGCGGGGCTTTACGAACCCCAAATGCCATTTGGTTCCAACGAAAAGGCTGCACCAGCATAGAGTCAGGAAAGGACCTATACATGGAGGAGAGTGAGCATAGCATAGCATATCAAAGTAAGTATACTTACTGGGAACGAAAAAGAAGGGTTTCCATTGGGAAGGAAGAAGAGTGAGGAGAGAGACACTTGAGAAGGTATGTGGCCATTCATGTCGGATAGTAGAATACCCACAGTTTGAATCCAACAGTCGAAGCTCACCTCTTCAAAGTTGTTTTGCCTCAATTCAAAGATAACGGGAGGAGTCGTTTTGAAAAATTATTTGCTACACGAAGCGAGAAGTTCGTGGATTGTAAGGATTAATCTCTTCTATTCCAAGGTTACAATGGTTGAATTATACAGTTTTGCATTTGGCGTTGCAAAATGATATTATTTTCATTGTGTTCACCGTGACTCTTAATTTCTTTAACATTTGAAGTTTTTCATTTCAGTTCTTATAAAATAATTAATTTTTTAATTTTAATTTATGTTTTTTTTCTCAAGTCGTAATTTCACTGAAGTTTCATTTTAAAGTAAACAGATAGGATTTATTTTGAAAAATTATAAATTATTTAAAGTGTGACAATAACATTTTTATCACATGTTAGGATGTATTATGTTAATTTTTCGCTTGATATAGCGTTAAATATACAAATACAAATATTAACTAATGTGACATAATAATAAAAATCAAAAGCATTATTTTATATTTTAATGTGTATAGACTTTTTAACACAAAAATATATATTTTTTTATTATTCATTTATTTATTGTCATCTTCTGTATATTATATTATATTATATTACAAGAATGATAGAGTTTTTTTTTCGTTTTTTTTACTACGGTTTTAAATTTCTTGGTCATCGATACGGTGGCATCATATTAGTGTTTTCTTTGTGAGATTGAGTCTTATTTAAAAAGCTTTATATTTATTTTTAAGGGTTTTAGATAATTTTACTTGTTGATCATGCTTGTATTCTTCAATTTTAGAAGGGTTGGTAATCTGGATTCTTTTTATCCCTTTTGAATATGTGCATCTCATGAACCTTAAATTGTTTCAAAGAGTTTGACTGTAGTCATTGTTGTCATGAACCTTTTGCTATATTTGGCACAATTTATGACATACCTTACTCTGGCATTTTGCTTAAGTATATTTAATTATTCTTGAGTGTGTTATGATTCAGTTTTCATGATAATAGATATCCACAGTTATAATACTCCCTTTGATTGTAGGGAGTTGGTTTGATGAAAATTAGATTTATCTTGTAGGAATAGTGTTGTCGAACGAGAGTGATAAATAATTTTAACTCACAATCCCCTTACAACTTTTTAGAATGGAAATTACTACAAACAGTTCTTTAGGCATTTTTAATAAGATAGTTAACACCAGTTGTTTTTTATTAAAAAAATAAAAATTATGATACAATATTATTTTTAAGTAATTTATAATTAATTTTATTTTCTTAAAAGTTTTTTAATAATTTTAAAAATTTATTTTTTTCTTATATTATTCCTCGTTTATTATGATTTATCTATTTCTTAGAATTGTTTGAACTTATTATATAACAAAAGATTTCTCTCATATAAGTTATACGTTATTTAAGTATTTTAATAAGAATTTTCTACTAAAATATTTGTAAGAATAAAAATTAATTAATTAAAATTTGAATTTTAAGTAACTTTATCCAAAACATTTCCAATATTCCTTAAAAAATTGTAAAACATAAATTTATATTATTTTTAAGTAACTTACGGTTAAATTTATTCTATTAGAAGTTTCTTAATAAATTTTCAAAAAATCATTTTCTCTTTTATTTTCTTTATTTATTTTGATTATATTTTTATAAATGATTTAATAAAATAATTATAAAAAATAAAATAAAATATTTATCATATAAAATCTTAACAAATATAATGTTATTTCAAATAATTTATACTTTATTTAAACATAAATTCTATTAGAAATGCTAATAACTAGTACCATAATAAAATATTTATTTTTTATTTCAACCACTTCTATTAACAACTTGGAGGTATTCTCGGTTTTCTTCTAGTAGGGCTGAATTTATGAAACTATTTATTAATTTTAAGTTATTATTAATAACAAGACTTTTGCTTTAATTATTACTTTTTAATTTGATTTTAAATCATTTATAAATAGAGAGGATTGTAATAAGGAATGGAATTAGTAGAAATATTCCTATTAACAAAGGTGGATAAAAAGGAAATAAAGAGTGAATAGAATAAAGTAATCAGGTGGATCTTGCAGTTTAACAAATATCAAATAACAGTGTAAACCCCAAATCTTACCCCGCCTCCAAATAAAGAATAGAAGACCTTCTATTCGAAGATGGACGAAGCCTAACAAGCCACTAGGAGAGACTATTAGGCCCCATACTAGGATATGAGGGATTTTTTGGCACAAAAATAAGGTTTCTCACCCTCTTGAGACGAGACCGCCGTCTCGAAATCGAGACCGTCGTCTCGCCACCTGCGAAAGGCGAGACGGCGGTCTCGTTTGACGAGACGGCGGTCTCGACCTGTCAGGCGCGAAAAACTATAAATAAGGGGCTCCATCCCCTCATTTTCACACACCATTCACTCCTACCACTCTCTAGGAAGCCTTTTGCCACTTTAGAGTGACTCTGAGTATTTTTCCAGAGTTCGAGTGAGCCTTCCGATTTCCATTAAGGTAGAAATCGGTTAAGGATGTCCTCTTTTTTTTGAGACATCCGGCCCTCGGTAGGGTGACACCTTTATTTTTTTATCGAGAGAGGAATGTCTCTGTAGAGTGCGGGGACTGCCAAAAAGCGTCCTCAAGTTCAACATTTATAAAAGCTCGCTTCGGAGGTTCTCCTTCATATCTTTTCTCTTTTATCGCTTTCTTTTACTATTTTCCTTGTATGCATTAGATATTAGGATCATGTAGATAACTATTTAAATTTTGTAATAAATAAATAGGGTAGAAGCATACTTTTATTGTCTTTATTTTAAGAATAGTCCATCATAGGGAACCCGAAATGGGCGTTGTGGGGGTGTTAATACCTTCCCCACACATAACTAACTCCCTTACCCGACTCTGGTTATAATGGTCAAAGTTGGTTTTTCGAAAACCATTGCCTTCTTTTTTCCTTTTTTGATGTTTCCGGTAAAAACATCGGTGGTGACTCCATAAGAACCCTTCAAAGTTAGTTCTTGGGTTAGCCCGATTATCGGACAATCCAAGAACACTTCTTCGAAAACCTCGCCCCTAGGTTCAGCCCGGTTATCGGACAACCTAAAGGCGTTGTAACCACACCCATAAAAACGCAAAAATTGGAAAGTCGGAACCATCGCGTCGCTCCGACCGCCTCTCTTTTTGACGGCGGCGACAGATGGCGACTCCACTGGGGAAGCCTCGAGAGTTGATCCCATTTAGTGATGGGTCGGCTTAAAAAATAAATAAACCAAGGAAATAATGTTTTTGCCCTTACCTTGTATTATAACATGTTTTACGGTTTGACTTTAAATAACTGTTGTTTGTTTATACTTACGCAATTGTTTGAAATACAAATTGTACACAAACCCTTGCACACAACAGTTCCCTCTATACCCAGGGGCAAGTGAGAAATCCATAAGGAGTGGGTGGCAGGTACGGTTCGCTGTAGTGATGGCCTTGTGCCCACCGGTGTGATCGGAAACCACCACTCAAGGTGATAACCTTCCTCTTTTGGCAACAAGACTGACTATGGCCTTAGTCCTAAGCATGGTCGGAAGGCTGGAGAGTGGGGACCCTATAATGGGGGCACCTTGGGGGCCTTAGCCTGGTGAGAACAGTTAGAACCTACCCTCGCCAATGCACTTTTCTACAGGAAAACCCTACCTCGTAATTAAAATGACTTCTCGCCTGTTCGTGGATGAGTGAATTGTATGTGCATTTGTTTGTTGCATTTGATTGCATAACATAACCAAACAAACAACAAATAAAAACAAAATTTTACAATAAACACCCTTATCTCGGACAGTCTGCCTTTTAGCTAGCTTGGTTTCAGGTTCTTTGTAAGCTAAGTAGCCACGCAGTCCAACAGAAGAGATAAGGGACGCTAATATTATTCTTTCGCCAATAAAACAATTTTATCTCGGACAGTCTGCCTTTTAGCTAGCCTGGTTTCAGGTTCTTTGTAAGTTAAGTAGTCACGCAGCCCGATAGAAGAGATAAAAGGCTATAAAATAAAAATAAATAAAGCCAAAATAAACAAAATAATCAAAAACATTTATAAAAAGAATTTTGACAAAGTCGTCTCATTCATATTGCATCATGTCATAAGCGGAAAAATCAAAAGAGAAAATAAATGGATAAGGAGAGTCTACATACGCATCATTTTAATAAATCCCTAAAAAATGGGTCTTAGAAGCGTTTTTTGGGAAAATTACTGGGTCAAATTCCCTATGGGAATTTGCAACTGGATTCTTCACCTTTTTCTCTTCGTTTTGATATGTTGTGCGTCCAAATCGAACATCTCAGTCAAAAGTTATGCCACTTTGAACATCTACCGCCCTTTTGTACTGTGCATGCATAAATACATTCATTCTAAGGAATATCCATCTCACAAATCATTTGTTTTAAACAATAAAAATCTTTTTGCATTCTAGAAAGCGGCTAGTATTCTTCATGCCCTCATCCGCATTAAAAACAAACGCAAAATCCCAAACACTATCATACATCACGTTAGAAAATAAAACATGATAATGTTTAGGAAAAAACAAACACTTGCATACATGCATTCACCAAACTTCATCCTCATAACATGCATCTAATAATAGACAATCGAAGAAGTGGACATTCCTCAAGAGGATTAGGGCATTCGCATGCCATGCACGGGAAGTCAAAAAGAAAATAAATAGAAATTCTAACCTGCCTATGGGTTCATTTAGGCTTCTCCACTTTAAAAAAAAATGTGTACTTCGAAACATTGCATTGAGGAATGTACACTGTCTGGATGAAATAAATAAAATTGTTTGTTTTCATCATCTCTTCAATCGTCTATTGCATTCATAAATTGCATTCACAAATTGCATTCATTCTCACTTTAATAAAAATAAGATAATAAAAAGAAAGGATTAGTTGATGTGCTTTCTATGAATCGAAGTAAGATGAAGAACAAACTTTTCGTCGTCAAGTTCCCTCCAATGGTTGATCCGCCTAAGGAGGATAATAAGCCTCAACCATTGGTCATCAATGTAAATAAAGGAGAGGGGGCAAGGATGCCGTTACATTTGTTCACCTCATACATCAAATAAGGCTGCACCATGGAGATACACAGAAACATCGCCCTTCAATGAGGATATCTCTAGCATAGTTGGCATTGGGGGCAAAATTAGAAGTGGAAGAATCTACTCCCCCGAGGAGCTACAAGACAATGCTCCCAACAATAAAGAAAATAAAAAGACCGAAGAAAAACATAATCCAAAGAGGAAACTGAGTAGAATTTGGATTCACGATGCTAAGGCAGTTCTCTCAATGCTCCGCCAAAGAGACAAACTCACGGTAGATGACAAGCTGGTCACGGTTCGAGCTAACGATGACATTCAGATCAGCAAATCGTCTGCCCTACCTTGAACGGATGCGGCGGAAGAGGACCTTTGAAATATCTTTTGCCAATATGAAAAGACTTCCCCAACAATATGAAGGTGACCCACATGATGAGAAAATATGGATATCGCCCAAACCACGGGCTCATTAGAAACTCTCAAGGAATAAGGGAGCCACCAGATTTTAAAGACAATCCTTTGAAGCTTTACCCTACAAAGGATCAAGGGAAGTCTCCCCTCCGCACCTTGAATCAGTTCCCATATAGAGGGGTTCAAGTGTCAAAAGCAACTTTAGTCATTAGGTGTTCTCCTTCTGATTCTTAGAGTTTGTAAATCCAATGACTATTAGAGATTACTCCTCGGGGCTAGCCCAACCCCCGAGCATTGTAGGGCACATATTTCCCTATTAATTACAAAGAATGTCATTCTTATTATCTGTTTCTCTTCCTACTATTCATATCTAAACCTCATTAATAACCATGTTTAAACAAACGTTTCAAAAATGCGTCAAAATGCGCCATCGTCAAAATAATCAAACCACTCATCACCACTGATTAACTAGAAACACAAAATAAAGTTTTACCTCGTCATAAATAAAGTCGTGTTTCGCCAATGTTGTGCAAAAAGAAAACAAAAATCAAAAGAAGCCCATAGAAGCTAAAGGCAAAAAAAAAAAAAAAGGGCAAGATACCCGGTAGGAAACCCACCAAAGGGGGCTATGCAAAAGTTAGGGTAAACCCGCTAGGAAACCCAAACAACCATAAAGGGTAGCCTAGGCAAAAGTTAGGGTTACAAAATAAAGTCCGCTAGGTTTCCTAAAACAAAAACGAAGAAACCTAGACAAAAGTTAGGACAGAATAAAACACAACATCTTAGACTGAAAACCCAAAGGGCGGACTAGGAAAGTCAATCAGTCATAGTAAGCGCCATACAATAAGACGCCATTCCATAAACAAAACGTATGTTTAAACTAGCCTAAACACTCTAACCAACATTGGCTAGCCGTTCTTACAAAAACCATTTTTTGTCAAAATAAAACAATTCTAAAACACAAGTCTTTGAATTAAATATCTTCTTCTTTCTCTTCTCTTGACCCTTACTACTACAACATTATAGTAATTAGTAGGGAAATGTGGAGATAGTAATCAATAGGAGGATTGACATCCCTAAGGAAAGGGAGAGGCGCACTGACATGACAAGTCGCTCTACAATCAACACAATCATTCTTCGATCATGGAAAGATCAAGACGGCAAAATCGGTACAATCTATCCCGTCGATGAAGGCACATAACGTCTGAAGCTCATCAGAAGCAAAAACACATTGGTTAATCCTTTTGAAAAATTAATTGAAATAGTATTATAGGATGCATATCGCGAACATTGCATGCATATGATAGGGTCCTATCTCTCAAAAAAAGAAGAGAAAGGAAAAACGAAAATGAAAAGAATAATGCCTGCTAGGAGATTCTTAGGCAAAAGTTAGGGTAGCTCGCTAGATCGAAAACTCGCAAAGGGCGGTCTAGGCAAAAGTTAGGGCATTCATAAAAAAGGAAAAAGCCCGCTAAGATATCCTAGGCAAAAATTAAGGCAGCCCGCTAGATTGAAAACCCCAAAAGGGCGGTCTAGGCAAAAGATAGGGCTAAACCAAAAAATGAATAAAAGAGAGGGGTCCTTCATCATAATCATGAAAGTCCAGCAGGAGAATGTTAGTCACTTTTTCAAATGCATCGATAAAAAAAATAGATTGCATTTAAGGCATCCACACACAAGTAGTCGCACAAAACAACTTTGTCAAGATAAAAAATAAAAGAAATAAAAATTACTTCAGATAAATAACAAAAAAAAAACAAAAAAAAACATTCATGCATATAAGGAGACTAGCTCCATGATTGTGATTGAAAACGGGATCACCGAGACCGAGTCTCCAAAATAAAGCCTTCAAGAAAATGGAGCACGTCGTCAATCAAGCGACTCAGCGAGAATAAGAGCTTCGAAAATCAAGAGCTTCAGCTACCATCCTTCTACCCAGAAAAGAAGGCACAAGAAAGTAATAAGTCTCCAAACATTGCTCTCCCTCAAGAAAGAAGAGCGAGTTGTCATAAGAAGCTTCCAGAAGCCAAAGCTCCAATCATCACCCAATAAAAGAGGGCACAATCATCAAGACATCATCAAAGAAAAGCCGACGGAAAGGCTTAGTCACCCCCAAGAGGATCCCTGCCTACTCCGAAGGCAAAACAAAAATACTCCTCACGGCTCAGCATTCCACTACATAGTCATCGAGCGCACTCACCCAAAGTCTCCTCCACACTCCCCAATGGAGAATAAAGGCTTCAAGAGCCCATCATCATCAACAGTCAAAAGAGTCCAATCTTCATACCAACAAGGGCTCAAAAAAAAAAGGGAAAAAAGAAGAAAACTCTTGCATCCCCAGAGGATGTCCAAAAGAAAAGGTCGAATAAAAATCCTCAAGTGGATCTCCTAAAAAGTCTACAAAAAAGAATCAGAAATTCCCATCCTCCAGTGGAATAAGAGCTTCGCAAGTTTAGCTCGCATCAACATCAATCAAGGAGCCAAGACTCCATCCATAGAAAAGAAAAATCAGATCCCCAGGGAGTCAACTAATTCCCTGGTGGATCACCAAAGAAAGAAAACTTCATGGACCTCCCAAAAAGAAGGAAAAAAGCCAGCGTAATAAAAAGAGACTAAAAAGTAAAAAGGCTTACGCATTATCCCGAAAAAGCCAAATTTCAAATCGCGAAAAAAAAAGATAAATCGCGGAAAAATGCGAAATCAAATGAAAATCCTTGCTCCCTAAGTGGGTCACCTCAGAAAAAGAAAAAATCAACAAAAAAGAAGGAATTGGAAATTCCATTCCTTCAAAGAGCACCACAAAAGCCAGCTCGCACCCACATCAATTAAGGAACCAAGATTCCATTCCCCCAAAGGGGCTACCAAAATATGACCCCCGGGAAGTCAACCAATTCCCCGGTGGAACAATAAAAAGAAAGATCATCCCAGTGAGCCTACTGCAAAGGCAAAACTTCATATTCATCCTCAGAATTCCATTTGCCTATGCATAGGCAAGACCTGGCAAGCAAGCAAGAGCCAGTATCCCCATATCAGCCTGGTCAGAGGCAAAAACAAATGAAACCAAAAGACTTCACTTCCGATGAAGCGTCTGCCTACTCAGAGGCATTACCAGAAACTGAACAGGATATCCGCCTACTCAAGAGGCGTCACTCAGATCAACAAATCTCCAGAGGATTCCTGCCTACCTAAGAGGCACTCATAAAAAATTCCCGACAACCAGCAAAGTCGGATGACCACCACCAAAAAACCAAAAACAAAGAATCCCCAGCAACCAACAAAGCTGGATGAACACCAACAAAATCTCCAGCATAAATCGGACGACCAAATACAAACAAAGACAAAAAGAACACATCTCAACAGTCGGCGCATGAGCTAGAGCAGTAAGCCGCCACCACAGCCAAAGGATCAGCTACCGCAAGAAGGAGCATCCGGAGGCACAAACACCAGATGGGGGTGTATACTCATCAGGCCTTACAGAAGGGGGCTTACCGGGCAAGGGTTCATACTCGTCAAACCAGATGGGGGTTCGTACTCATCAGCCGAAGGGATCAGCTATCGCCAGAAGAAGCATCCTGGAAGCGCACAACATTTCCCCAGAGGATCATCCGCCGCAAAGACGGAGCATCTAAAGGGTAACCGGGCAAGAGGGTCAACTCCTTTACCTTCTTGTCAATCTGTCTGGCACAACAGGCCAACAGCCGACAAGTCAGGTAAAGGGGGGGCAGTTGTAGACCCCAAATCTTGCCCCGCCTCCAAATAAAGAATAGAAGACCTCCTATTCGAAGATGGACGAAGCCTAACAAGCCACTAGGAGAGACTATTAGGCCCCATACTAGGATAGGAGGGATTTTTTGGCACGAAAATAAGGTTTCTCACCCTCTTGGGACGAGACCGCCGTCTCGTTTGGCGAGACGGCGGTCTCGCCACCTGCGAAGGGCGAGACGGCGGTCTCGCCACCTGCGAAGGGCGAGACGGCGGTCTCGCCACTTTGACCAGGCGAGACGGCGGTCTTGACCCTATCAGACGAGACGGCGGTCTCGACCTGTCAGGCGCGAAAAACTATAAATAGGGGGCTCCATCCCCTCATTTTCACACACCATTCACTCCTACCACTCTCTAGGAAGCCTTTTGGCACTTTAGAGTGACTCTGAGTATTTTTCCAGAGTTCGAGTGAGCCTTCCGATTTCCATTAAGGTAGAAATCGGTTAAGAATGTCCTCTTTTTTTTGAGACATCCGGCCCTCGGTAGGGTGACACCTTTATTTTTTTATCGAGAGAGGAGTGTCTCTGTAGAGTGCGGGGACTGCCAAAAAGCGTCCTCAAGTTCAACATTTATAAAAGCTCGCTTCGGAGGTTCTCCTTCATATCTTTTCTCTTTTATCGCTTTCTTTTACTATTTTCCTTGTATGCATTAGATATTAGGATCATGTAGATAACTATTTAAATTCTGTAATAAATAAATAGGGTAGAAGCATACTTTTATTGTCTTTATTTTAAGAATAGTCCATCATAGGGAACGCGAAATGGGCGTTGTGGGGGTGTTAATACCTTCCCCACACATAACTAACTCTCTTACCCGACTCTGGTTATAATGACCAAAGTTGATTTTTCGAAAACCATTGCCTTCTTTTTTCCTTTTCCGATGTTTCCGGTAAAAACATCGGTGGCGACTCCATAAGAACCCTTCAAAGTTAGTTCTTGAGTTAGCCCGGTTATTGGACAATCCAAGAACACTTCTTCGAAAACCTCGCCCCTAGGTTCAGCCCGGTTATCGGACAACCTAAAGGCGTTGTAACCACACCCATAAAAACGCAAAAATTGGAAAGTCGAAACCATCGCGTCACTCCGACCGCCTCTCTTTTTTACGGCGTACGGCGGCGACAACCCGATAAAAAAATTATAAAATTAATAATTAAATTTATTAAGAAAAAAATAAATATCTAATTAAAATTTTCTTTTTGACGAGGATTATTATCATATTTTATTTTTATTTTTATAATTTTTTAAATATAATAAACAGTATTTTTTTACGATATGAATATGTATAAACAATATTATAAATGATATATTTAAAAAAATATATTTAATTAAAATATCTATTAATTTATTCATCAAGTATACTGTTCATTGTTTGTATGTAGTATTTTTTCTTTTTTCTTATTTACTACATATTTTTCTTTTTTTTTTTATATCATATCATATCATATTATATCATATCTTTTATTTTATTTTTTTTACTCTCCTAATATATATTTTTTAATTAAAACTATTATATTGAAATATAATAAAATTAGGTTAATAATATTTTTAAAAATTAATATTAAAACTAAAAAAATATAAACTAATTATTTTAAATTATGTTCACAATAAATAATTTTATTTATTGTGATATTAAATAATTTTATTTACAATACAAATTAATTTTAAACTATTTAATCATAAGAAATTAATTACTTATTTAATTAAAAAATATTAAATATTTATAAATTAAATATGTATTTTATTTAATAATTTAATATAGGTTGAGATATGAAAATTAATCTTATTAGTTAATTTAAAAAAAATTTATAATTTTAATCTAATAATTTATAATATCTTAATTTTATGATATAATATTTTCTAAAAATATAATATATTAAATTATAATATTTTGAATATATTTATTTTTTATAAATAATAAAATATTCATTTTATCAAATTTTAAACTAATATTTTTAATTAAATTAATGAGACGAGTGAAAAAAGAGAGAAAAAGGAAAACCAGTTGAAAAATAAAAATAAATAAACAGAGAGAAAAAGATAAAAGATAAAATAACTTATATTATATCAGATAAATTTATCTCTCGTTATTAAATTTTATGTATGAATAATATTAATAAATAAATTTATAAAGATTGTATATTTAATTTTTTTTAAAATATATTATTTAAAAAATTAATTCTCTCTCTATAGCCTACGCAACTCATACTATACATACATTTAACCTGCAAATTTTGTTAAAATCTACTCACATTTCTATCCCCAGGGTGATCTACAAAGTTCTCTTCGTCATATATATTTTAACTGCTGTGTATAAAACACATTCATTTATTTTTACCAACCAAATATTATATATCCGGTTTTAATTTGTATATTATTAATAAAATGAGGGTATAATAACTCTTTAAAAACATAAGATTTTCACTTTATTTGAAATTTAATTACAAGTATTTCAAGATTCAACATAACACCACTAATGAATCACACGATATAAAAAATATATAATAATTTAAAAGTATAAAATGTAATTAAAATGATTGAAAAATTGTAATTATTTTAAACTAAAGTAAAAAATAAAAGTATAAATAAACCAAAATATTTTTATCAATAATTTGTTTATATAAAGCATCACTATTATATTTTACCAATTATTTTAATAAATTAATCTACCAAATAGTTACAATTTAATAAATTATGTTGAACATTATCAATTACTTTTCCAGATTTTAATTAGTTTCTTTTAACATGAAAATACTAGTTTGTTTGATCAATTTCACCATATGTAGCTAGCTAAATATTAAAAAAAATGCATAAAAAGAAAGATCAAAAGCACAATAATTTACATTGATTAAATAATTAAGATTTACTTTTATTTATGTTAATATCCGAAATTGAGATTTTCACTCTATAACAAATACAGAATGATTATGAAATAGTGGATACCGTAGAATAATTATTATAATTTACGAGATTGTATTATGCATATGTAAGAACATAATAATAAGTTAAGATTTCCAATATAATAAACATAAAATGAAATAAAGTAAAATAATTGAAATGAAATAAATATGTTATTTAAAAAAAACACGAAATAATTTCTAAAATACACACTAATAGAATAATTATAATCATTTACGAAATTGTCTTTCTATTAAAGGTGAATCAGAAAAAAAAATTAACATCTGAAATGTAGATATAAAAATATTAAAAAATTAGTAGAACATATAATTAATATTTCTAATATATAAATAAGAAGGTCAAAATTATAAGGTCAAAAATTTTATTAAAAAAATACAGAAAATATAAAAAATAAAAAAATATTTCAATAAATAATATATTAATATATTTATAATATAATAAGTAAGAAAAATAAAATACAAGTTTATAAATCTCATAAAAAACCATAATAATAAATAAATAACTCTTATCATTATAATTAATATTGTATTTAAGTTATAAAGCAATTACAGTTAAAAAAATGTAACATTATCATGTAATTAAGATTAATGTCCTCAGAAAGATTATGAATATTATTTTAAAATAAAAAATTTAAATTATCTATTAATTATCATCACATAAAGAGTCAATGACATGCAAAAATATGTTAAAATAACTCTAAATTTTATTATTTATGTATTTTATAAATAATTATGCCACTTTTATTACATCACATTCACACTATATTTGTAGTTATTCATAAAAAGAAAAATTACTAAATCGTAGAATAATAAAAGTAGCATTTTAACCCATCCGAATTTTGAAAAGTTTATTAAAGAAATGATGGACCAAAGGGCAGGCCCAAGGGTGAGAAGAACAAGATGGGGACACGGGGTATGGCTCCTGAGCTGCTGTTGCATAACCCACTTGTTGTGGTCGTTGGGTTTAAAACCGAGAACCATCAAAACCATGATACAAGCCTCACCGTTCCGTGTAAGGGCGCAAATCCCAACCGTTAAGAACGTCTCTATGGCCGAGTCCACCGTCCCTAAGTGGGCCCAGAAAACCGTTAGCTTGCCCCCTTTCAGACGCGGCTGCCATCTAGTTACTTCCAAGGTTCCTTTTCCTCTTCCTTTTTCCCCTTCATTTTTCATTTTTTTCAAAACCCTAACCCTTCACTTTCATTTATTGCATTTTCGCTTCGAATCAGATAGTCAAAGAAATCGAGCCAGACCTCTCCGGATTCAAGTGCGGCCTCGCTCATCTCTTCTGTGAGTATACACATACGCGCACACACATAGCTATTGCGTGTTTCGTTTTGTATTGACTAAACTTGAAATTGTAATGGGAAACGAAACGACAGTGCAGCACACCAGTGCTTCTCTCACCATCAATGAGAACTACGACACTGATGTCCGCGATGATACCGAAACCTTCCTCAATCGAAT
Organism: Sphenostylis stenocarpa; assembly: GCA_963425845.1. Taxonomy (NCBI): domain Eukaryota; kingdom Viridiplantae; phylum Streptophyta; class Magnoliopsida; order Fabales; family Fabaceae; genus Sphenostylis; species Sphenostylis stenocarpa. The sequence continues at coordinate 66,145,329 of OY731400.1, forward strand.
AGTTCCTGAGGTTTCTTTCCCATCATTTACTGTTTTTTAAACACATAATTTCTTTACATCAAATTTTAATGTGTTAGTTAATGTCTGGTGAAGGGATCATCTGCTCCATGGAAGCATACTCTGGAGGGTTAGTATTATTTTCTCGTTTTTTTTTTTAATTACCAATATTTGTATATATACATAGTTTTCTTAATATAAATAGCGTCGAGTTGATCCAGCTTCATTTTTATATATCAGCCTGAAAGAGTCTGTGATTGGATACCATTATTATTCTTGCTTTTCCTCTTAGATGTGGCAATTCTGATTGAAGATTATGTGTTAAGATTTTTGCCTACTTGCATTCGTCATAACATCATAGCATAAGTCTGTTATTACTTATGCTTGGACAGGTTTGTTCATTATTAACACTTTTAGAAGAGAAAATTAAATGAGCATCTCAAAAAATTTATGCATAGACTAATTTGAAGAAGCTCTGTTGTGTAGTTTCTCTAAGTTTTTATATTTTAATTTGTGCATAAGTTAATTTAAGCTTGTGGAGAACCTTAATTATTATTTTTTATTTATTTTTATTCAAATAGATCCTATAGAGCTGTTGGTTTTCAATTTATAATATTGGTATATTTTTTGAACTGATGTATTATATGTTGCTTCTGTGACAACTGGAATCTTATTTGGATTTGAAATTTTGCAGGGCCAGATGACATGCCGGCTCATATTAAATCATCGATGTTTGGTTGTGCACTCACGTGAGAAATACTACAATGTTTCAGTTTGATTCATTATGCTGAAAAATTATAACTACGTTATAATCATCTACTGATTTCTTGTATTTTTAGGATACCAATTACAAATGGGAAGCTTAACATGGGAACGTGGCAGGTAATAAAATTCATTTATGCGATGATCTTTCAAAATGATCTTCATTCAAATTTATATTGGTTCTATATACAGAGTGAATAAGTGAGTGAGTGAGTACAACTTTAAAGTTCTGAGTTAAAGTACACTTGGATAACCAAACTCTTTTTCAGCACTTTTGAAGGATTTTTTAACATGTTCATGAATAATCGGTTGCTATCCAATTCTCATACGAACCTGACTCAAAAGTCAATGGCTATCCAAGTTTATCATATGCATGTGCACTTGCAAGGAGTTAAAACAATTCTTTCATTGTGAATTATGTTGTGTTTCAAAAGTTGTTACCTTAAGTAATTCACTATTGATGCCATAGCCCTATATAGTATATTTCATAATGATTGATACATGAACCGCTAACTGAGATTAGGATGAACCTATTATTTCACTAACAATTTTGAAATTCCATACTATTGTCCTTAGGGAATTCTGGTTCTCACACGATGCCTGAACTAGATATTTGAAATTCAAAAGTTTCTCAATCCACTCTATTATATTTAATCTGTTTTGACTTGGAAGAGCATATTCCTACACAATGCCTGGACTGGAAGTTAAGTTCATGTATGAAAGCACAGGATTTATTTATTAAAATCCACAAGGACAAGGCAAAGTTATTGAATTTGACTGTCAGTTTATCTGAACAGATGAAATACAGATTTTCTTTGAGCTTGACTGTGAACAATATTAATAATGGTGGCAACTGATTATTTTAATTTGTTTATGAACATCTCTGCTTAGAAGTATGAAATTTCATATACTATTATTGTGGATTAGGGTTTTCCTAAATGGAATTAATCTTTATAACTTAGAAAACACAATTTTGATAGAGAAAATTATAAAAACACTCTTTAGAAGTTTTTGAGACTGCATGTGACTTCCCTTGCTTTTTTTGCGTTTACAACAACTTCCATCATAGGAGAAGGACATCTGAGAAATTTGGACTAAACCTCAATTTTACTCATTTAAGATACATATAAATCCCATTTTAACGTGTAAATGTTTGATATCTACAGGAATCTAGAGTTGATGATGGATTAGAATATTTTATGATAGTATCTGTGCTAGATGAGTTCGTTTGGTTGACATGAATAACTGCATAGTTACTTTTTGTAGATGTTAGCACTGGCACTGCATTTAGTGCGAGATTAGATCACATATCGAAATCACCCACACCTCAGTTTGTTTAATGCAGTATCCAAATTAATAATGTTTTTCTTCTTTTTGTTTAAGGGTATATGGCTATGCGAGCATCGGGATCATCCTACCTCACGAAGTGTTGTTGTCACTCTTAATGGAATATGAGCTTCTAAGATATGTTTTCTTTACCTTGCTTTGTAATTTACAGCAGCACGATGTGTGCTATAAATCTGAACTTTTTTGGTAATGTAATTTGAATACCTTCTTGATATGTTATGATATGATCTATCAATGCACATAATTATTATTTGGTAAATTACACTAGCATTCTCTATTATTTTTGGGAAAGTTAAACTGACACATGATGCCCTTATTTTTAATCTTACACAAATTCAATTTAAATAACAGCTTAGTTTATTCTTGTATTTATAAAACTAATTGGTGTTTTATTAGATTGATGTTCTAATTCTCACAATCCCATAAAAATGAGATTTAAATATTAAATAGTTATTATCAAGTACAATTACATATACTCTTTAATTTATATAAATGTTTGGATAGGATTAATACATGTGAATGTATATTTATGTTTCATGCGTGAATATATGAATCGTATCTCATACTTGATATCATAGAATAATTGCAATTGTAATTGTTTCAAATTATTTTAAAATTAATGTCATGATAACAAGTATTAAAATATATTGTAAGGTATCTCTAATACCAAAAATTTAAATGGACTATTTTTTATTATGAAATTTGTAAAATTTATATTTTTAGTGATATATTATAGTTAAGTAATTCGTAATTATTTTAAAAAAATTCTTAAGAAATAAAAAAATATATCCTTGTTTTATAAATTATTTAGTGAATCAACTAATTTTTTTAACAATTTATTATGTTATTTAGATTCTTCCATTAAAGATTATTTAAAATAATTAATACTTAATTATGTCAATAAAAAGTTATTTCAAATAATTAATATTTTGTTTAATTGTTTCAACAAGTAATTTCTGTAAGTAATTCAAATAGAATATGTCAACAAAAGCAACCCCATCGAAGCCAGGCCCATAATATTCCATTCCCAAAAAAAAATAAAAAAATAAAAGATGTACGAGTCGACAGGAGTGAACAAGCAGCTATCGCCGGGACGATCGGCTCTGCCTGGCGCTAAGCCATACCAGGCAGTACAACCAAACCAATGCCAAGCAAAGTTAGAATTCGATTTCTAAACTGAATTTTAAGCTGGTTTTATAATTTTTTTATTAAAAAAAAAACAAGAAAGAGAAAAAACATTATATAAGGAAAATTATAAATAATATTTTATAATTATGGTTAATTTATCTAAAATTAAAATTGGTAAATGTATACTTATTTAGTAATAATAATTTATTTAATAATAAGTTTGTACTGAAAAATTAGGAAAATAAAAATAAATAATAATATGATATAATGGAAATTATTTGAAATGAAGTTTAAATTTATGGTGGTTTAATGTAAAATTAAAATTGAGAAATATAATTTTATTTATTAATAAAGATTTATTTAAGTTTAAGTAGTAGACATTTATAGAAAAAAATAAATTTAAGAATAGGATGATTTAAGAGAAATCATTTAAAAAAATGTTTAAATTTATGGTGACTTAATTTAAAATTAAAAATGAGAAATATAATTTATTTAGTATAAAAAAATTATTTAAAAATAAGTAAGTAGTAGAAATTTAGTAAATAAGATGATTGAAGAGAAATTATTTGAAAAAAATTTAAAATTATGGTGATTTGACGTAAAATAAAACTGGTAAATATTTGGAATAGAAATTGAAATCAATTTAAAAAAATGATAAAATTAATTAAATATAGTAGGTTTGTAGTATTTAATTATTCAGAGAAGTAAAAAAATTAGATTTTTTTCTAAAATAGATATATTTGAAAGAAATATTTAGAAAAATATATATTTTGAAGAAATATAATTTAGCAAAGTTAGAAAAATTATATATAAATAGAAAATTAGATAATTTGAATAAGAATAACTAGGTAATTAATGAATGAAATGTGCATAAACAAGTTAAAAAACTATAAGTAGAATACTTATTAATGTATTGATTGCAATGATATATTAAATTTATAGTTAGAACCTTGTAAGAAATTCAGGAGATTAATGAGAAGGTGAATTAGAAAGTGATAAAAGTTTTAAGGTTGGAGAGAAATTTAGAAACATCGATATCTTGAGTTATAAAACTCCGATTGGGGTGATTTAAGAACGATGTGAAAGTTATTGTTTTTGAATTTCAATTTAGGCTAAAAAAAACACTCAATTTGGACAAGTACAAAAAAAGTTATGACCGCGAAATAAATCTAGACATAATTGAGTTTTCTATGTTCGATGAAGAAATGACAAGAGGTAAATGTGAAATGTTGAAGGAAATAATCACTTTTCATAAGGAAGATAACTCACAAAGGATGTGAAAGTCTTTTGATACAACCAAGAGTTCTTGAATCACTTAAGAACTTAGGAGAATCACTCTCACTAAGATAAAAAAGTTAAACTCTAATATTTTTTAATAAAATTTAACTTGTATTTTTGATAAAAATGGTTAAACTTATATAAAAGTTTTGCCATCAAAGTTTAAAAAATTCAATAAAGGAAAATAAATGCTAATAATGATCCATTAATCTAAGAATTGAAAACTACTTAATGGAAGCAAATAAATGTTAATAATGATCCATTAATTTACGAATTGAAAACTACTTAATTACTTATTGTAACTTAAATTATGGCAACCAAAAGTTAATCAACTATGTACCATCTTGGTCTCCCAAAGGTTGATAACTAAGTTTCCAATTAGATCTTTATTACAACTTGAAACAAACCCAAAATAAATCTCATTAATTGATTAACCCAAAACATATTTTGGTCAACCAATTTTACAAAGGATTGAGCCATTATTTAAACAAAATTAAAGACTAAAACAAAGTGAGGCATTAGTCCTCCTCCATTTAGGCCATAATACAATTCATAACTTGGTCTTTTCTCCTTGAAATGTGGGTTTGTATTTAAATAATATGGACAACACTTGTTAAAGAGTTTCCTTTGCTTCCCTTGCTCTAGCCCTTGTCATAGGTCCTCCAAGTCCTTAAAGTGAATCATTTCCCTTGCTCATGGTCATGTCCCCATCAATTTCCTTGGCTGATCTTCTTAATAGATATCCATTTCAGTCCTAATTCGTACTAACTTTGGAAAACATTTGAATTTTCTTCTTGTTACTAGATTAGGAAAAAGTTGTGGGTCTTGGTTTTATGAACACAATCGATTAAAATGTTTCTGAATTTGTGTACCCATAGTGTTATTCAAATTGAAAAATGAATTACATTTATATAGGAAATGCGAGAATAAAAAAAACGATCCCACCTCCACACAAATCATGGGTGGTTTCCTAACTAAGTCATGAGCTAAAATCTTAGCTCTTACTCCTTAAAGAATAGGTCAATAATTGACCTAATTTATTGAAACCAAGAATGCTTAATACTTTAAAACAAAAGTAGAAACTAACAAAGTTATTTAACTTCTAACATTCTGATGAAGGCATGACAATGGGGGAGTCTTCTATTTCTACCCTATCTTTATTTTCCATTAGCTTAATTTGAATTAAGTAGAGTTAATTTTAGTTGACTTGTTGACCTTAACTTGAGTTGACTTTTTTACTAGAGTTGACTTGACCCAAGTTAACATTGCTAATCTAGTTTTATTTGTGTGTCTTGTAGGTTAAGTATGGATTAAGAGGATGATTAGGACGATCCACATGGCAAGCTAGGATTGGACCACATATTCATGAGGTTGAAAACATAAAGCATAAAGCAAGAACAGAAAGAGAAATGTGCTTTATGGTGGTGAATGAGACAAATGTGGTCTCCTACTTAGTCTTAGTCAAGAATCACCATAGGAAGTCCAACATTCCATTTGTTTTTTCCTTGCTTTCATGTTAGGTTTGTAGAAGATACTTTTTAGGATTTACAAATGTACCCTTTTAGAAATTTTGTTATTTGCTAAGAAGCCCCCAAGATTATCTATTTAAGAGGTGCTTTTTATCCTTTGTAGGGGTTGAACATTTGAAATCAAAATACTCATTTGTCCAACCATATTTTCATGAGCATCTTCTCCATAGGGTGGAGACTCCATGACCTTATCTTGCTCCTAAGCAAGTGGCGGTTTCACCACTTATCTCTTGACTTGGTGTGCCTACAATGACCCTTGTCCAAAGAGTGATGTGTTTCTTCACCATCCTCTATATCTTACATTTTGTTGTTCTTTTCTTCTATTTTTACTCCTTGTTCATGTGTTGTTTTGCTAATCAATATTAGTTTCATTCACTCATCTCTTAAGTCATTGGAAATGCACCTTCACATCTAGATAACTTATTATCTTAATGTCTAGTGGGAATTTTCCCTAGGTTTTCTTAAGTAATCAAACACCCTATTTCAAAGAACTAAAGTGAACCTACATCAGTTGGTATCTAGAGCCATGGTTATCTTGAATATGGTGTTTTTCTTGTGCTAACTTTTGTTGTCTTGTGTTGTTATTCTTGGTGGACTCTCGACCTTGGTTTGTTCAAACTTGGTGTTGCACATTTTTCCACTTCACTTCAAGGTTTAAGTATCTAGAACTCCATCTCCATATATTGGTGATCTTGTGAAGTTGTGAACATGATGTTTGTTGGTTTTTTTTGCTTGGAAAATCGAGAGCTACTTGTAGTGTTACCATGTTAAAATTTTGTCTCCCATGTTGAAAGAGTCTTTAAATGTGTTTATCTTTGATTTTGAGTCATATGTTAACTAGTTGTTTTCTTGTTCTTATTGTTCTAAAATATTTGAATCTTGCATGTTTACATGACTTATTGAGTGTATGTGCTTTGAAATTGATTTATGACAAAAACTTAAGGAACTGAGTGTTCAAGACATCTTGAAACCCTTTTCTATCACCTTGGGAAACTTGTTTGCAAAAGAGAAAAAAAATTTCCCCAAAATTCTAGCTAAAAACTAAGACCAAACTTGGAGCTTGGGGAAGTGAAATTGCATTTTTCTAAGGTGTTATGCTCTCAAATTGAAAACTTGAATGTGGTGATATTGGCAAATTAGTTCCATAAAAACTATGTGGTTCTTGTCTTCCTTGGCATGTGCATGATTTAAGTTGTTCAAAGGCATGCTCAAATATTTTTCATATAGTGTTTTAAAGTGTTTTTCTTGTGTTAGTCTTGCTAAAGTTTTGTCTAAAAAATTTTCCCTCTTAGAGTTTTGCTTTCTTGTTTTTGTGTTTTTCTTGTTTGTCTTAGGGTCCTTGTTTTGTCCTTGCTAATTTTCTTTTCTTTGTCCTTCTAGTTGGTGAAACCCGTGACCTAAGTTGCTTGGTGAGAAAAAATTTTGAAAATTTTGGAGTGATTTCCACCCTTTGAGAAGTGAGAGTGATAGCCTAACCTTGTGTTGTTGGGAGTGTGCATCCAAACACTTGGGAAATTGCATTGTGGGGTGGGGATTGCATCGGTTTTTAACTCATACTTGTGCTAACTCTTGTGTTTGTTTTCGGTTTGAGTAATATGGACTTAGGTGGTGAAAATTTGTCTCCTATCTTGGAAGAAATAGAGGAAGAAGAGTCACATGAAACCTATTCACCTCCCACCATCACTCCTCTTGCACAACAAGAAGACCTTAGTTTGATTCAACTTGTGCAACAACTAGAAGAGAGTAGATGAGAGACCATTGCACAACTAAGGGAAGATAAAAGACAAAGTGAAATGGTGCTTAAAGAACACATCCAAAGGCTTGAACTAAGGGAGGGGGATAGGAGGAGGAAGAGTTCATCTTCAAGAGACACTTATGAGGATTATGGAGGAAGGAGGATGCGTCATTTCCCTCCAAGGAGACAACCACCACCAATCAAGATTCCAAAGTTCAAAGGAGAAGAATATCTCAACATCTACTTGGAGTGGGAGCAAAAAGTGGACCAAATTTTTACCATTCATGTAATTAGGGAACAAGAGCAAGTAGAATTCGTATTCTTAGAATTTAAGGATTATGTCATGACTTGGTGGCATAACAAATGTATGGACATTATAAACCAAGAGCCACCCGCGACTTCTTGGATGGACTTGAAAATTTTAATGTGCGAACAATTTGTTCCCTCCTTCTATAGGAGGGGCACCCTTTTGAAGCTCCAAAGGATTCAACAAGGAACCATGAGTGTGAGTCGGTATGCAAAGATGATGGAGTCCTTGCTCCTTAAAGTGGGACTCCAAAACAAAAGTGAGGAAGAAAAGGTAGCTAGATTTGTGAGTGGCTTGAGAAGGAAAATTCAAGATGTAGTAGAGTTTTATGAGCACTTCCAATTTCACAAAGTTTTACACTTGGCCTTAAAAGTTGAAAACCAATTGAAAATGAAAAATGAGGCCAAGAGAAGTGCAACTTACAATGACTAGTACTCTAATAGCTGGAAAGGGAAAGAAAGAAAGTTTGAAAAACCACCTTCCAAAACCTCTCAAGAAACTCTTAGGGTGAATTCGACTAAGGATCCCAAGACCTTCCTAACTCTTCTCAAGGTTCAAGAACAAGTTCCATCAAATGTTTTAAATGCTTAGGTTATGGTCACATAGCCTCCAATTGTCCAACAAAAAGAACTATGGTCTTGAACCCAAAAGGAGAAGTAGAAAATGAGCATTCTTCTCCCCCATCCCCCAAGAGTTCTTCTAGTTCTTCTTTTTCAAGTGAAGATGAAATCAAACCTCATGAAGGAGAAGATTTATTGGTAATAAAGCGCATGCTAGGCCCAAAACCTAAACATTTTGAAAACTCTCAAAGAGAAAATATTTTCCACTTAAGATGCCTAATCAATGACAAGCTTCGCTCCCTCATCATTGATGGAGGTAGTTGTGTGAATGTGGCTAGCAAGAGAGTTGTGGACAAGCTTGACTTGAAACCCACCCCCCATGTCAAACCCTATAAACTCTCATTGTTAAGTGAAGAAGGAGAAATTAAAGTGGACAAGCAATTCCTCATCAACATCTCAATAGGAAAATACAAGGATGATGTATTGTGTGATGTTGTGCCTATGGAAGCTACACATATTTTACTTGGAAGGCCATGACAATTTGATAAAAAAAAATTTTCATGATGGTCATACCAACAAATATTCTTTTGAATACCAAGGTAAAAAGATCACACTTTTACCTTTGTCCCCTCAAGAGGTTAATGAGGACTAACTTCACATGATTAAGCAAAAGAAGGAGGAAATATTCTTTTGAATACCAAGGTAAAAATATCACACTTTTACCTTTGTCCCGTCAAGAGGTTAATGAGGACCAACTTCACATGATTAAGAAAAAGAAGGAGGAAGTGACTCAAAAGAAGCAAGAGACCAAGAAGAACATGATACTCTCCCACAAGAGAGTGAAAAAGGTAATGCTTGCTTAAAAACAAGTTTTGTTAGCTTACCCCACTAGCCCTTCCCCATCCTTCCAAGAAACCACCTTTTCTTGTCCTCAAGATTTGACCCAAGTTTTAAAGGATTTTAAAAATGTTTTTCAAGATCCCCCAAAGGGACTTCCACTTTTAAGGGGAATAGAGCAACACCTTGATTTGGTACAAGGTGCTTCTGTACCAAATAGGTCAATTTATAGTACAAGTCCCGAGGAGGCTAAGGAAATCCAAAAACAAGTTGAAGAGTTATTAGAAAAAGGTTAGGGTGCAACATAACACTCCCACAAGAGAGTGAAAAAGGTAATGCTTGCTTAAAAACAAGTTTTGTTAGCTTACCCCACTAGCCCTTCCCCATCCTTCCAAGAAACCACCTCTTCTTTTCCTCAAGATTTGACCCAAGTTTTAAAGGATTTTAAAAATGTTTTTCAAGATCCCCAAAGGGACTTCCACTTTTAAGGGGAATAGAGCACCAAATTGATTTGGTACAAGGTGCTTCTATACCAAATAGGTCAATTTATAGTACAAGTCCTGAGGAGGCTAAGGAAATCCAAAAACAAGTTGAAGAGTTGTTAGAAAAAGGTTGGGGTGCAACATAGCATGAACCCTTGTGCAATGCCCGTGATACTTGTCTCAAAAAAGGATGATTTATGGAGAATGTGCATTGATTGTAGAGCTATCAACAACATCACCATTAAGTATAGACATCTCATTCCTAGGTTAAATGACTTGTTGGATGAATTGCATGGTGCCACCATATTTTCCAATATAGACTTGAAGAGTGGATATAATCAAATAAGGATCAAAGATGGTGATGAATGGAAAACCTCTTTCAAGACTAAGTTTGGATTATATGAGTGGTTGGTTATGCCTTTTGGCTTGATCAATGCACCTAGCACCTTCATGAGACTCATGCATCATATTCTTAGAGACTTTATTGGGAAATTTGTAGTGGTCTACTTTGATGATATTCTCATCTATAGTATGACTAAAGAGGAACATGCATATCATTTGAGGAGTGTGCTAGAGACCCTAAGGAAGGAGTCCTTGTATGCTAACATAGAAAAATACATTTTTGGCATGGATCATGTGATCTTTGTAAGGTTCAAAATAAATAAACATGGGGTCCATGTGGACCAAGAAAAAGTAGTGGCCATCAAGGATTGGCCAAGACCAAAGAATGGGAGTGAAGTGAGGTCTTTTCATGGGTTGACTAGGTTTTATAGAAGGTTTGTGCCAAACTTTAGCACTATAGCCTCCCCTAAAAAATGAATTGGTTAAAAAAGGTGTGGGCTTCAAATGGGGCAAGGATCAAGACTTGAAACTCTTAAGGAAAAATTGATCAATGCCCCATTTCTAGTCCTCCCTAACTTCTCCAAGACTTTTGAAGTAGAGTGTGATGCATCCAATGTAGGCATAGGGGTCATGCTTCTTCAAGAAGGGCACCCCATTGCCTATTTTAGTGAGAAATTGAAAGGGAGTGACATCAATTATTCCACCTATGACAAAGAACTTTATGCTCTTGTGAGAATTTTGCAAACTTGGCAACACTATCTTCTTTCAAAGGAATTTGTGATTCACAATGATCATGAGTCCCTAAAGTTTTTGAAAAGCCAAAGCAAGTTGAACAAGAGACATGCAAGGTGAGTTGAATATATAGAACATTTCCCATATGTGATCAAACATAAACAAGGAAATATTGATGTGGTGGCGGATGCCTTTTCAAGGCGTCATTCACTCCTAACCCTTTTAGAAACCAAATTTTTGAGCTTTAATCATATTAAGGAATTGTATGCATGTGATGATGATTTCTCCCCATTATTAGTGAATGCCACCTAGGGGCTTATAAAGACTTCTACCTCCTCAATCAATACCTTTTCAAAGATAAGAGGCTTTGTATACCCCAATGGTTCCTTAAGAGCTTCACTCATTAGGGAGTCACATGAGAGAGGATTAATGGGACATTTTAGGGCCAACAAAACTTTGGAAGTCTTAAAAGAACATTTCTATTGGCCCTACAGGAGAAAATATGTAGACAAACATTGTAGAAGTTGCATAGCATGCATGAAGGCAAAGTCCAAGGTCCAACCTCATGGTCTCTATACCCCTTTGCCCATCCCTTCTAAACCTTGAGTGGATATACTAATAGATTTTGTGTTAGGGCTACCAAGGACAAAGAAGGGTAGGGATTCCATCCTTTTCGTTGTGGATAGATTTTCAAAAATGGTCCATTTCATTCCATGCCACAAGGTTAATGATGCTACTTACATTGCAAATCTCTTCTTTAAGGAAGTTATGAGACTACATGGCCTACCTAGGACCATTGTGAGTGATAGGGATACAAAGTTCTTGAGCCATGTTTGGAGGATACTTTGGGGGAAGCTTAAAACGAAGCTCCTATATTCAACAAATTGTCACCCCCAAAGTGATGCCCAAACCGAGGAGGTTAATAAAACCTTGGGTCAAATGTTGAGGTGCATGATAGTCCAAAATACTAGAGAGTGGGAAAAACTTCTCCCTCACATAGAGTTTGCATACAATAGGGTTGTGCATTCTACTACCTCCCACTCCCCCTTTGAGGTTGTGTATGGATTCAATCCTCTCACTCCCATGGATCTTCTTCCCCTCCCCACCCATGAGGCATGGACTTGCCAAGATGGAGCCACTAAGGTTAACATGATTAGAGAGTTACATGAGCAAGTCAAAAGGAAAATTGAGAAAAGGGTGAGCAAGCATCAAGAGAGTGCTAATTAGGGAAGGAAGGAAGTCATCTTCAAAGCAGGGGATTGAGTTTGACTTCATTTGAGGAAGGAAAGGTTCCCTACTCAAAGAAAGTCTAAACTTACCCCAAGAAGAGATGATCCCTTCCAAATCATTAGGAAGATCAACAACAATGCATATGAGTTAAACTTATCATCCACATATAACATAAGTAACTCATTTAATATTTGTGATCTTTCTCCTTTTGATGTAGGGTATAAGAATTCGTGTTCGAATTCTCTCCAAGAAGAGGAGGATGATGAAGGCATGATAAGGGGGGAGTCTTCTAGTTCTATCCTATCTTTATTTCCCATTAGCTTAATTTGAATTCCCTAAGTTGAATTGAGTAGAGTTAATTTTAGTTGACTTGGGTTGAATTTTTTACTAGAGTTTACTTAACCCAAGTCAATATTGCTAATCTAGTTCCATTTGTATGTCTTGTAGGTTAAACATGAATTAAGAGGATGATTAGGACACTCCACATAGCAAGTTAGGATTGGACCACATGTGCATGAGGTGGAAAACATAAAGCAAAAAGCAAAAACATAAAGAGAAATGTGCTTTATGGTGGTGAATGAGACAAATGTGGTCTCCTCCTTAGTCTTAGCCAAGAATCACCATAGGAAGTCCAACATTCCATTTGTCTTTTCATTGCTTTCATGTTAGGTTTGTAGAAGATACTTTTTAGGATTTACAAATGTACCCTTTTAGAATTTTTGTTATTTGCTAAGAAGCCCCAAAGACTATCTATTTAAGGGGTGCTTCTTCTCCTTTGTAGGGGTTGAACATTTGAAATCAAAATACTCATTTGTCCAACCATATTTCTGTAAGCATATTCTCCCTAGGATGGAGACTCCATGACCTTATCTTGCTTCTAAGCAAGTGGCGATTTCACCACTTATCTCTTGACTTGGTGTGCCTACTATGACTCTTGTCCAAAGAGTGACGTATTTCCTCACCATCACCATCCTTTATATCTTACATTTTGTTGTTCTTTTCTCTTATTTTTACTCCTTGTTCATGTGTTGTTTTGCTAATCAATATAAATTCCATTTACTCCTCTCTTGAGCCGTTGGAAATGCACCTTCACATCTAGATAGTTTGCTATCTTAATGTCCAATGAGAATTTTCCCTAAGTTTTCTTAAGTAATCCAACACCCTATTTCAAAGAACTAATGTGAACCTACATCACATTATCTCCCTAAAACTAGATGCCAAAAGCATTTAATTTACTTATGATGCTTCAATCATGCTTCTGAGCTACAAGAACTGCTCTAATTTGAGTGCCTTTGTCATTTTTTCGGCCAATTGATTTTGAGTGTTGCAATAGCTCATATTGATGCTTCCGTCTTTGACAAGATCTCTTAAAAATGAAATTTAACATCAATATGTTTACTCCCTCTATGAAATACTAGATTTTAAAAAACTGAATAAATGAATTATTATCACATAAAACCAGAATATTTTCTATTCTTTGAAACCAAAAGTCTTCAATATTCTTTAATCTAGATACATTGACATGCACACGATGCAACAATTATGTGCTATGCTCGTGATGTAGACAATGTTACCACTGGTTGCTTCATGGAAGACCATGAAACTACTCCAACCCCTAATGAAAACACAAATCTAGACGTTCTCTTCCTGTCGTTTATGTCTCTAGAAAAATTACTATCTCTATAAGCAACTATTAGTGTGTTTTCCCCTTTCTTGTAGAATATCCCGAATTCAGTAATCCCTTCTAAGTATCTCAAAATTCTTTTGGTTGTAGACTAGTGCGTCTCTGTAGGATTGACCATGAATATGCTAATTCAGCTGACTCCATATATCAAGTCTAGTCGGGTTGTAGTGAAGTACATAAGGCTTCCAACTACTTGTTTGAATAAAGTAGCATCAACTTTAGTCCTTATATCATTTCTAGACAACTTTGTTCCTGAAGCAATCAAATTCTTGACTACATTACAATCCTTCATGCCAAACCGAGATAACACTTCTTGAGCATACTTCCTTTGACATATAAAATTCCATGTGTATTCTGCAAAATTTCAACTCCAAGAAAATACCTCATCCTCCCTTGATCAGTCATGTCAAATTTTGACATCATGGAGCTTTTAAAATCATCACATATACTCCCATCATTTCTAGTGTATATTAAATCATCTACATATAGACTTACAATTAAAATCTTACCTCCTTTTGTTGATTTTGTAAACATTGTATGTTCACAAAAACACCTTTCAAAGTCATTTCACACGAAGTATGCTTCTATTTTGTTCTACTAGGCTCTTGTGCTTGTCTAAGCCCATAGAATGTTTTTCTTAACTTGTACACCTTTTCCTCTTTACCCTTCTTCATAAGTCTAGCTAATTGTTGTACATATATCTCTTCTTTGAGCTCTCCATGAAGAAATATGATTTTCACATCCAATTGAAAAATGTTCCAGCCATATTATGCAACCATTAAAAGTATTATGCATATGGTGTATAGTTTGGAAACTGGTGCAAATACCTCTGTGTAGCTCACCCTATAGTGTTGTGCATAACCTTTTGCCACTAACTTTGTTTTAAATTTGTTAATTTT